>CM070641.1:22589570-22981411 GCA_036346575.1 Dendrocalamus sinicus
ACTAGGAAGAACGAGCATGTGGCCTAAAAAATGGTGAGACCCTTGTCATGAAAGTAAGTAAAAGCAAATCTCAAACATGTATTTTAATTCACAAAGTCGAGTATGAGTTCCCCTCCCCTCCCCCACATCTAAAATAAGAAATAAACTCTTTACATAACTTGAACCAACAAAAGGAAATCCTAAAATTTCTGCCATCGGTTTGTTTGGGATATTTCAGCATACACTCAAGGAATCTGAATTTGTAGCCTTATCCATGATGTGCTCATCATAATAATATTTCCAACGAGTCTAAGACCACCCAAATCAGACTCCATTTGTAAAAGATATGGACTTCTAAAACTAGACCCTGCTAGCTATTCCGAGTCAAATCCAAGTTGAATCCAAATATCCGTATCTTTAATTTCTTTGTTTGGCACGACTTGAATTCCTATATTAACATCAAAATGAAGTCTCCTAAATCTTTAGAAAGTCATGAATAGCTAGATATCACTACCCATGCAACGTATGAACTCACTCAACCACATGCTTAATGATAATCCACCAGCCACCAAGTGAAGGATACAATGCCTAATTCCCCTCTAGTTGTGGCAGCACCAATCAACTAGGAAGAACGAGCATGTGGCCTAAATAATGGTGAGACTCTTATCATGAAAGTAGCTAAAAACTAAATGCAAACATGTATTTTAATTCATAATATCGGGTAAAAGTTACATGGATATTTACAATGGGCTTATAAAGCCCTCCTATGACACCTGAAACAAGAAACAAACTCTTCATGTAACTTGAACTAATAAAAGGAAACCTTGAAATTTCTGCTATCAGTTTGTTTGGGATATTTCGGTGCACACAGAAGGAATATGAATTTAGGGTCTTATCCATGATGTGCTCCTCAGAATAAGCTTTTCAACAAGTACAAGATCACCTAAATCGGACTCTGTTTGCAAAAGATATGAACTTTTAAAACCAGTCCCACTAACTGTCCCGAAGCGGATCTGAGTTTGATTCAAATCTTCTTATCTTCAACTTCCTTGTTTAGCATGACTTAAATTCCTAGATTAACATCAAAATGAAGTCCTATAAACCTTTAAAAAGTCATGGAATAGCTGGATATCACCCCAACATGTCGTACAAACCACATACTCCTCATGTTTGGCAACTCACACTCGTCGCTCGGGACAACCTACGTAGCATGCCTTTCAAGTACCGTAACATTTTGTAGAAGACTTCAAATCATGTAAGATTTGATCCATTAGAAAGTAGACTTCATAATAATTCAAAATATCTACTTTTTTTGCAGTGGAAACCTTAGAATTGTTGCGAAAAACTTTAGAAACTTTGTGGACAGAACTGCGAGCACTAAAACTTAATTGATCTTGTCTACTCTTGAGCTGACCTCCCTCACCTCCCGCTTTAGCCCAAATAGGTGTATATGCATTGCATATCCTCATCGCAAAGATACCCTTTGGGTCACATGTATCGCTATGTAGGCATGCCACCCCAACGGCGAAGCAGAGTGGATCCTATGCGACGATGCATGATAATTGTGCAAGCAACAACGATGGTGCATAGAGTCAGTTGTGCCAACAACCATGCCAAAGACCGTTGAGCGACCACGATGAGTTGTGGTGATGGCAAGAGATCTGCAGTGGGTTAGTCTTCTTTTTTAAGCTATCCACGATGTTAGGGCATGCACAATGTAGTCGAAAAGCAGGCCATAAGGATGAGCTGGCCTAATTGCGGTCTACATTATACATTGTGGGTTTGTCTTTAGCTCATGGACTATTCATATTGGCTTTCCCAGAAGCCAAGCAAACATCCAGCTTTCTGAAGCGGCTTACCAACTCCTCACGCCCCGTCTTACTCTGCAGATAAGATAGAAGGTTACAAACACATCATGCACCTTGCTCCTCTAGCTCTCGTCTCGGCAGGTGTCTCTCTCTTACTTTTCTCCATCGCTCGCGCACTTCTTCTAAAAACCACTATTATTAATTCCTACCACTCGCACCCTTGTTTTTAAAAACTACTTCTTTTAGTCACTACTATTTATTTTCAGTAAAAAGCTATCAATTGCAAATATGAACATGTGTAAATGGATGAGCCAACCATAGCCTTAAGGACCGGCCTTCACAAATAAAGAAAGAAACTAGGCCACCCGTTAGCCCGTGGGATGGTGCGAAGACCATTTGGGCGTTGCCACTAGGGGTGAAAACGGGTCGGGTTAATCCCGACCGATCCGGCACCGAATCCGATTGGTACCGAATCCGACTAGTACCGAATCCGAGAAAAAATATGGGTTAGGATATGGTAATGCAATATCCGTCCGAATCGAATATCCGTCCGAATCCGATACGTCTTCAAGTATGATTTCAGTTAGTGCTACTATTTGATGTTTCATTTTCTTGTGTAATGGTAAAATAAAATCTTCCACATCGCTATTAAATAGTAACATCAAGTCAATGTGTCCTACTCCATTTATCGCATCAGTATGCATTCCTTACAAACAAGTAGGGTGCAAACGAATTGAGTTAATCCGACCGATCCGACACGAATCGATTGGTACCGAATCCGATTGATACCGAATCCGGAGAAAAATATGGGTTAGGATATGGTAACAGCAATATCCGTCCGAATCCGATCCGTTTTCACCCCTAGTTGCCACCAAGAGCCGATGAGATGCTGCTGGGAGGCTGTCCTCATCGACCACCACCTCTGGATCCAGCTTCTGGCCCCATAGTGCCACTAGGGAGGCCGTCTTCGTCGGCCAGTACCTTTGGATCGAATTGCTGGGACCCACCACGTTGCCTGGGAGGTCATCCTCGATGGCCATCACCATTGGATCTAGTTGCGCGGAGGTCATCGATTGTGTGGAGCTTGGGGAAGCTGCCCTCGAAGATCCAACTCTGGATTCGTCCATGTAGAGTACGGGGAAGGCTTTGTCGATGCCATTACCTCTAGATCTAGCCTCACCACGCAGAGGTAAGGAAGCCATGAAATCCAAGGTGAGGGAGCGAGAGAGGGGTGGCTATTGTGGAGAAGGCTTGGGGAGCTGGAGGGGCGGTGATGGTAGGGTGGGAAGTAGGAGGAGCCATGACTACGGGGTGGCGAGTGGGATGGGGGTGGTGGTGGTGTGGGCCTGGAGAGGTGCTGCCGTGCTGGATTGAGAGAAGGGGACGGAGGGGCTAGAGTGAGACCGCTGGAAGTTGAGAGGGTTTTTTTATCGATACGCAGGGTCACCTCTCATTGCAATATAAACATTATAGCAACTGCAACAAGCATATCGACCCCACTTTAATGCCTTTGTAGATATTAAATATTGGAGATGTCCTTATTAAAAACTGATGCTAACTCTCTTTCTTTTATCTTGGCTTTCGTGTTAGCCATTGCATTGAGCGATGCTAGCTCTTGTTTTCCTAGAATCGATGCACTACTCTTGCACCATGCTAGTTCAAGGGAAAAAAAATATAGACCCACTTGTAAGTGAAATCGGGAATGAAAGAGAGTGTGTGGTGGGAAAAAAAAAGATGTGCTATTTTATGTGGTTATGGTCCTTGAAATGGAGTTGCTAAATAGTGTAGAAGAAAAAAGTTTTAACACTTGTATGATGTGGCAGGAACGTGGAAAATATGGCATTTGGATGACCTTATTTGTTTAAATTTGCCCTCAATCCAGTACCCCTGCCCTTTGCTGTAGTGGGCTTTTCTGGCTCGAATAGGCTTTTAGGTCCGTTGTATTTTGGTCCAATCAAATGGGAAGACACACACCAACGACAGAATGGGCATTTCATGTCTTGAAAGGAAAAGAAGTTAAATGTGTGAGAAATAAGAGAAAAGAAATGAAAATGGCATATATCAAAGGAGACAAGACAACAGAGTGAGTGATGTTTTTCTAATTTTTGTGGACATAGTGAGTGAAACAACATATCAAAGGAGGTCACCGGTCCCACGACGGCGGCACGGGCGGCGTTGTGGAGGTTAACATAGTCCTGTGCAGAGTTTTGAGCTTGAGAAGGGTGAGCCATGGCGACTGCCATGGCCAAGGCTAGCAAAATGGCCAGCTTGGATGCCTCCATAACCTCAAATGCGTACGTATCTTACTATGATTCTGCATATTTATTTTCTCCGGTACTATGTGTAACGACTCTAATTTTAAGTATAGGACCGTCGTAGTTCTCACAATAGTTCAGGAGTTCAGTTGCGGATAAAAAGAGCATCATGACTGCTACCGAGTATTTAAAAAGGATTAGCTTGATTATAATATGACCTAATGGCCAAACTATGATAGCTTTACCGATGTCCAAGCTCAAAGCTTTACTTACATTCATAAGAACCAATGGAATTATATAGGAACACTTGAGTACGATCGTAATTATAACACGTTAGCTGATGTATTCTTCCTTCTTCAGGTATTGTTCATATGAAAATAAGTAAGATTGAGTACACTAGCCACTCAGCAAGCCACATGAAAAGGCTATTTATCGACGCTAAAAGGATTTCAACTAGACAAATTCACGGGTTGTATTACGATAAGAATAGATGCAACTTTACTGGTAAAGAATTTTACCCTGAAAATAATAAAATATTATTTAATTAACAATGGGGTTTTTCATCTGTAGTTTCCACATTAATTAAACATCATCCAAATTATACTTATACCTTGTTGTTAAAATCACCCATAAAACACACTCCATTGACCGGGAGCACAATGTATTTGAATACCATTTGTTATACTCTGCAGAGTTGCCTAACTTTACCCACAAGATATCTCAGACTAATAATATCATGTTGTAGATACGCAACATGATAGTGTGCGACTGAGTTGAGGTAACAAGGTTGTTTTATTTCTCATTTCATTCTAGTTTTTATCCAGTAGGCTTGAAGCCATTCAACCCCATCGGGAATCCCTAGCCAATACAAAAATTGAGGCCTGACATTGAGTAGACCTACTGTTGTGAAGAATGGCAAGTAGACGTACCAACCCAACGTCCATTTTACCCATTTTCCCACGAGTTATCCATACCATCCAAGGATAACGATCACCCTATAGATGTTCAATTGAATCAAACAGTGTACTAAACCAGGTTGACATCTCAAACTTGTGGTTAAGCAAGTTCTATATCCTTTACTTTGGCACAAGGGTCTAGTCCTTATAAAGCTATAATTCACTTACCCTATGCACACTGGCATCACACCACCATATCATACCAAAACCTCAATCCCATGGTGAGATCATGAGCTCCAACCATCTAGTGGCTTTCAACCAAGTAGACCCAACCCTTAGTATCATTTTAAAGTGTACTAGAGCGAAGCTAAATTATTCTTAGTAGTTCAAGTAAGCCATTTTGGTTATCTAATCTACTATTATTTATTTATACAATAATTAATTACCAAGGCCGTCAAGGAGAATATAACCTTCACAATTATGGCATAGCTTTTTGTTTGATTCAATCTAACTATTCATCACATCATTCTAAATTATTATTTTATGTAAATTATAGTGCTCAAATAACATAAATGAAAGTAATAATAATAATTGAATAACATGGCATCAATATGATAAAAGACATGTGACTTGCCTTGTTATTCAGGGTCTTAGATTACTTCTTCATAGGATTTAGATTTAATATCCTCTACTTTAGTCTCTCCAATAGCTTCTCCGTTAGTCAACTAGTCAATTCTAGATGCTAGCATAGAAGAATGAATACAAATAAGTTTCTACTTTGTAGAGTACAAGCTAGAAACAAAATGCAATGAAATATTTAGAAAAGACAAAAGAAAGTGAGTTTGGATTGATAGGGTTTAAACGATGCTTGGTTGGGTCGAATGAAGTTGAGAATGGCTTGACGGCTCAAAACAATTGAAATGAGTATAAATAAGGCTATCGGGTTTTGGGTGATAGTAACAGGTCAAATTAATGGTACCGGGTTGGCACTATTTCTAGCGGGCCAGGTTTGGTGAATAGTATTGACCCACTTATTGTGTTGCGGATCAGATTGAATAGTGTTTGGGCAGGTTGAATGATTAGTGTTGGACTATGGTTGTTATTAGCCTGCACAACAATGGGCTATGCTATGAGTAGTATTGTGTTGGGTGTGAACAATACTTGGGCTGAACTGTGTGCCTTGGCCCATTCGCCCAATTGGGCATAGACTAGCTTGGGCTGGCTTTGCCGGCCTAGCTAGGCGATCCATAGAGTGCAAAGCCCACCACTTAAGATCTCACGCTTATGCGTCCAAATAAAGGAAAAGATAGCAACACCAAAATGGGTGATGACGATGGCGAGCAGTGGCAAGTGGTGATGTGGTGAGGAAGTTTAGACACAGGCAATCCATTTTAAGCATGAGCACAGGTGGAGGTGGTTTGGAGATGGCTAGCGGTGGTGGTGCTTAGCTGGAAGAGGAGCACAAGATGGCGAGGATATGACCAAATTGAGGACAGCTCGAGCATCTAGGAGATGCATTGAGTCTGGTAGTGGTGATGGCTTTGTTGGAATGGCTTGAGAGGTGCTGGCGATGACGATCAAGAATGGTCGAGCGGTGGCACATGGCAACAACGAGTTAGGGATGGTGAGGTTGGACGAGAAGGTGGGGATAGCTTTGTGACATTGAAGTAGTGCTAAGGCTGTGGTGTGAATTTGAATCTTGGGCTCACCAGCAAGAATTTGGGTATCTATAGCGAGGCTTGGCTGAAGAGGAGGAACAAGGTTTGCGGTGGTCGTGGGGCGATGCATAAGGTAGTAAAGTGGTTGTTGAGCTATGCTTTATAACCGATGAAGGTAGTGGCTACAGGAGTGAGGCCATGATGTGCTCGACACGTGGGCAGCGGCGTGGAAGGTTGCATGAGTTCGACACCGGACGGTGACACAGTGGTAGCATAGGAGTCATTGTTCCTTCTTGGAGTGGATGTGCGACGTGGCGACGCGGCATGGTCACCTGCGCGGTCTTTGCAGGCAAGTGGGCGGTGCCAACACAGTGCGAGGTGCGAAGGTACGGTAGTACCGGCTTGGGAAGCGGTAGTACCGCAGTGTGGTAGTACCGGCATGTTAAGTGTAGTACTGTCAGACTTCACAAAAAATAGAGTTTTGGGAATTTGAGTCATGGATCGTGTTGGGTCGTGCATTTGTTTGAATCGAGTTGTTAAAGTGTGGTCAAGGTATGGGTATTGTTTCTTGTGTGCACATGGGTTTATTGTTTGGTTCTATGTTTAGGATCAGTATTTTAGTTGCATACATTTTGCATGGTATATTGTACGGATTAAATATGTCAATTGATGACTTTGTGCATTGTGCGGTGCTACGTGACGGTTTGTCTATTGTTGTTGGTTGTAGGACTTCGGAGCTATGCCATTGTGAGCGTAGGAGGACAGGGACTAGGCACAGGGTGGTGCTAAGGTCCAGGACAGTCAAGGTGATGCCGAAGATGTCTGAGGCTCACGGAGTGGTTACGAGCCAAGAAGGCAAGAGACCAGAGTGAGAGCTACTGGTGGTGATCATGATGAGCAATGGCGAGGTGGATCAGGACTAGACTCGGAGAGGAGTTGAGGTCCAATGATCGAGGAAGCCGGGTACCACCATGTATGATAAGAAACATGTGGTATGCCAAGTGACTTAGGTCGTTTGTAAGTGAGGACGATTCAGTGGGATCCGGACGCATGAGAGGCTTGGCGGCAAGTCATTGGGGCCATGTGGAAGATGGCGAAGTATGAGCGATGCTTCGTGAAAAGGGAAGTGGGAAGGTTCGTGAAAAATGATAGAGGGCATTTTGGTAAATTGTCCAATACAGGAAAAGTGGTGGTGTGTGCGAAACCGCGATGTTGTCCTAAGGGGCTTAGGTTTCGTATGTGCTAAAAAATATGAAGTGGATCAAGTGCTGATTCACTAATAGGTTAACGGTTGTAAACCTCTTTGAGAAACGCGTGTGAGAGAGTAAAATCCAGTATTATGTGGGGTTAACAGTTATCCCCGGTTTGGCCTAATGAGTGGAACCATTAGATTTTGGTTTAGGTTGTGAGGCTATATAAGGGGAGGAGATGCAAGGGCTCGGGTTTGAGAGAAGGTTGCCTAATCCTTTTGGTGGCTAGCTCTTCCTCCCTCCCATGTGATATTAGGGTTAGGGTTTGAGATTAAGTGCCTTGTATGCTCTCTATCCTCTAAGGTAGAGTAGTTGTAAAACCTACCTCCGTAAGTGGCAATACATTAATCCTTTGATCCTCTCCATGTCTATCTCGTGTTGTGATTGATGTGCTTTTGATTTTGGTTGGCTTTGATCTCTACCCTTCCTTCTTCTTGATCTTTTTATGCCAAGGACGTGAATGGGATGAAGATAACCATGTGAAATCAATCTTGTATCATCTAACCATTTTGATAACAAGTTCATCAAAAAATCCGATTTTGCTAGCTCTAGGCCTCATCAAGTGATTTGTTGTTACAATGATTTTTGGGTCATGTTCATCGGTGTTCTAGCTTGCTGTGATATGTGGGAATACATTTAGGGTCATCTTGGCCATTATCTATCCACGAGCAAGTTGTATTCACCGTTTTTTGGCTCGGTTTCGATGCAACCTTCCAATAAACTGAAAAAAGTCTCAACTTTAATCATGATTTCCATGACCGTTTGTTGGAATAGGTTCTTAATATCCTAGAGTAGATCTCTACAAAATTTCATGTCATTTGGATCTACGAATCAAAAGTTCCATTGATTTTAGTTGTTGAAACTTGGTCTGATTTCACTGTTCATCGAGTATAGCAAAGGTACTTCCGATTTCCTTGTTTTTTCTCCATAATTTTAGTAGCCTGTTTTGCTTGTTTTCTCGTAGTTTTCATCTTAATTTTCATGACTTTATAGCTATTGGAGTAAAGAATTGTAGAATATTTAGGAAAAAATTAGAAGGCATCATTTACCTTCTCTATAATCATCTTCGTTCTTACAAGTACATGAGTATTTAATTATTTATAGTGGACAAGTGTTAGAATTTTCTCGAGTTGGCATGGAGAAATGTAGCAAATGCTGGCACTACGTGGAGAAATTTACCGCATAAAGGGTAAAGAATTCCACCACCAAAACATGGCACCGAGTCAACTCGATCTGTTCGGTCTCATATCTAGCTAGCTAGATTAGTACAAAGGACTGGTTGGGGGATAGTCAAAAGTAATCACGTGTAATGTTCTACTATACGTAGAAATCAGGAGAGGCGGTGTACTAAGGGGGACACACACATATATATAGGGAACTGTTGTGGTTACAGACCAAACAGAGAGAGAGATGGTAGTGGAGAGTGAGGGAGATGAGTAATGGCCTTGCCTCTCCCCATGGACTGTATCCACATATATGTACACATGAGGAGTGCTTTTCTGATTATACCCTTACATCTGGTCATCCCTCGAGGGCACTTATGTCATTACACATGGCATATTCTCGGACCTTATAACCTCCTACCAGGCCTGCTTTGGTTTAGGTGGGAGCCACCCCTGACAGGAGCCTCTCATGGAGAAGGGCTTCACGGGCCTAAGCCATGTTGCGAGTCCTTTGGCCCCCTCCGTCCTGCGGCTGTGAACTTTCGAACGTGACCGGGGCTGCGGTCGTGGCGAAGTAGAGCGCGCGCTCTGTCCCCTACCCTTGAGCGGGTGGCGGCAGAGCCGGCGCCAGGCGGCGTGAGCAGCGCGCTCCGTTCCCTCGAATGGGTGGCGGCGAGTGGCGCCTAGCCAAAGTAGGCGTCGCGCTCCCGCCCTACCCTTGAGCAGGTGGCGCGGGCTGGCGCCTGCCGAGAGTAGGCGCGCTCTCCGTCCCTACACTTTGAGCGGGTGGCGCGAGCCGGGCGCCTGCCGGTAGACGCGGCGCGCTCCATTCCTACCCTTGAGCGGGTGGCGGCGGTGCTGCGCTGGTCGGCGCAGAGCGTCTGCGCGCCGTTCCCTACCGCCGAGCGGGTGGCGGCGCGGCTGGCGCCTGGTCGATGCGCGTGGGGGCATTGCGCGCGCAGTGGCGTAGCGGGGCCCGAGCCGCCGCGCATATGCTTAATTGATAAGGGACGCGCCTGCGGCCTTCGTTCTTCGGCCGTCCACGTGGTGAAGCGTGCTTGGCGCGGTGCGGGCCTTGAGGTGTCGTGACCATTAATGTAACGCGGACTTCGGCGGTTGGACTTCGCGGTTGGAGTCCTACGATTGGACTTCAGCGGTTGGCTCCTGGCGATGGGGTATATCTGCGGATGCGGCGTTGTTCTACATGTATTTGATAGAAGTCTCCTTATAATGGGCCCCTTTAGTGCATCGGCATTCCCTAGCGGCACTGGCGCCTTGGGGAATGTTGATGTCTGAGATGGAGGTCCATTTTCTTGGGAGCTTAGTCGCCGCCAGTTATCGGTAGCCAGCGCGCTTCCGCCTCGCGCTGCGTTTGTGCACGACGACGGCAAGATTTGCCTGTCCTCATATGAGACCTACCTCGATCGGTGTTCTGATGGATCCCGCGCATCACTTTGAAAAATGCGATGCGGCGAGGTGGTCTGTTAAGAAACAGCGAACTTCTGAGACATGACCCTCGCCTTTGCCGCTCGCGCGTGGTCCGTTCTCGAAATCAAGGTCAGTGAGAGGCGCGCCAGTGGTATGGCGATCGAGAAGCGGCCTCATACGCGCGCCGGCGCTCTCGTATGAAGATGGCGGTTTTGACTTGTTCTCGTGGCGAATATGCTTGAGATCATCTGCGTCCATTGGATCGTACGACTAGGGCCATCGTCAAGGATATTGATGTACCAAAGCTTATCATCTCACGAACTCATCAAAACTGCCGCACCGGGCCATTGCGCTCGAAAATATGGAAAACCGAGGCAGGCTGAATCCCGATGGTTTAGGTCATGTCGAGGCTGCCCGAGGTGGCAGCCCGCGGCGACTTGCCATTATTCCCGGTGCAAGGAAATCGAGCGGCGGCGATATCTCGGCTAAGCGGGATCCGCGATATCAAGGCCGGCGTCGACCACAGCGAAATGGCGCCAAGTCGGAGTAGACGCGCGTGCTCCGTCGCTACCCTCTCGAGCGGGTGGCTCACGGGCCGACGCCTGGCGGGCGCAGACGCGCGCTCGTCCCCTACCCGCCGAGCGGGTGGCGGCGGGCCGCACCTAGCCGGTAGACAGCGCTCCGTCCCTACCCTTCGAGCGGGTGGCAGCGGCCGGGCGCCTGGCCGGTAGGAGCGCGCGCTCCGTCCCCTACCCTTGAGCGGGTGGCATCGGGCTGGCGCCTAGCCTGAGCAGACGCGCGCTCCTCCGCCTACCCTTCGAGCGGGTGGCGGCGAGCCGGCGCCTAGCCGAGTAGACGTGCGCGCCTGTTCCCTCGAATGGGTGGCGGCGGTGGCGCCTGCGGCCGTAAGCGCGACGCTCCGTCCCCTACCCTTGAACGGGTGGCGGCGAGCCGCGCCTGCTAACCGGCGTAGCGCGCTCTCCATTCCTACCCTTCGAGCGGGTGGCGGCGAGCGGCGCCTAGCCGAGTAAACGCGCGCTCCGTCCCCTACCCTTGAGCACGGTGCGGCGGAGCGGCGCCTAGCCGAAATGGCCGACAGCGCGCTCGTCCCCTACCCTTCAGCGGGTGGCGGCGAGGGCGCGCCTGCGCGGAGTAGGCAGCGCGCCGTCCCTACCCTTCGAGCGGGTGGCGGCGGAGCGCGCCTGCTAAGCAGCGCGTCCGACGCCGCGCGCCGCGCACGCGCCTACCCTTGAGCGGGTGGCGGAGCCGGGCGCCGGTGCGCCGCTAGCCTTCAAGTGGCAACGCGCGCTCCGTCCCTACCTTGAGCGGGTGGCGCCGGGTGGCGCCTGGCCGAGCAGTAAACGCGCCGCTCCGTTCCCTACCCTTGAGCGGGTGGCGGCGGCTGGCGCCTAGCCGAGTAGACGTCGCGCTCTGTTCCCTCGAATGGGTGGCGGCGGAGCGCGCCCGCCCTGCGGTATGCGCGCGCGCGCTCCGTCCCCTACCCTTGAGCGGTGGCGCGGCGGGTGCGCCTAACGCGATGAGCGCGCCCGTCCCTACCCTCCGAGCGGGTGGCGGCGGTGGCGCCTGCCGGTGAACGCGCGCTCGTCCCTACCCTTGAGCGGGTGGCACCGGGTGGCGCCTGCCAAGAAAACGCGCGCTCGTTCCCTACCTTCGAGCGGGTGGCGGCGGGCCGGCGCCTAGCGAGTAGACGTCGCGCTCTGTTCCCTCGAATGGGTGGCAGCGGAGCTGGTGCCTAGCCGAAGTAGGCGCGCGCGCTCCGTCCCCTACCCTTCGAACGGGTGGCAGCGGAGCTGGCGCCTGCCAGCGATAGAGCGCGCGCCGTCCCTACCGCCGAGCGGGTGGCGGCGGGCTGGCGCCTGGCGAAGTGAAGCGCGCTCGTCCCAACCCTTCGAGCGGGTGGCGGCGGTGGCGCCTAGCACGAAGCAGCAGACGCGCTCCGTCCCCAACCCTTGAGCGGGTGGCAGCGGGTGGCGCCTGGCCGGAGTAGACGCGCGCGCTCGTCCCTACCGCTTGAGCGGGTGGCGGTGGAGCGGCGCGATAGCGGAGTAGGCGCGTGCGCTCCGTTTCCTCGAATGGGTGGCAGCGGTGGCGCCTGGCGAAATGAGCGTCGCGCTGCGTCCCTACCGCCGAGCGGGTGGCGGCGGAGCTGGCGCCTGGCGGCAGGCGCGCTGCGTCCCTACCCGCCGAGCGGGTGGCGGCGGGTCGCGCCTGCCGTAAGCAGCGCGCGCGCTTCGTACGCTTCTTCGAGCGGGTGGCAGCGAGCTGCTCCTTGGCGAGAAAGCAGCGCGCGCTCCGTCCCCTACCCTTGAGCGGGTGAAGCGGGCGGTGCCTGGCCGAGTAGAAGCGCGCGCTCCGTTCCCTCGAATAGGTGGCGGAGGCTGGCGCTAGCCGAAAGTGAGCGTCGCGCTCCGTCCCCTACCCTTGAGCGGGTGGCGGCGGAGCTGGCGCCTGCGCGACGCGCGTGCGCTCCATCCCTACCCTTGAGCGGGTGGCGGCGGGGCCGGCGCCTAGCCGGCGAAGCGCGGCGCTCCGTCCCCTACCCGCACGTGCGGGTGGCGGCGGGTGGCGCCTGCCGAAAGCGGCGCTCCGTCCACTGAAAAAGTCTCAACTTTAATCATGATTTCCATGACCGTTTGTTGGAATGGTTGGGGGATAGTCAAAAGTCATCACGTGTAATGTTCTACTATACGTAGAAATCAGGAGAGGCGGTGTACTAAGGGGGGACACACACACACAGATATATATATATATATATATATATATAGGGAGCTTATTTTCTACTCCCAGGTGTAATTACACCCTCTGTTGCATCTCACAACGTAGGGAGTATCTCGCGCAACAGAGAGTATGTACGTGTAGTAGATGAGTATTTTAGACAATCTAGGTGGTATGAACAGTTTTTTAGAGGTGGTATATACATTTTCTCGACATACTCCTTTTTATACGCGTATATGAAAGTATTTACAAAATACACTAAAAATTATGAACTCCCTTACAATTTTTTCATGTGGTTCATATTAGAGTATCTTATAACTAGTATATAAGTATACCTAAAGTAATAAAGGAGTATTTCAAGTTTGTTTAGGTGGTATATTAGAGGTGGGTGTAGTTACACTCGGGAGTAAAAGATATTTTTACTATATATATCGTCTTTTTAACATGTATTTATAAAAATAGTCACATATAAGCAGCATTAGTAAAAATAATGCTTCTATCGTTCGGTCACCGGATGGCCCGACCAGCAGACAGCAAGCGTCTGCCCGCCTGTCCACAAAAAGGTAGGTCATTAAACTAGCTAATTAATATGCTTAATTACCTATCTAAATTCGTAATTTTATGTTATAATTTTTTGGATTTGTAAATATAGCAAATGAGCTCAAAAAAATTACTACATTTTTGTGGAACTTCCCGAGGTATCGTGTTATGTTGTATAATTTTTTACAATTTTTTGAGGTATTTTCTACCTCTACAAATTCTTAAAACGATATATAATTAACCAAGCGATTAAGCAGTTATGCGCCACTCCAAGGATTTTTCGAGATAACAAATGGTCATAAAAATTAATCAAATTTTTATGGATCTTTATTATGTAGTGTGATGTGTTGTATAATTTTTACATAATTTTTAGCACCACTTTTCTATGTCTAAAAATTATTTAAGCAGCGCATAATTAAATAGGTGATTAAAAACTAATGACCGGGGACTAATGGTCTGCATTTCAAAGTGGTGCGAACAATTATGTAAAAATTATACAATATAGCACACTACATTAGAATGCTCTACAAAAATTTTTGTAATTTTTTACGACTATTTACTACCTCTAAAATTCTTAGAGCGGTGCATAACTGTTTAATCGTTTGATTAATTATGTGTCATTCTAAGAATTTTTAGAGGTAGCAAATAGCCTCAAACAATTGCAAAAAAATTATACAACATACCACGATGCCTCAGAAAGCTCCACCAGAAATGTCATAATTTGTTGAGCTCATTTGCTATACTTACAAATTCAAAAAATTATAACATAAAATTACAAATTTAGGCAGGTAATTAAGCCAGCTTAATCACCTGCTGTTTTGCGGGCAGACAACAGGGCAAGCCACGTGTCGACTGTTGGGTGCTGCCATCCGATGATCAGATAGTAGAAGTGCTATTTTTGTCAATACCGCACGTATATGGCTATTTCTGTAAATACACGTTAAAATGGCGCTATATATGGCAAAAACTCGTGGACTAGCATGCGTGTTGTTCCAAGAGGGACTCACAGCAGCATGCGTATTTGGACTTGCAAACATTTTCTACCTTGACAAATTTTTTCGAAAGCTGAGTGATGGAATTGACATAGGGAATTGCATTAGTGTTACGGAGATGTTGCCATTTTTTTAGATGGAGTTGGCTATTTGTTTTGTAAGTTATGTGCCATATTGTTGCCAACTTCTATTGGATGCCAACCTGAAATTGAACCTTCCATTATGAGGAAATTTGAACTTTGAACTCGAATTGTGAAACTTCCAACTCAATATATGATCTTTTAACTTGAATATATGTTTCTTCTTATTAACAATATCCGCACAATATAATTAATCAAATTTACATTCTGTCAGTGTATATATTCACGTCTGAAGCAATGCTAACATGCATTCTCGTGTTATATGCTCGAGCAAACTTCAATATCAGCGAAAATCATGTTATCGATCAGGATTGGGATCCCATGCAGGATCATTAACATAATAGATAGAATCGGATGTAGGACCATGGTAGGATCGTCGGATGTTTCTAGATATTATAAGATATAGACTATCCATTTAGAATGACAATCTTAATTATGTTCAGGATCGAATAGTCCAATAGGACGATACAGATCACTACCCTGACAACCTTGTTTGGAAGTACATTCCTCACCCTGTCATGCAGCTATCAAGCGTCACGGTTTGGATCAGTGATATGGATGGTTGAAAATGGTTATTTCTGTTAGGAAACTGGGCCCACGGTCAGAGTCCTAACATATTTGGGTACCCCACTGTAGACTATAAATAAGGATCTATACCCCCTCATTATGTACACCTGATGCAATCTAAAGCAATAAAGAAAGACCATGAGTTCTCTCTACCTCTCTGTGTTCAATCTATGGTTTTGTGATTCTGTGATTGATTCGTTCTTGTTCTAAGCAGAGGAATCGATCGGACTGGTCGCCAGTGACGGTTCCTCAATACGTTATCAGCATGACTTCGCTCTGGTGAACGAGGTAATCATCGAAGCACAGATTGAATTTTCTAGATCGCTTTTGAATTCGCATTTTCTTTTGCGTTCTAAATTGAATCTCTACGGTGCAAATCCGCCCCAATTTACCGCGAGCAGACTTGAAGTCGCCGGCACAATACCGATCGGTAGATTGTGAAACGGGGTAGATGTTGATTGCACTGTAGATTAGAAACGATGCAAATCCGCCCTAATCTACCATGAGTAGACCTGAAGTCGCCGGCACAATGTCGATCGGTAGATTGAGAAAAGGGGCAGATGTTGATTGCATCGTAGAAACAGGAAATTTATGCATTGTTTTCTGTTTGATAATTGCACGAGAAATTTGCATTATCCTTGTTCGGTTTACGCATAACATCATGCATAGAAAAAAACGGGCATTGCCGCTGCATGTGGCTGCCGGCCGTCGGCCAAAAGTCGGCCCGTGGCACCGCCGGCCAAGCAGCCGGTCCCGCCGACCGATTGCCGCCCCCGCATGGGTGCCATCGTTGTCGGAGATGCCCCCGCATGGGGCGCCGTCATCCGTGCGCGCCGCCGAACTGGCCCCGGACGCCACCGGTCCCGCGCCCCTCGCACGCGCAGCCGCTGCCCGAATGCGCCGCCACCCATCGAAACCACCGGCCGACGCTCGGGTCCTCGCGACCTCGCCCGCGACGGCATCGCTTCCATCGCGCCCGCATCCGCGCCTCCTCGCATGGAGCCGCCGCGGCTTGCGACTGCGCATCAGCGCCACCGAGTGTGCCGTTCTCCACTGCCCGCATGCCGTTGACCACCACGCCCCGAACGGCGATGCTCCCACCGACGGCCCAGGCTCCCTCCCCGCACGGAGCGCCGGCGTGCGAACCGCGCCGCCGCCGTGCCGGTTTTCTCCGTCCGCGTCGCCGCCTCCCCACACGGAGCGCCGGCGTGCGAATCGCGCCGCCTTTGCTCGGCGCGCATCCGTGCCCGGAGATAACGCCGCTTGGCCCCCGGGTGCCGCATGTGTCGTCTCCGCCTCGCGCCGGCCGCCGCCACACACCCGCCACCGCCGTCCGCCGAAGCTAGCAGCTGGTCGCATTACCGCCGCCGCCTTGGTGATGGGGTAGAAACCTACCCCACGCCTTGAACCGCCGTGACAGCAGCCAACCGCCGGAAGCCAAAATGCGCCGGGGGGAAAGTGGGCCAAAACGGGCCGGGGGGAGGAGGGCAAAACAGGCCGTGCGAAAAACATAAGAAAAACGCGAGAGTAGCCGGTGCCGGATATTTTGCGAAAATCCCCCTGAAAATCTTGTGAATTACCGAAAAGCCCTTAAATTCACATATAAGTCCTGAATTCTTGCAGGAAAGGTCTCGTAGTTCCGAAAATTACGTATAAGCCCTCAAATTTACGAGTGGGTCCCGAATTTTGCAGAAAACCCCTCGGTAAATTAAAAAATTGTGCAAATTTTTCTCTGAACAAAAAATTTGCATAAAAACCCTCAGAAATTGCAGAATTCGATGAAAATTTATATTCTTGCATAAAAGGGCCTTGGGAATCCGAATTTTGCATTATTTTTAGCATTTGAAGCTTATTTATTTATGCCATTACTGTTTTATGTATTTTCTGTATTTATTTACTATTTTGGTTAATTGTAATTGCTAAAAATTGCTTTTAATCACCGAAAATAGCAGTACAATTATAGAAAATGCACAAAAAATTATGGAACATTATGGGAACCTATTGTACCACTTTATTTACATGTAGTAAATTTTCCATGCATGTTTACCTGCAGTAAACTTATTTTATTTCGTTCATACACATGTAGATGATTGGAATTTCGAACCGGGAGTTCGAGGAGCTGGCCCAGAATGGCCAAAACTATCTGACATGGGCATCCGATGTCGAGATTGTGCTTGGGGCCGGAAGCTCAGCGCAGCTATTGGGATTGGCGGACAGAAAGACGCCCGACCCACATCTGAGGAGAATGATCAGGCACTTCATTTTCTTAGGCACCACCTCTGCCCGACTTTCAAGAATGAGTATATGGCGGAAAGAAACGCGCTAGCACTCTAGACCGCACTCAAGAAGTGGTTTGAGAGGCTCAAGTACACCATTCTTCCTCAAGCAGAGCAGGAGTGGATCAGACTGAGGTTTGCCGACTTTAAAGCGGCGGGAGTACACCGCCTTGCACAGATTTGTACAAACCTTAAACTATGTGGCAAGGAGATCACGGATGACCGTAAGATCGAGAAGACCCCGCCCACCTTTCACCCCAATGTCAGACAGATCGCCGCAACTATCATCAAGACGGCTACAAGGAGTACGCCGAATTGATTGATATGATGCAGGTGATAGAGGCTCAGGACGAACTTCTCCGTAAGAATTACGTCTCGCAGCCACTAGGCAGCTTCGCTGGCCATGAAGCCAACGCTAGCAGCTTCAAGGTGCGAAAGCCCTTGATGAAGAGAAGGGGGAAGAAGGGTAAGTCCATTGCCCAGAAAGGCAAGTCAGATGCTCCAAACGACAAGAAGGCTAAAAAGAATGGCAAGACCTATGGCCAGCAGAACCAGGGTTGCTACAAGTGTGGCAAGTGGGGACAATGGTCGCGGATATGCAAAGAACCGCAACATGTCATTGATGCCCACCAATCTCAAAAGAAGAAAGATGGCAAAGGGCAACCTAAAGCCCACTTTGCAGCCATTGAGGGGGAGCAGCCTGAGCAGCTGCCGAAGATGATGGAAGTTGAGTCCATCCCGGCAGCAGCACCCCCTTACGACTTAGAGGCAGCCACCGCCATGATTTCTCTTGAAGAGAATGTCACTCTTGAGAAGATATCCAAAGAAGTCGATGATTTTCTAGTTGATTCCGTTTGATGCACAGAATGCATGAGACGTTAATTGTCATTTATTTTTGTGTTAAATGGACAAGTTTAGAACTTGCATGGTTGGTGCTTTAGGATTTTGCTTTCTCATAATGGTTGGATAATTTTGGAATAAAACATTCATTTATTCAGTTTATAATGGCTTTATATGTTCTGATATTGGCGTATTTCATTTATGTGTTGAATGCCTTCTAATACATGTTAATTAAATACGTTATATTAGAACACGTGTGGCGCCTTATGGAGGAAGTATGCCTTGCCGATAGTGGCACAACGAATATCATCTTAGGAGAGACTAAGTATTTCCAGTCGATCCGTAAGAGCACTGGCAGCCTTACGACAATCGCCGGAAGCGATGCATATATAATCGGTTCCGGAAGAGCAACAATTATACTTCCAATGGTCACAACTTTGATCATTGAAGAAGCCTTATTGTATCCAGAATCGACTAAAACTCTCCTAAGTTTTAAGGATATTCGCGCCAATGGTTTCCACGTTGAGACTGACAAAGAGTACGGTAAGGAATACCTGCTCATCACGAAGCGCGAAGAGAATGGCAAAAGAATATTAGAAAAACTTCCTTCACTTGAAATTGGGCTATATTATACCAATATTAAAGTGCCTGCAGCGTACATTGTTCTGAAGACAGTATTTAGAAGCTCTGAACTCTTCTGTCTCTAGCATGACAGATTAGGCCACCCAAGTCTTCAGATGATGAGAAAGATAATAAATAACTCGCATGGGCATAATATTAATGTGAAAAATTTTCCGAATCATGAAGATTTTGTGTGCCCTGCATATGCCACCGGGAAACTAATTACTAGACCCTCTACTCTGAAAGTGAAGGATGAAGTCCCTGCATTCCTGGAACACATCCAGGGAGACATTTGCGGTCTCATTCAGCCCGTCTCAGGGCTGTTTAAGTATTTTATGGTGCTCATTGACGCTTCTTCGAAGTGGTCATATGTGGGTTTGTTGTCCACAAGAAACCACGCCTTTGCAAAATTGATCTCGCAGATCATTCACATCAGAAATGTGTTTCCTGATCATCACATCAAGTCCATCAGAATGGACAATGCCAGCGAATTTACTTCAAAGGCATTTGATGATTACTGCATGGCGATGGGAATTGCAGTTGAGCATTCGGTACCGCATGTCCATACCCAGAATGGTTTGGCAGAGGCTTTAATTAAAAGAATTAAATTTATTGCCCGACCCCTCTTGCATAAAAGTAATTTGCCAGCTACATGTTGGGGACACGCAGTCCTTCATGCAGCGAATCTCATCAACTTTAGACCTTCGGCTTACAACATTCATTCACCTATGCAACTAGCGCAAGGGTCACCACCGAAAATTTCTCATCTTAGGAGGTTTGGATGCAAGGTTTATGTACCGATACCATCTCCGCAGTGTACTGCAATGGGCCCACTCCGCAAGACTGGGATATACGTTGGTTATGAGACTGCATCCATAATCAGGTATCTGGAACCCATGACAGGAGATTTGCATACTGCCCGCTTCGCTGATTGCATTTTTGATGAGGATAATTTTCCATCATTAGGGGGAGGAAATCAACCCGTTGATGAAAAATATCACGAAATTACGTGGGAAGCCACGGGAATTCATGCACATGACCCGCGCACTAGTGAAACTGAAAAAGAGGTCCAAAAGATCATCGATTTGCAAGCATTAGCAAATCAACTGCCCGATCATTTTAGTGATTTGAAGAGCGTGATTAAGTCGCATGTGCCTCCACGCAATGCACCGGAGAGGGTTGAAATACCAAAGAAAATTGAAGGTATCCCTAATTCCGTCCAGAGGCCTCAGAATAAAAGGACGAGAACTCTAGTTCCTCGAGTCCAAAGTAACTGGGGACGCCCGGCGAAAAAGGATAAGAGGGATTTATCACAGCCGATCATTGAAGTCCCCCAGAATGAGAAGGGGAGCCAGTTGAGACCTAGCACAAGTATGACACTTTCAGAAAAGGACATACCGGATCTGAATATCCCCATCGGCATGGATGTGTGCGCACACATCGGAGCCGAAAAACTAAAGGGACTTACCACCGCAATTGAAAGGCGACTGCAAGGTAAAGCTCCAGCAAGCAATCACTCTGTAAGAAGCAACTCATGAAGAAATAGCTATAAATTATGTGCACACGGGAGAGTCCCTGAATAGGACAACAGCTAATATCAATATCTACTTCGTAAAGAAAATTGCCACCATCATCGATCTTAATCCTGAGCCTGCAATCGCTCGCTAAATGTAAGAAAAGATCAGATTGGGAAGATTGGAAGAAGGCAATAGCAACTGAATTGCTATATCTGAACAAAAGAGATGTGTTTGGGCCCATATGCCGCACGCCTCCCCACATACACCCCGTTGGGCACAAGTGGGTATTTGTTCGAAAGAGAAATGAAAGAAATGAAGTAGTGAGATACAAAACAAGGCTGGTAGCCTAAGGTTTCACTCAACGTCCTGGAGTTGATTATGAAGAAACCTACTCCCCAGTCATGAGTGGAATCACCTTTAGATACTTGATCTCAATGGCAGTGAACTTGAACTTAGAAATAAAATTGATGGATATTGTGACTGCATACCTTTACGGTAACTTGGATTCGGAGATTTACATGAAAGTCCCCAAGGAATTCCTCTCCGAACCAAGACAGAGCAAATAGAAATCATGCATGTGAAACTCGAAAGTCACCAGTATGGATTGAAACAACTGGAAGAATGTGGTATAATCGCTTAAGCAACTTTCTCTGCAAGAAAGGCTACACGAACAATGAAGACTGTCCTTGTGTATTTATACGGCGATCCCAGAATGGATTATGTATAATATCTGTGTATGTAGATGATCTGAATATCATCGGGACAGCCGAAGACATAAAAGAAGCAAGCTCCTACTTGGAGTCAGAATTTGAAATGAAAGATTTGGGCAATACCAAGTTTTGCTTAGGCCTACAACTTGAGCATGTCCCTGAAGGAGTCTTAGTACATAAGTCAACCACACCCAGAAGGTGTTTGAAAGGTTTGGCTTCGAGAAGGCATTTCCCTCGAAAGTACGGATGATCGGGAGGTCTTTACAGCAAGAAAAAGATCCTTTCCGACCTAGGGAAGTCCTGGGACCAGAATTCCCATACTTGAGTGCAGTGGGAGCACTCATGTGCTTAGCAAACTGCACTAGACTGGACATTGCATTTGCCGTGAACCTGTTAGCAAGGTACAGTGCAGAGCCCACCAAAAGGCATTGGCAAGGCATAAAGGATATCTTTCGATACCTCCAAGGAAGCAAGGACCTTGGACTGTTTTACAGAAAGAATCAAGATCTGAACTTGATTGGCTATGCAGATGCTGGGTATCTGTCAGACCCGCATACCGCTAAGTCACAAACAGGTTATGTATTTCTGTGTGGTGGAACTGCAATTTCATGGAAATCGTCTAAGCAAAGCATTGTAGCTACTTCGACGAACCACTCAGAAATCATAGCACTGTATGAAGCCACACGAGAGTATGCTTGGCTCCGCCGAATGGTTCACCACATCCAGCAGTCATGTGGGATGAACATTGTACAAACCCCCACAATTATCTATGAGGATAATGCCGCTTGCGTTGCACAAGTGCAAACGAGCTATGTGAAGAGTCATCTCACAAAGCATATCAACCCCAAGCTCTTTTATGCACATGAATTGCAAAAGATAGACAAGATTAAAGTACTGCATACTAAGTCATGTGAAAATCTCGCAGATTTATTCACTAAGTCACTCCCCGCATCTAGATTTGAAAGGTGCGTGCGTGGAATTGGTATGATAAGACTTAGAGAAGTGCAGAATTCAGGGGGAGAATTCTCACAAGCCTGCTAATAAATCTTGATCATGAAGATTAAGTACCCAAAGAATAAAATCCTGCAGACCAAATGAATTTGGGTGAATTGTACTCTTTTTCCCTTGACGAGTTTTCCATGAAGTTTCTCGACCAAGATTTTTAATGAGGTAATTCATGTACTCTTTCTCCAAATTTTTTCCACTGGGTTTTATGGAGTTTTGATGAGGCATCACATGTATTATGTACTCCTTTCTCCAAATTTTTCCCACTGGTTCGTTTTTATGGAGTTTTGACGAGGCATGAGCATGTTGGGTGAATGCCCAAGGTTCTAGAGTGTTAGGAAAATGCCACCATGCCCTCTCAAACAAGCCAACATGTACATGTCGAGTCACAACAAAAATACATATTTGAGCACCCCACCATAGACTATAAATAGGGACCTATACCCCCTCATTATGTACACATGATGCAATCTAAAGCAATAAAGAAAGACCAAGAGTTCTATCTACCTCTTGCAATATAAACAACTAGTGTTCAATCTATTGTTCTCATTTGTGATTCAAGCAAAATCGTGATTGATTCGTTTGGTCGTTCTAAACAGAGGAATTGATCGGACAAAATTGAATTATACTCGTCGCCATATCACAGACGCCGTCTGACGGTTCCTCAACAATTTCTGCCTAATTAATACATTTTTCCAAGCGCGCTCTTTTGTATAGAAGTATAGCTGCCGCTGACTCATGAACGAATGAACCGCTTCATATTCAGCTAACACTTCATTATTGATAGCATTGATATATCTCTTCCTGACATACAATCAGTATGCATGCATGCGCCCATGCAAGTATAAGAAACAAGAGATGCTGATCTAAACTAGCAGTCAGTCAGTACGGCCTCTGCCCGACGTAGTTTCCCGGCGGGTTGTAGTTGCAGGTGATGAACACGCCGGCGTCGCGGTCGCAGAGCACGCGCGCGCAGCCGATGTGCGTCGAGTTGCGCCACACCACCTGCGTGTAGTGCCCACACACCTTTCCAGCGGCGCAGTTATTGGAGGCGTAGCTGTAGTCCACCTTCTCCTCGACCCAAAGCTTCACCGCCTGCGCCGCCGTCCAGTCCTTGCCGGAGCCCCAGAACAGGTTCTCCCCATACTGCCCATGCGAGTGCTCCAGCTTGCAGTCGCCGGTGCGCTGCTTGGCGTAGCTCGCCGCGTAAGCCGCCACGGTCGCGTCCCAGGCCACCGGGCCAACGCCGACGGCTGCGCGCGCGGCATTGTGGGCGTTGACGTAGTCTTGCGGCGAGTTCTGGGCATTGGAGGGCTCCAACATGGCGGCTGCCATTGCCAGGACGAGCAAAAAGGCAAGCTTAGATGCCTCCATGTATACCTCTATATTTAGTGCTACTGCTTATTGCTTATGTTTGTTGAGTACTTGGTATTTATAGAGGATGGGTGGAACAATTTTGTAAAGGATAACCCGAAACGATCGAGTGTATATGGCAGGATGTAATGAAATTTTCTTGGATAAGCACCGGGAATTAACGAATACATTTACAAATTAATGCCTTTCTATGGGACAACATATTATGATAGAAATTAGAATGTTGAAGTAATTGAAAACCACGATATATGAAAACCACAGTTTTTTCAGGTACCGGCCGGACTTAAACTACAGTTTGTTAATACCACTGTTTTTACAGTTTTGGGAAAATAATGACGTGTTTGGTAGTTGCAGTATTAATACAGTATTTTTGTTTAAAATGGTAGCTCTCTTAGAGCTAACTAGTTGTTATTATGAAAATTTATTAAAGTTATATCCATAAATGATATATTCTTAATCTTTGGACATAGATTTTCATAGCAGGTAGATTTTATATGGACCAGTAGTACATGGTATATGATAGCTAGCTACAACTATAGTGATCAGGTCTCATGGAAGCCCAACTTTAAACAATATCGTAAGAGAATAGGGAACTGAGGGAAGTATTTAGTTTAATGCATATAGGCACTTGAAGATAACGAAGGGGCGCCATTTATATACGGGACGATTGCTGGGTTCGGTCCGGCTTTAACTTTGACTTTTTACTTTTTATTATAGTATCTAATTTTTAAATAGTGCATTTTTTTAAAACGATGTCTACTAGTCTATTGTAGTATACACTATACCGACTCAGTTATATGGATTAAAATCGTATGTGACTATATCCCTCTTCATAATATTTCTTAGGAATAACTAGAATTCTAAAATTTAAGCCAAAAGTCATAAGGCACGGTTCAAAAGAACCCACCCACATCTCTACACGACTAGCCATACATCATGAAGTGAGGCGTTGGCTCGGTTTAGAAAAAATAAAGGTCAAGAGTAGATTTTTAGTAACTCCAAAATTATCATAGTATTGTTCATACTACGGCGTTCAAAGCTATGGTGTTTACTGTATCTAAACACCTCAAAATTTTGGGTACCCATAGTATTTTCAAGAAACCATGGTATCCTCCGGATACTCAAAAATGCTAGGTATCCAAATAGACCCTAAATTGAAGAATAGAAACCCTAACGCCTAATGGTGGCTTTTATATATATTGTGTGCAGCAATAGTAACTTCATAAATTATAGATGATAAATTTATATATAGATGATAATAACTTCATGAATTATAGATGATGACTTTATACACAGACGATAGTAACTTTTCTATAATTAACAACTTCGCTAGTAACCTCCGTGTGGTGGGTTAGTGGGTGATTGGGTCAATCAGGGTCGCGTGTTTATTCTACGCGTAGCTATTGATTGTGTATATATGTATGTGTGTGTATACACACTAACCAGTACGTAGGTGTAAAATAAGCACACATCCATAACTGATCCAACTAGCCAACTGCTCTACCACTCACCCCATGCTCAGTTACAAGCGTTTGTTAATTATGGTAAAGTTACTATCGAATGTACATCAAGTTGTCATCTATAATACATGAAGTTACTTTCGGTTACGCATAAAGTTATCATCTCCATGGTAAAACCCCACCAACCCATCATATTCTAGAAAGTTACTTTCGGTTACACATGAAGTTATCATTCATATGGAATGAAGTTATCATCAAGATCAACACTCACACACCAGGAAGCCAGCAACAAGTTCTGCGCGTAGCGTGCGTGCAGACAGTGAATAACACTACTGTATGTGTGTGTATGAGAAGTAGGAGTATATACTTTCACTTTTCATATACCGTTTTAAATGATATTGTTGTACCTCTTTATCTATTTAAGCATACTCTAATAATAATTATACGATACTCTAAAGTTAGTTCCATAAAAAAAATTTATCAAGATCCATTTTTTATAAAATAGTTTGTTTATATAGTCCTTTTATGTCACTACAACACAACCGAGATTTGAGGGCGTTTAGCAAACCCGGCGTTTATATTTAACCCGGCGTTTATTGAGATTTAGGGGCGTTTGTATAGCAGGGCAGACGTAAATGCCAGCATAGACGCCTTTGTTGGCGCTTTCTAAGTGCCGGTTTGATCTCGATAATTAGGGCATTTGTAAACGCCGACAAAGAGGTTTTGCGGCATTTGTAATGATCCTCGGCGCTTAGCCCCAAAGAACGCGCGCAGAAGTAGTCATTTTGGCGCGGGATTGGTACAGTGGAAAAAGTGGCGCGGGAGTAAAACGCAAAATTCCCAATCGATCCGGCCCATTCGCGATCGATCTGCCTCGCAGCCCTAGCCGCCGCCGCCGATTTCCATCTCCCTTCGCCCCCTTCTGGTTTCCTCCTCCTCCTCCTCCACTCTCGGCGCCGGCGAGGCCGGGCCAAACTCGCCGGCGGCCACTTCATCCCTGCGTCCCCCGCCGCCACTCCTCTTCGTCTCTTCGTCATCTCTTTCCGCCGCCTCTCTCTTTCTTCTCCAGCACCGGCCGCCTCGTGCTCCCCACTACCTCGGCGCCGACGCCTCATCCGCTCTCTCTCGCGCGCCTACTCCCGTGCTGCTAATCCGCCCATTCGATCGATCCGCCTCAAAGCCCTAGCCGCCGCCGCCGATTTCGATCTCCTTTCGCCCCCTTCGGGTTTCCTCCTCCTCCTCCTCCTCCTCCTCCACTCTCGGCGTCGGCGAGGCCGGGCCAAACTCGCCGGCCGCCACTCCTCTTCGCCTCTTCGCCATCTCCTCCTCCCCACTACCTCGCGCCACCTACTCCCGTGCCGCCGCCTTCTGGTCTCCTTCCCATCTCGCCCTCCACCACCAACGCTGCCTCTCACCGCCATCCACCGCACCGCCGCTTCTTGACTCCACCTCGACGCCGCAGCTCTTCGGCTACCACCAGCAAGCGCGCCTCCAGTCCACAAGTCGCCGCCAACGCCATCGCCGATCTCCACCGGATCTTCTTCAACCCCGGCGGCCGCCTCGCCTCCGCCACCACCGCATCATCCCCGAGGAGGTAATCGGGAGCAAGAACTAAATACACATTTGTTTGGTTTTATGTGGATGTCAAGGCTTGGTAGTTATTGGCATGTGTCCTTTGTGCGGTTTTGGTAAAATTTGTTAGGTAGATGGTGCTGTTTTTGGCTACCCCGCTGCAAGTATTTGCTTAATTGATCTAAAGCCCGTAATGATCGCGATGTGGCTTCGTGGCAAATTGAATGTGGTGTTAAAATGTTTGTTCATTGAGAAGTCTGAAAATGTTTGTTAAAATGTGGCGATGGTGCTGTTTCGCTTAGATGGTCGCACCATGCTAAGTGCACATTGAGAAGTCTCGAAAATGTTTGTTGTGAGCATTCATGAGGAATCGTGATGTCGCCCTCCTAATAGAAAAGTGTGAGAACACAGCTTATCTATAGTTGTTCAAAGAACTCGCTAAATTGTGTTAGTGTATGCCTTTGATAATTGATATCGTTCTTCCGTCTTCTTTTAATAGGATGTAGCAGATTTGAGCAAAGGAGCACTTAGTTGTTATCTTCAATTGTAATGTATATAATAAGAATAATTAGTGGCTTCTCAATGTGCACTTAGCACGGTGCCAGCCATCTAACTGATCTAAGCATGCTCTTGTTTTTTATGCAGGTGAGGTGACATAACAGGGAAGGTTCTTATTTTTCTGAAGTGCTTGATCAAGTTACTTTGGTGTTTATGTTCGAAGCATCATTTTCAGGTTATAGAGATTAAACCTTTATTTAGTTATCGAGTAGGTCATGTATATATGCGAGTGGGACCTATATTAAAAGATGGAATCTGTAAAGGAGGGTTGTGTATATCTTTAATGAACAAATGGACTAGATCTTTCTCTAATCTCTATAAGTGAGCTAGTAGATTGCTTGTTCTAAATTAATGAGTATAGAGATATAGAGATGTCATTTTGAACAACCGTTATATGGTGGTCACTCCAATTTTCCAGACCTTTTTAGAACATAGGAACTCCAAGAAAACCCTGTAGAAAATCAAACATTTAATGAGAGACAATGGAGAAATTGCTCTAAATATCCTATGATTTAAACAGAGCCTTTTTTGTTTTCTTGAAATTTCCTTCCTTGTGATTATAGGTTCAATGTTTGGCCTCATTGTCATCTTTTTTATGCAAAGATGTCGATCTCGAATTAATGTTGTTTCAAGTTAAAAAATGAAAATGTTATATGATCATACAATGGGCTTTCAGAGTTATTTAGATTTTAGAAATGCTATGTACATCTTCAATGAGCAAATAGACCAGATCTCTCTAATCTCTATAAGTGAGCTAGTAGATTGGTTGTTCTAAATTAATTGAGTATAGAGATATAGAGATGCCATTTTGAATGGCTGTTATATGTCTCTCTTGTTAGAGTTAGTCTAATTTGATCTTTAATATATGTTTGATTTTGTAGGTCTTTGAGCTTTAAAAAATGAAGAAATCTGCAGATTTAAAATATTTATAGGAGAGAGCTGGAAAGACGCAGAAGGTAACAATTGTACTTTAATTTTCACTATTGTGGACCTTTATATTTTTTGTTGAACAATATTTTTATAATTTCAATACCCATTCTGAAATTCTCGATCCGCCATCGTTGTATGCGGAAGAATAGGTCATGGAGTTAATGGTCAAGTCTCATAGCTTGCATGCCGATTAGTTGTGTTTAGTTAGTTGAGAACGTGGGGTATGTTTGTGTTATAAATACCCATGTAATCAGTTTGTTTCTTGAGCAAAGGAACAACAAGGAAAAGACAACATTTGTGTGTGTTCTAGTGCTAAGCGCTTGCAGCGCTAATTGTGCGTGTTTTTCCCTTTATGTTCATTGTATCCAGCAGAGTGAGTGATTGTTTTTTCGGGCCAACAAGTTGTGACTGAGAGAAGTATTTATGCTTTATCATCTTTGCTTGCTTGGATGTAAGGTTGACAAGGTGCTTCGACAAAAGGTTGACGAGGTGATTCATCCGCTACATACGGTGCTTCCTGTGCTCGGTTGCTATTGTCTCCTTACTCTCTTTTCAGGTTAGCTGCAAGCTGAAACTTTTTTATATGTTTGTGAATTCCATGCATCCATGTGCATCTTGGGAGAACTAATAAATTGGTGCCAATGATTAGGAAACATGGACAAACATTGGATGCTTTCACCTAGGTAATTAGATTTCAACTCAAAGCTGAAAAGTTAAAAGATTATTTACTCTAGCTCCCCTGGTTATAATTGTTAGTAGTAACTTGATATTATAGGTACATGACGAGTATGAAAGCGGTCTTAAGAATTTCATTGAATTTGCCATTTCCAAATCAGCGAGAGGCAACACAATCCTTTGTCCTTGTAGAAAATGTGTGAATCAAGATGGTTACAGAAAATGTTGTGTATGACCACTTAACTGTGATGGATTTATGCCTGGTATAATACATGGATTTATCATGGTGAAAGTGAACAATTCAGCAATTGTTAGTTCAACTCCATCGGTTCAAAATGACAAAGATGACGAAATAAATGATATGCTAAGAGAAGGCCTTGGATTTTTGATGATGCCAACATAGATGTGACTGCTAGTGATGACGAGCAAGAGAATGATGTAGATGTCATGATATACTATAAGTTAGCTAATGAAGCTAGTCAACAATTGTATCCAGTTGTGAAAAGTACTCCAAACTACAGTTTATTGTTCGACTCCTTAACATAAAAAACTTGTGGAATATGAGTAATGCTTGCTTTGATGAACTTATTTTACACTTAAAGGAAGCACTATCAGCTGGTGAAAATTTACCAAAAAACTACCATGAGGCTAGAAAGTTTGTTAGGGATGTTGGCCTTGGCTATGATAACATTGATGCTTGCATAAATCATTGCGTACTCTTTAGGAAAGAATATGCCAATTGTACTTCTTGCCCAACATGTAAGGCTCCAAGGTGGAAATCGAGAAGGTAGGAATTGATGGATGTGGCGATAGGATCCCTCCACCAGATTGGAAGTGGCTGGTTGAACATTGGTCAAAGGAAGAAACAAAGGTCTCAATATTCTAAAAAGCCTATTCTAAATTTGGTATATAGATGCATACAATTCTAAGGATGAATTATATTGTAGACTAAAGCAAAAGGAATGCTGAATTGCAGCAACACAAGAAAATGCCCTTCATACTTGTGGATCACAAAGCTTTGCTGTAGTGAATAATGGACTGGTGCGTACTAACTTGTGCTATATATATTGGTTATTAAGTCAATGTTCATATTTCCTGATTTCTGTCATATTGTTCTAGGAGAGATTACTTGGTCGTGAACCTTGTAGAGCGGAAAGCTATCTTGCTACACATAAGAAGAAAAATGGAGAAGCTATTAGTGCTGCTTGCAAAGAGAAGATAGTATGTTTATGTTCCTTTTCTAGATTTTATATTTAACTTTACCGTAGTTCACTTCAAAGCTTGTAATCTTTGCATATATTTCATTTAAATCCTAGGATGAGATTGAAAAAAGCTTTGCAGAAGATGAAACCCTTCGCTTCAAATCAATAGATGATGGTGATTTGTATGACGATGTGCTCCCACAAGATAGGAAAGGAAGAGTGCGTGGCATGGGATTGTTACTGGGGTTCCAAGGCAATAACTCTTTCAAAGGTCAGAGCTGCACTAAAGCAAAGTTGAAGAAGAAAATGCACAACTTAGATCCATGGTGGCAAATCATCGACAGGCAATTTGCAGCATACAAGGAATGTTTCGAGAAACGATTTGAAGCATACAAAGAGAGGCAAGACAAGCAGTATGAAGACCTTAAAAGCATGTTATTAAGCTTACATGGAGCTAGTAATAGTGCAAACAGAGAACAAGCTAGGGAAATAACCCAACCTAACGTGCAGGTGAGCATAAATATAGTTGTTCAATTCTAAATATTGTGCATTCATATTACATTTCTGACTTTTAATTTTGTGTATGCAATTTGATATCAGCTTGAATCTAATCTACAAAAGGATACAAGTAGTGGAAGAGGAAGGCTACTAGAATCATCTTCTTCCGAAAATCGGATAGATGGTGTAGTCCCATCAAGAACCAACAAGGTTTTAGCAAGAAAGCACCAAAAAGTGGTATGACCAACTTCCACATGAGAATAACTTAGAGTTTACTTACAACTAGTTTATGGGTCCAAATCATGTAGCCCCTTGATTCTTGATATTTCTAGGCTGGTAGAGAAGTTGCATTGCGTAACCTTGGTGGCTCCAATATAGTAGCACACGGAAGACTCCAATGCACCAAAAGACAAGATTAGGTGTCGATGGATTAGCCTTAGGGCCTTTTACGAGGTTCTTATTGATGTTGTCATTGACAAGAATGTCTTACTCCTCGACCACTCACGCAAGGCCAGCAAGCTAGGCGCCGCTATTGGTCTTTGCATCGCTTGGCCACATCATAGTGTATGTACTTGAGATCCACCCTATCATTTTATCTCCAAGTTGTGATAACTGACTTGATATTTCTCTTGTTGAAATCATAGGTTCTAGAACGTGATGGATCACCTCTAAATCTCATCAAGCGTTCTTTGGGTATGAGATAGAAAGATTATTTCCTGTTTATTAAAAATGTTGTAACTACCCTAATTGCTGTTTTGTTCTTTGCTTCTCACACTTTCAGATTTCTGTACCAAGACATAGAGTTATTGCTAAGACTAGTTGTGCAAAAATGTAAGGTACTTTATTTCAGCTACTATTAACTGTTGATTTCTGCTATTTCATTTCAACTACTTGTAAGTATGCCAGCTTGATGAAGTTTGTAGAAATAGGCATCAACTACTGAAAATGTTATTGTATTCTCACCGAAGCTCATTTCTCTCCATTTCATATATATTTGAAATGCATAATTGTGGATATGATTTACTCTTAATTTCATAAGATCACATTGAGTTGGTTTGCTGCAATACATCTTTAGTCCGCAATGAAATTGTGGCGCAGGAGTTACACGACTTATATTTATGAGTTTGTGACTACCCGTAGGTCTTAGTACTACGATTCTTTTCTCTATAGATGTTGTTTAGTTAAGCATATAATGCTAGTTGTGGTATGATCATGACTAGTCTGCAGATCCAAGGCCGAATAGCTTCTCGACCTCCCGTCTAAGCCTAATATGTGCGCTTGATCTTTTGCCGGACTGTATTGTCTCTTGGAATGGGCTACTCATTGTCGCTACTTGGGTTAGATTGTCCAACTACAATAGCATATTCATGGTTCTCATTAATGTGTGATGGCACTCATAATGTTAATGCAAGATTCAATGAAATTCTTTGTCCTTAACTTATTTTTCAATTCTCTAATTATGGGCTTGAAAGGATTATGGAAAGGATTCATCCAGCCTCCTCGCTTGTTACCTGATTTGGTTTGGGAGTAGAACATTTTCTCGTTTACATTTTGCTACACTTGCTTAATGCAAAATCAAAATGGTCTGTCATTTGAAATCCTTCCGGTGTGTCTTGTGTTCTTTCATGTGGATTTGCTTCCAATGTTGTTGATAAACTGTCACTAGTCATATGTTATACATGACATAAACCGATTTGACAAATAATTATTTATCTTTTTCATACAACTAATATCTTTAGCGCATTGCCTAATCAGTTAGCATTAGCATCTTATTGTTCAAATTGATGTCAGTAGCTTGCAAAAATGGTAAGCCAAGAAAATATTATGACTACTTGATGAAATGTATTATACAAGGATGTATAAAAATCTTAAGGTATCCTTCCATGGGGGCCTCATTATACTTGATCATCATAGGGCAATAGGTGGTGTATGAGCAAGTTAGGCAGAATAAGATACTTGAGCACATATTTTGACACAATACCATAAAGAAAGGTTTCTCATACATGGTGGCATTTTTTATATAACTACAGCAGTATTTTATAAAAACAATCCTTTAGACTTAGAAAAGATTAACTTAAAGTGGTGAGGCCATGTATGAAATCATAAAGAATCTGCATAAGACAATCTTACATCATAGCATAAAGAGTGCATCCTAAGACCATATATCTGTCCTCTCATCAATGTTAGCATGGTTTGGGCACTCCCATAATTCAGGAGCCCGGTAATGCGCAGAACAATGCTCTGAAGCCCATTCCTCCATTTCATCAATTGGGAGTCAAAATAACAAGTCCTTTTGGCTTTTGGAACAACTGTGGTCTAGCTAATATCTTGCAATGCATTGTGGGCTAGGTATGCATTGTGGACTGTCAACTTATTTGATTGCAACAAAAAAATATATTCTGGAATGTATTAAGTTAATACCAATATATATATTTCCTTGCGATGCTTGAAGTAACAGGATTGTTCTTTTCCCCATAACATGTGTGCAGTGTACTTAGACTTAGCTAGTTTTTCCTATTTCAGCACTAGCTCTCATATATTGTGTTCACTTGATTGCAGGCTGGAGAAGATATGATGGTGTTAACTAGTTATTTATCAAGACCTTTTGTGCAGTGTTTAAAAGCAAATAGGATCCTGTGATGTTCAAACTATGAATATTTTGTTGAACATAAATTATCGCACTCCTGTTCTACAATTCTATATATGTGATGCCGTCTTTTGTCGAACAATGTAATCATTTACCGATATGGAAGTGTCTTGCTTGTAAATTTTAGTGCCATTGACTTTTTGTTGAACAATGTGATTCTATCAGTTATAGCGATAATTATGGAATTAAAATCTATGATGTTACTGTGTGTGGTCTACTACTAGTGAAGCATATATGTACAAACTGTGAAAGAAGGTATTTATAGATGGCAGACTGTTAAAAATATTTTTTATTAATTTAGTTTGGTAATTTGTAACCGCCGCCGTAGCTAGAGCAATAGGGGTATAAATGCCGTAGAAAAAACCGAAATGAGGGCATGCAATTGCAGATGCCAGCTTATCCTCCTTTTGGGGCATCTGTAAACGCCGCAGATAATATCAATTGGGGTGTTTGTAAATGCCGGGGTAGATTACTCTGGAAGGGCGTTTGCAAACGCCGGTAGATTATCGAAGGGCGTTTGTAAACGCCGGGTAGATTATCGAAGGGCGTTTGTAACGCCGGGTAGATTATCGAAGGGCGTTTGTAAACGCCGGTAGACTATTCGGGCGTTTGTAAACGCCGTTTAGCTTTATATGGCGCATTTCCTAAACGCCGAGGTTTCTATAAACGCCGAAAAACCTTTGCCGACGGCACTTATGTGGTCGCTTGTAAACGCCGTAAAAATACCTTCAGCGCATTTACACACATTCTAGGGCATTTATAGGTGCCCTAGCAAGTTGGTTGTGTTGTAGTGTGTATGGAAAAGGGTATATAGCAAAAATAAAGAGTTTTGATGATTTTTTTCAACTAAGTCGCATTGGAGATCTTAAAATTAGTATTTAAGTATACGAAAGTGATAAAAGGTATAAAATATTTGTTTAAGTGATATATTGAAAGTGAGAGTATATACTCCCAAGAGTATAGAAAAGGCTTCTGGAATATTGCTCCATACTCATAGGAGTATGTACTCCCACTTCTCATATACCTACTTAAATAATATTGTTATACCTCTTTTATCTTTTTTTAGCATACTGGAAAGAGAGATTAGTACTGAACAGAACAGAAAAAGTCACCAATTAAAACCGAGAACATTAACTTTAAACTCATCAAATTGGAAACAGAGATCAATAATTAGAACAAAACAGAACAAAAATAGAGCAACGGAATGGAAAAGTTTTTGACAATAAGAACCCTTCGTTCATGGTTTGGAGAAAAAAACTTTCGTTGAAAAAGCCACTCTACACATGCATAGAGTGGAACTGTGGAAGAAGAGCTTAAATATGTAATATTTAGCTGGCTAGACTCCATGTAAGACACAAGTTTTTAGTTTTTTTGTTTCTTTTGTTTTTCTGCAATTATTATTGTTGTTGTTGTTGTTGTTATATAACACAATAGGAGCCTCTTGTATTGTTTTCCTTTCAAAAAATAATAATTAGAACACAACATAACAAAGATAATAAAACAAGAATGGAATAAAGAAAATGTTTTTAGTACATACGCAAAACATTTTTGTAGGTACAACTCTACCCCTGTGTCATGGCAAATCAGCCACTGGAAACCTACTCATCAGGACAGTTGATAGCAGGGCATCTCTATCTCCTTATCCTAGGACAGGTAATTAAGACTGTGTATCTAGAATGGCAATATTAGCGTGGTAGCATTTTAATGGCAATATTAGCGTGGTAGCATTTTATTTTGAAAAGAACGGGCCCGCTTGGAGCTCTGCTCATAAAATTATTTTGGGAAAAGAAAAAAGACAGCCACAGAGTTTAATTTCAGGATTTGTATATAACTTATTAATTCAATATGGTGTCGATTTACACCTGTAAACAAAAAATTATACATTTCTACTAAAACAATTACGCTAGAAGGAGGGCTTGAACCTCCGACCTTGTGGTTAACAGCCACACGCTCTAACCAACTGAGCTATTCCAGCTTTCAATTCTATGCACCTGAGTAAACCTCTAGTAGTATGCCAACATGACTTCAGCTGTCGCGAGTCAAATGTTGGCTTCGGCATGGAAACACGTGTTGCTATGGTTGAGCCCAATGGGGCAGGGAAGTCTACTCTACTTTTTAGTCATCTGTCTTTCACGTCTTTTGGGATAAGATTTATTGACATGCCACTGTAAAGTTCATGGTTTGGAAAAGTATGTGACAGAACGAAGGGTAACCAAGCTGTTTTGAGTTTTGACAGAGAACAAGTGGAAAACTCTTATCTCCCAGTCCACTACTCGAAAATAATCTGGCTTCATTGAAAAAGTGACTTCCATGTTGCAAGTCATGGTCAAATTTAGAACTTGTCTAAGAAAGATTTCGAGTTGGAACAATATATTAAAGGAAAGCAAAAAGTGTCTGCTCGTGGCAGTAAAATCAATTCAGACAATAAAACTACTGTGCCCATAGGTAAATGTTGACCTAAAGAAAAGCACCTGAAAGCAATGGCAAATCCGCCGGGTAGGTTTCATCAGGCTGAAGCCTACCCTCAACTGGTTGACCGACCCCCTTCCTGGGCTCCTGGCTCCCTGCGGCTGATGCCATGGTTGCTGGCATGCTGCAAGCCAGCAAACTACAAACAAGAAGAATAAGAACTGAAAAACAAGGCCAAAGAAGCAGCAAAGCCAGGCCCAATTCACGTCTGTGGTCCGCACACCAGCCCACCGCTCACATCCCCACCGGTCCACATGGTACCCTGTTGGCCTATTCCCGTGTTCGAAAATTCCCCAAATCCGAAATCCCCAATCCATTCCCTTCCCCGTTCCCCCAAATCTCCAATCAATTGACCTAGGCATGGAGGCACTGAGGAGGAGTGGGGACTAAGGTTGCTCACCCGTGCTCAAGGTTTGAAGCCCGCGACGCCACCCGTGTAGTCGTGCTCAAGCCGAGGCGGGGAGGTGCCAACGACGATGAGATCTGAAGGCGGGGAGGCGCCAAGGCGGGGGCCGGGGAGGCCTGAGCGGTGAACCTAAGCCGGGGAGCTGGGGGCGCAGGTCGCACCGTTTGAAGCCTGCGACGCCGCCTGTGCAGTCGTGCTCAACCAAGGCGGGGAGGTGCCGATGATGACGAGATCTGGAGGTAGAGAGGTGCCGACAACGACAAGATCTAGAGGCTGGAGCCCAGAGGCAGGGAGGCGGGGTCGTGCCATCGTGGACTGAGAAGGGGAGACTGGAGATGGGGTCGCGTCGGGGTGCTAGGGAGGCTGGAAACGGGAGGGTTGGGTCGCCAAGAGGCTGGAGACTAGAGGCCCAAGGGGCGAGGTGGACGCTCTGCAGGCTGCGGCTGCGCTATTGGCGACTTAGACCGTCTAAGTGAAGGCGTGAAGGTGTGAAACTGCTGCTAGCTGCTGCTATTGGTGACTTGGCGAGTACTGATACTATTCCCGGATTCTCCGTACGGCCGAACCGATTTGTAGGTTTACAACTCAAACTCATTGTCTCATTCCTCAATTAGTTGATTAGCAATTTATTAGAAATAATGTTGTATTGTTATATACTCAATTAGCAATTAATTTGTAGGTTTGCAATATGGAGAAACGAACTTTGCATAATTATTTCATAAGCAATTCAAGTAGTACTCCCCCAACTGATGAGAGCGCAACTCTACCAAAGAAGCCTCGACTAGAATTTAACCTGGATGAAATTATTGCCGATCCGGTGCATCGCATACCAATAGAAGATTTTGCCAATGAAATTAGAGATGAAGTGAGGAGGACATATTTGTTGAATGGTCCAACTCGAGTAATTAGGCATGCCTTTCCAAAGACATTGGATATCAAAATGTGGAGATCCTTTTAAGAATCATAGTTTAACAAGTTTGATTGGTTAGAATATAGTGCTGAAAAGGATATCATTTTTTGTTTTATTGTTTTCTTTTCAAGAAACCGTCACAACCCAACACATTTGGTAATGATGTATTTACAAAAGTTGGGTTCTCTCGTTGGAAGACAACTATAGATGCTTTTAATAAACATGTTGGTGGTCCAAATAGTTTCCACAACATCGCAAGGGGTGAGTGTGACAATTTCAGAATCAACGGTCAAGTCTATCTAATAAAATGAGCACTTACTGTAAGGAGGCTAAAATTGCATACAAAATTCGTTTGACTGCATCTTTAGATTGTGCAAGATATCTCATAACGCAAGGTGAAACTTTTCGTAGACATGACGAATCCTCTACTTCCATCAACAAAGGTAATTTTGAATAGCTATTGGATTGGTACAAAGATAAGGAGGAAGTGAAGTATGCATTTGATACAACTCCCGGGCATGTAGTTATGACTTGTGCAAATATTCAAAAAGAGCTTTCCAAAGCTTGCGCACAAGAGGTCACCAAAGTGATTAAGGATGAGATTGGAGATAGAAATTTCACAGTGCTTATTGATGAGTCTCGAAATGTATCAATAAAAGAGCAAATGGCGATGATTGTGAGGTATGTTGTACATCTTTGTTTTAGTCATACAATTTTTACATTGCTGTATTGTAATATTGTTTTAACTTTGCAAAATTTGTGGCATACAAATTTGTGAACAATCAAGGGAAGGTCATGGAAAGATTTCTTTCTATTAAGCATATCACAAATTGTATATCTATGGCATTGAAGGATGCTTTGGTTAGTTTGCTTGATCATATGGTTTACTTATTTCTATACTTCGTGGGCGGGCTATGATGGAGCTTTAAATATGAGAGGAGAATTTATGGCTTACAAAAACTTATTCGGGATTAGAATCCAAATGCTTTCTATGTCCATTGTTTCGCCCACCAAATACAATTGGTGGTTGTCACGGTTGTAAGTTATAGCAGAGCTATTGCTGATTTCTTTAACTATGTTTCCTTGATTAGAGATGGCAATGGGTACCCGAAACCCGGTGGGTTTTTACTCTATTAGGGCATGGGTCTGAGCCAGTTTCCTAACCCATGGGTTTCTTAATGGGCAAAAAGCCCAACCCATCGGGTTTGCCGGGTTCGGGTACGTTCCTATAGTACCCAAACCCGTAAACCCATGGGTAATATAAACCCGATCCATAGGAGTTATAAACCCAAGCTTCCAGCCTCCCAGGCAAACCAGCCCAGCCCATTAGCCATTTAGCCTATTAGCCATTTAGCCCATTAGCCTCCCAGGCAGGCCGCAGGAGCCCTCCACGCCGCATACGCAGATAACCTAGCTCTCGCACCCTCACCCACTCCATCTGCATTGTGGATTTGTCGTTGCTTGTTTCATGCATAGTAGCATATAAATTGAACTTATTGTTGCCTTACTATGCACAACAAAGATATACATATACTAGTTGTTAAGCACTACACCGCATGCACCGCAGACTTTTGGTACCCACTCACACCTGTGGTACCAAGTACCTGAGTGGGCATGGGTTTGGGGCAAAAATCTGGACCCGTCACGGGTATGGGTTTTTTAGCGGGCACATCCAACATTCATGGGCACGGGTTTGGGATAGCAAAACCCAGTGGGTTTGTGCCCGTTGCCATCTCTACCCTTGATAGTTATGGCTGTTAGTGCTAGTGCATCTTGCAAGAAAAAAGATGTGTTGATTGGAAAACATCATGATATCATTTGATGTCTACTGGGACAGGGCTGCATCAGCAATCTGGCATAGTGAGACCTGGAGATACTCAATGGGGCTCACATCTTAAAACCTTACTTCATATATACCAAATATGGGAGGCAGTTGTGGATGTACTAGAACTTATAAGTGAAGATGCTTGTCAAAACACAAGTCATGGTGGAGCAGTAAGTTTGATGAAAAATATGGAATCATTTCTATTTGTATTCATCATGCATTTTTTGATAACATTGTTGAGCATAACAAATGAGCTATCACTTACTTTACAAAGGAAGCATCAAGACATCATTGAAGCTATAAGCTTGATACAGGATGTGAAAGAACGTTTGCAAGATATAAGGGACAATGGATGTGGGCCATTGTTTAACCAAGTCAAAAGGTTTTGTGATACTTATGGGATTAATGTACCAAATATGAATGACGTTATTGGAGTTATGAGTAAATCTGTACGTCGCAAGCATAGAGTGACTCAATATCATTATTACAGAGTTAATATTTTCAATGTTGCTCTTGATGCAACTATGAATGAGATGAATCATTTCTTCAATGAAGTTTCCTCGGAGTTATTGGTATGCATGTCTTGTCTTGATCCAAGTGACTCATTCTCTAAATTTAATATTCATAAACTTATTCGACTTGCTGAGATTTATACTAATGATTTCACGGTGCCTGATCGATTCTTGTTAAGAAATCAACTTCGAACCTTCATTCTAAACATTAGAAGAAGTGAGAAATTTCATGGTTGTCCTGATATTTCAAAACTTGCTCAATTGATGGTTGAAACAAAAGAGGATAGAACTTTTCCATTGGTATATCGTCTCATCGAGTTGATATTGATCCTTCCAGTGACAATGTCATCTGTTGAAAGAATATTTTCAGCAATGAATATTATCAAAGCAGATTTGCGCAACAAGGTGTCGAATGAGTGGCTGAATGATTTGATGGTGTGCTACACTGAGCAAGACATATTTAGATCCATTGATGATAATGCAATCATAAAATCCTTCCAAGGCATGAAAAATCGCAGAATGAATTTGCCTCGTGAAAGTCATGATTCAAGCTAGTGGTATGATTCTTTTATTTTAAATGTTCATGATCATTTAAGTAATTAAATACAATTTGCTATTGTATCACTAATTTTTTAATTTTGATGTACAGATTGTTACCTACCGGAACCATATTTTACATGTTTTAGGGATTCACTTGCCATTAGCGAGGTACCTCTATTATGTCTCTCTTTTTTCTTTGCTTTTATTCATGTATGAAACTATGAATTTGATTGCACAATAATACAAAATTATATTACAAATTAGTTTAGTCATTCGAGATGTAGAGCCAACAATTCTTGAAAAAACTTATGATTTGGTAGAAGAATGCATTTTTTTTAACCCACCCTCATTTTTCATTTTAAATTTGCCACTGCATACCATATTCACTTTATAAAGTGAATATAGTGGGAGTATATAATGCGTTTATGGAGTATGCACACTTTTTTTATATAAATGGGATTATCTGCGTTGAGGGGAGTATGGAGTATGTTATCTGTACGTGAATACTGCATTGTTATGTGTACATACTCCATTGTTTAATTGAACTGCCTGCCGGATTCTCGGCCACGTGCATCTGATGTGTTCACGGGAGGAGAGAGTATGTACTATGAATGCATCATTTTGAATTTTTGTTGTACTGTGACAACTTCGTTCTAGCTAGATTAAAGGATATGGTGCATTCAACTAACATACAAGTCTATGGCTTATGGATTTAATACTAAATTGGAGTACATATGTACTGCTCTATTATCTTTAGAAAAATTCGAAATGGGAGTATATTGTTTGTGAAGGAAGTGTATAGTATCTGCTTAAAAGGGGCATGTCGTTTGAAATGGGAACATGTTGGTTTAAAAGGGAGTACATATCATCTAGGGGTACAAAAAGGAGTATATCCTTGATATGTGGGTATGTTGTTTTCAAAGGGAGTATATAGCACCGGAGAAAAAGTAGTATTTATAAGGGAGTATATTAACGTACAAGTTATAGTTGCGACAGTGATAGGAATTTAGTAGTATTTCAAATGACATACTCCTTTTGCATACTCTCTTTTATACATCAAACAAGTAAAACATTCCCATGTATTCTACATGCTCTTCATATAATCATGCATTATGTCCCAAAAACATGATAGGTATGTACAGAACATGCCTTCCACTCGTCTTGACTCTCCTCTTGTTCTTTTATCAGCTACGTGAAGAATTGATGGTTTCTGGCTAAGGCATGTCAAATTTTGGAAAGGAGATTGTTGTAGGGGTAGTCCCTACCTAAGCCTATTCGGTATGCTAAAGGGTTGTAAAGCCTAAAATAGGATATGTGTAATGATATAGATACCTTTATGGAAGGCACATAAGTGTAAGAATATGATTGTAAAATACACTTTATGGAAATATATATACAGACTCTGGACATAGGGAAGGGGCAAGCATTGTTTATCTATTATCTCCACTACACTACTTTCTCATTTTACTGTGGTAAATGCATAAAGGCAGAAAATAGATTGCGTTGGCTTGGTGATGTGTTCAACTCCATTAACCTGGTCACCAAATCACCCTTCCTTAAAAAAAAAAAGAACAATCACCAAACCACAAGTTATGAGCGCCTGTGTATCTACAACAATTGGAAAAGTGCATTGTCACGCTTATGCAATGTGCCTGAAAGAAACAGAGCGATCAAATAGAGACCATAAATCCAAAAACAAGTCTTTAGTTTTCTACAGACATGATCTGTGTATCTCAGAATAATGTTTATGAAAAGGTAGTATGAAGTAGGTAAAAAAGTAGTGTATATTCTTGGAAGAGGAAATATACTTCTTAGAATATGAAAAGTAGTATGAAGTATATAAAAAGTGGTATATATACTAAAAAAATTTAAATATGCATACAACATTGACGGTGGAGAAAAGTAGCAGGGATTGCATTTGGCGTCAACAGACTAATAAAATGGCAAAATCATCATGGAAGTACTACTATGCAGAGTATCCTGCCACAGCATGGAATTGGAACCATCAATTTCCAATCGTGGGTAAATTGAACACATGGATCGAACAGGAATTGCAAATATGTACACTTACCAATCAAAATGATATACTCCTCCATAATAGATCAGCAAATTACTGAATGCTCCGTTGTCTGAATCCACAAGCGCAGCCAGTACTGCAGGAGATGTGCTCTGCCTATTTGCCACAAATATGCAACAAAACAAAATTGTAGTGAGATTTCCGTACATTGGTTGGGAAGGTATATATTGATTTCTCTTACCACGACGTTCTCCATCCATGCATGTTGGGATGCTTTCGTCTCGTCTTGGCCTAGAAGCGATGGCGAGTTGTGTTGCTGTTGTCCAGTTGATTCATCAGAGCCTGCAAATGCGGCGATCGGCCGTGAGATCACGAACAGTTCCCTGTCAAAATCAAGAGACGATTCTAGGAAAAGCACAGATCAAACTGCTTGGGACTGATTGTGAAGGGATGGAAAATTCTCCACACCCTCGGAGAAAAAAAAAATCAATCAATAATAAACCAGGTTAGGTGGATGCATACATCTCCGCTTACCTTCCTATATGCGTCTTACGGCAGTCGGCTTGGTGAGTCATCATCACTACACCTGCACCTTGCGCCATCTCGCCATGGCGGCCGGTGCTTGCAGTCAGACAGGCAGGCGACGCCGCTGCCTGGTGCATGGTAAGACATGAAAGCAACCAAATCGATCTGCATGAGGAAGATACCACCATCTACAGACTAGCGAGATTCACCTGACACACAGTGTCAACCTAAGATTTAGATTGAATGATCGAGAAAAAAGAATAACAATCAAAACTAGTAGACTAGTATCGCATACCTCTTTTCACCGGTGATTCTTCTCGCAAAAAGAAAAATGGCAGTCGCTAGTGCTATTTTTGACGTCGTCGGGAACGAATGGTATTCATGTCGACCTAATCTTGAATTTTAAAATAGCCAACAAAATCGGGAGGCAAAATAATCAGGAGCTTGTACCCAGCATGAATCGGGCATACTAGAGAAATCGAGTTTTTTTTTTGTCCACAACCCGTTAAAGAATGCACGGATCTGAATGCAATCGGATGGCAGCGAGAGCAGGAGTAATTACATCCGGAGTAGATAATATTTTTTCCTATATGTATGTATGTATATATGTCTAAAGAAGTTCAGAACAGATAGCCTAGAATCATCGCCTCTTCCATTTCTTTTCCTCCCTCTTGTAAACATGTGCTATTGTGTTGCATTGTCTAAACTTTATTGACTCTTCTTCCCGACATGCACCATGAAAAAGGGGAGCAGTATCTCTGATTACTACCTCCTCCATTTCTTTTCCTTCTTCCTGCAAACTTGTGCTGTTGTATTGTGCCGTTTGAACCTTATCGACTCTTTTTTCCGACATACACCATGAAGAAGGGTGCGGTATTTCTGAACCATTACTGTTGTGAAAACCTACATAGAGGTGGCAATAAGATTTCTGAGCAGTGCACATCTACGCGATCACTCGCTTCGTTGTTTCATCTAGGTTCTGTGCTGCATCAAGTTTGCGTTGCTTCCTGTTGTTTGTCAGACTCAACTGTAAGTCGTGTGACCGATCAACTTGATTAAATTTTGTTTCTATATATATTTTGAAGTACAATGAATTGTCTGTTATTAGTACTGATTTATGTATTATTAGTTATTTATGATATTTACCTTTAGTAAAATTTAGAATTAAAATATTACCTATATTTTCGACAGGTTGCACATAATGAAGTGAAAAATGTCAGGACTATCAGATCTACTCCCGTAGTTACAAAGGAGTAGGCCATTGCAGCAATCAACAAGCTCTATATATTCTCATTACGTGGCATGAAACTAGAGTTGTATCAATTTCACTATCACCTCTGGGTAGCCCATCAAGGGTAGTAGGAGTTATCACGGTCATGGTACACAAGGCCAGCTGGAGTTCTGGGCAGCTTCGTGCAAAACTATGGATTCTGAGAATGCAAGTCAAGACCTGCAGACACATTCGAAGCAGCAAAAGGATTCGGCCCGTTTCAAAGGCCTTCGGCTTTTTTTTTTTTGGTTTTTTTAAGTTAGAAGCTATGTAATGTGTCAGGGCTTGTTCTTTTTTGCTGCGGTTTGTGACTTTTGACTGCAGCTTGTGGCTTTTGGGCTGTTTGTGCGAGAGATTATGGAGTAACAGAAACTCACGTACGGTTTTTATCGATATAAATGAAGTCGGTAAAGCATATACTACAATTAACTAGTAGACTCTATCTTAAAAAAATACTCCGTTTAAAAGCTAGTGACTGTAGAAAAGCCGAAAAGCAGTTTTTAGAAGCTGAAAAAAATAGGACCTCAATTTTTTATTTTGGTTTTTTAGCTTTTTTTAGTTTATTTTCTTTTATTTTTTCTCTTCATTATCTGTAGAGATATACAATGTTTTTATTTTTTTTCTTATTTTCTTCATTTAGAAAAGTTAACAAGCACTACAGTGTAATTTTAGCTAAAAATTAATAACTACAACCGAAAGTCATAAGCTTCGACTATTTAGAGTGAGCCGCAACCAAGAGAGGATCTCCACCACCAGATCAACAGTTAGCTGCAGTCACCGTCTTCTTGGGTTCCATCCACCTCTCCTTTGAGCTAACCGAAAATGAAAATTTAACTTCTTCCAGATTCAAGAGAGAACAAAAAATCAAAGGAACATTGACAAAAGCATTGGTTTAATCACATGAATAACAAGTTGTCCATAATAATAACATGCAACATTGATTAAACCAATACAAATTCAGTGAAATTTGATTATATCTAATATCTAATTAAATAATACGGATAATTCATATCCGTTTTCACCCCTGGGAACTAGATAAAAACGTAGGGAAATTTGTCTGAGAACAACAATCACCACTGGATGTGCGTTCCAGCTTGGGTGATTTCTAGCTGCAATTAAACACCATGTGGATCATTAGATAAACAAATTGCAAGCATTTACTAACCTAAAACCTATAACAGCAATAGAATGCAACAATAGCAGAAGGAAGATTTAGGCATGTTCTTTTCAGCTTTTAAAAGCTATTTTTCAGTTTTTTCTACAATAACTAGCTTTTAAATGAAATATCTTTTCAAGATAAGGTCTACTAGTTAATTATAGTACATGCTTTACTGGCTTCATTTATATCGATAAAAACCGCATATGATTTTCTATTACTCTGTAATCTCTCACACAAACAGCACAAAAGTTACAAGCCGCAACTAAAATCCATAAGCTCCAGCCAAAAAGAACAGACCCTAAATATATTCATGCAAGACCCTACCTTGACCTCTCTCATAGCCAGTCATCTCAAGCACGCAATAGTGACTGACAATCACACTCGCCCCGCTCCAACTAGATTATGGTTATGACTTTTAACTGAAATTACACTGTAATGGTTAATAGTTTTTTTTTGAAAAAGAATGAGAAAAAAAATTAAAAAACCGTTATGTCATCACGAACAATGCAAAGAAATAAAGGAAAAAGATAAACGATGAAAAACAAAAAAAATCCAAAAGGCCAAAATAAGTCGAAATTAGAAGCTAATATGTTCTAAGTAGTTTCTGTCTTAAATAAGCCAAAAGTTAAAAAAATCTGAAGCTGAAGCTGTTTAGAGTGGAACTTGCTATGTATGTGCCAAATCACAAACATATCTATGTTAAAGCACATAAATAAACCACATCCACACCGTGAAGTGACCGTAACGCTCCCTAATGAACTTCAATATTTCAATGTGGAATATTCCATCCGTTCTTTTTTTTTACTTGACTTTTTAGAATCCACGCTATCAAATTTTTAAAAGTCCGTCAATAAACTTAAAACTATTTAGATTAGCTATACGAAAGTTATATCATTAAATTTATCGTTAAAAATAATTTTAAATATTATAATTTTATTAGTATATCTTAGTTTAAAGTTATAAAAAGTAGCGGTCAAAGTCGCATCTCAGAGACCGCGAAAAGTCAAAAATATCAAGTAAAAAGAATGGAGAAAAAATACAAATTTATTGGTTTCGCGCACGTTATTAGTGGATTGATATATAAATTGAGTATTAGGGTGTTTCTACGTGCCACTAGATTGCAATTCTTTGCGCCACTGAATCTGCAATTGATAAAAGTTACCTTTTATTATTATACATAGAGAGAGACCTTCTGGTGTGCATGATTTTGATTGTACTCAGGCAGATTTCTTTGCCACCCCTTTTTTTTTGCTAAATTGATCCATTAAATGGAAAAGAAGTTAAAAAAAATGCCACTTCGAGAAAAGTCATAGGGCGTTGACTGAATCACAATGAAATTTGTACCCCTCCAACGTTTCAAAAATTTCTTCCAAACACCATGCGTGATGTGTGTGTATTCTTTGAGAAGTACTACGACACAGTATACCATTGGGATATCTCCCGATAGCATACCTCTCTTACGCCGCCCCTCCCTCTCTTGTTCTACTCAAGAGCAGCTCCGCGTGCCTCATTCGCCGCCTGCCGCCCCCTCCACCATCACCCGCAGCCAATGGCGCCGTCGCTGCCCATGATCCCTCCCCGTCACGCTACCCCATCAACCTAACTGCCACAGCCACTGCTGCCACTACCCTCCGGCTCCATCCACCGCCCTCCTACCCTGCCCATCACCCTAGCTGCTGCCCATCGTCGAGCCACGACCTCCACCCAACCTCCTTCTATGCCCGAAGGGAAGGATGAACCAATAGCGGGGGAGCCAGATCTAGCAGAGGAGGAGAGTGAGGGGATGACGTCGGCGAGAAGGGAGCGGCGGACGGGAGCGAGAGGGAGCGGCGGGAGAGGGAGGTAGCAGTGGCGCTTTTCAGGAGGGAGAAGAGCACGAGAGAGAGGAGAGAGGTATACCTATGCCTAGAAGATGTTAGAAAGGTTTGGCTTTGAGAAGACATACCCATCGAAAGCACTGATGATCGGGAGATCTTTACAGCAAGATAAAGATCCGTACCGACCTAGGGAAGAGGGAGAGGAAGTCTTAGGACCAGAATTCCCATACTTAAGTGCAGTAGGAGCACTTATGTATTTAGCGAACTGCACTAGACCGGACATTGCATTTGCCGTAAACCTATTAGCAAGACATAGTGCAGAACCTACCAAAAAGCATTGGCAGGGAATAAAGGATATCTTCCAATACCTCCAAGGAAGCAAGGACCTTGAGTTATTCTACAGAAAGAACCAAAACTGGAACATAACTAGCTATGCAGATGCAGGGTCCTGTCAGACCCGCATACTGCAATGTCACAAATAGGCTATGTATTTCTATGTGGTGGAACTGCAATTTCATGAAAATCGGCAAAGCAAATTCTTCTAACGACGTCGATGAACCACTCAGAAATCATAGCACTGTACGAAGCCGTACGATAATGTGCTTGGCTCGGACCAATGATTCACCGCATCTAGCAGTCATGTGGGATGAATATAATGCAAACTCCCGTAATTATCTATGAAGATAATACAGCTTGCGTTGCAGTCATCTCACAAAGCATATCAACCTCAAGTTCTTCTATGCTCATAAATTGTATAAGATGGACGAAATTAAGATACTGCACACTAAGTCATGTGAAAATCTTGCAGATTTATTCATTAAGTCACTCGTAGCATCTAGTTTTGAAAGATGCGTACAAGGAATTGGAATGATGAGACTTAGAGAAGTGTAGAATTCAGGAGAAGATTTTTCTCAAGCTCGTTATTAAAACTTGATCACGAAGATCGAGTACTCGAAGAATAAATCCTGAAGATTAAATGAAATTGGGTGGGTTGTACTCTTTTTTCCTTGACGGGTTTTCCTGAAGTTTCTCGACCATGGTTTTTAATTAGGCGATTCATGCAATACAGTATAACATGTATCATGTACTCTTTCTCCAAATTTTTCCTACTGGGTTTTTATGGAGTTTTGATAAGGCATTAACGTGTCAGATGAGTGCCCAATGGGGAGTGTTGGAAAACCTAGACTTGGGCTTGAAGTCTTGGCTTATGGTGGATACTTCACCTTTAAGCTATATATATAGGGAGGGTCATTGGCTATTTTGTACACACATGTGAAAGAGAAAGCAACAAAAAAGACCAGGAGTTCTCTCCCTATCTTTGTATTTTTAATCTACTATTTACGTCATCTGTAATTGATCTGTCTATTTGCATAGGAGAGAAATTGATCGGACTGGACTCGTCAGCGACGGTTCCACAACACATTTATAACGTAGCGCTGCAAGCAGAGGCCAGTTTTGGAAATAATTTTGGAACCACCTGTATGGTGCGGTCAAGAAGGATCATTTTTATAAATAAGTTTGTGACATGTTCATTTATAACAAGTAAGTTCTAAAAATGTTTATTTAATAAAAAATCGAGTTCAATGGTTGCTAGTAACCCCACCACTCTTTCGCACCCCTTCTTCACAACATTCACAGATTAAGATTAACTTAATATGTGGTCAACTATTGTCCAGTTCTTTTCAGTTTATGGTTTTTCTCAAATAAATAAGTAGAATAGCTTCTCTGCAGCCATTTCGAGATGGTTTATTAGGACAGTCTCTTCGAAGCAGCTTATCGGTTTATCCGTATTCGATTTATTGATATAAATGCTCGTGTTAGGAGCAAAAATCCTAAGCTACAATTATAAGCCCTAAGACGTAAGCGAAAAGAACCCACCCTATATATCAATTTCTTTTTATGGACGGATGCTAATTAACTTTGAGTAAATTAATGAAATCTATTTTAGATTTATCTTGCATGCAATACCACACATATATATACTAAACAATTTGTATGACCAAAATGAATTGGAATAACATTACTACATAATGCAAATCCGAACTGGCCGGAGGCCCGAATTTTTTCTATTTTAGCCCTTTTTTTGAAAAATACTCATATTTAGACCCCTGGTAGTTTTAATTCCGTTTTTGGACCTAGGGGGTCGGAGCCGTGACCCACGGCGCCGAGGTAACACGTCTCGGCGCCGTGGTCCATGGCTTCGAGGTCGCAGCCCGCTCGGCTGGTGGCTGCGTGGCGCTGACGTGGCAAAGACCTCGGCGCCGTGGTCGTGGCTCGAGCTCGGAGCCGTGGGTCGTGGCGCCGACCTCGGGCCGTGGGTCGTGGCGCCGAGCTGCCGCCACGTGGCGCCGAGCTCCTCGCCACGCCCGAGACACTCGGCGTCTAGGGTTTGCACCGATCGGGCTTTACGTTGTCGCAAAAAGAATTACTAGTTGTATTTTTATTTTGATTATTTAATTATAGTAATATTATGTAATATATTTATTTAATTTTAGTAATATTATGTAATATATTTATTTATTTATTTATAGAGAAAAATCGACATATGTTTTGAAAATTCGTTATGTTGCAGATGATACATGTAGGAAATTTTTTGTAGATTTTTTAAAATATTATGGTACGTTGGTAATGGTTTTTGAAACATAAAATTTTGATGTGGAGTACAATTTAATGAAAATTTTTTTGAGCACAAATGTGATATGAACAATTAGACGAAATGAGCGAAAGTGATATTGAACACGTGGGAATGAGTGTAAGAACTGTAATGATTATAAGTTTTGTTAATTTTGTAGTTGTGAATTACAAAACAATCGATAAAATTGTAAAACAAGTTTATGTTGATTGGCTCGTTGTAGATGCATAAAAAAATATGGTAATTTTTTTAGGAACGATTGTGCGTAGAACGGTCGATATATAAAACGGTAAGTGACTTTTAAGGTTTGGTATGTTTTAAGGGTTTGCAATTCCGTGGTTTTTGCAAGGTTTGGTAATTTTGTAGTTGTAATATGGGAACGAATCGATGAAGTCGTAATAAAAGTTTATGTTCATTGCAAGTTGGACATGCAAACCAAATTATGCTAAATTTTTTTGCCGAAGGATTGAGCGTAGAAATATCGATGCATATAGTGGTAAGTGATATTTGAAGGTTAGTGATATTTTGACATGGCAGGCATGTGGCATGTGTGCAGTTCTGCACTTCTAATGTTCAGAATTCCACCACTAGTCTAACATACATGCCTTAGGAAAATAACTTGTTGGGTCTATTACATTTTGTCTCTTGGGTGTAGCGTGGTTGTTTCCCCTTTTGTCACGCCACAAGATGGCTCATTGCATCCTTCTTCCTGTCACTCTTGGTCTTGAGAGCCTCCTCCCGCTTGAAGCTCCTCCTCCGGCGCTTGATGGCGGCTTCACGCAACTTAATCGCTCCCGCCTCCTTTGCAGCTCATCCTCCTTGCCCTTGAGACGGATTTGGTCCACCCTCACGCGGCGCTCTTGCTCAAGCCGCATCAGCCGTTCCACCTTGCGAGCTGAGTCATCTTGACAAAGTATTGTGCTTTGTTTTCCACCTCCATCGCCGGTTATCGGCCATGCCGCGACACCCGATCTACCCATTCGATGAACTCGCAAGCCTATGTGTGGCGTGGTAGATGTCATCGATCAAGTTGAAAAAGATAACGAAACAAATGATTTAGTTGTGGTCGTTACCACGAAGTCGTCATCCGTCGGGACATTTGAAGAACCTACGGCCGTATTTGGCTCGTTGTACTCGATCGATCCGGACTCCCAACATCGTCCTAAAGCCGCAATGGCACTTCGGCGCTCATGCCACTCCAAGCCTCCAAATGGGTCGGACCTCCAGAAGACATTGTTGTATAGTAGTATTGTGATGCCTTGAGGAGGAGATGTGGTATGGAAGACATAGGAGGAGGCTTTTATGTAGGCGGGTTATCCAGTGCGATGGGCATAGTCCATGGAGAGGATCTTTTCGCTTTCACGGAATCCAGTGTAGCAATAAATGGCCCTATGTAGGCATTTGAGACTATAGTCTCGTAATAAATTCATAGTTCGTAGCCTTTTCAGAGATTAGACCATTCAAAGCCTAGAAGGCTAAAGACCTACGCCCCTATATGTGTACAGGCCTACAGGCCTACTCCTATAAAGGCTAAAGACCTACGCCCTATATGTGTACAGGCTAAAGGCCTACTCACATCCTTTGCGCAAAGGCGGCATATGTTGCCCCGTTTTCTCATGTCACTGAGCAAAGCTGCCCTCTTTTGTCATCTCACTGAGCAAAAGCTGACCTCTTGTGTCATGTCCCTGAGCAAAGCTGGGGCGTGTTGTCATGTCCCTGAGCAAAAGCCTCTTTTTGGTGGTCACCGCATTAAGCTGCCCGTTTTGCTATAAGTAGCGAGTTGGGGTCCCATGACATTGTGAATCGAACAAAGTAGTACCCTCTCTTTCGTGGTGAAACATACCATGTCCGAATTCGAGGGCGGTGGGATTTGGGTCACGAAGGACGACATTCCCTTAGAAACGAGGATATGTTCGGTCCGCATGCGATTGATACCAAGCCGGCGTGCTCAACCACCGTGGCGAAATGCGACACAATGAGTACGCGGTCGTCAGATCTTGGATTCCCGAGCGATGGCGGCGACGTTTCTTCGATGCTCACGCTCGGTACAAATTAGTAATGTTACATTTTTATTGCTTATGGACCCTCGAAGTTTACCGTCATTTTTGTGCAGATGGCCAAATCGACTTCTCCCATCGATCGACCCTCCTCACGAACGGTATGTTGATCGTTATGTGGATACATTATGGGCTCGAATATGGGACTTGGAGTACCGAATGGAGAGTCTCACTGAGGAGAACAACGACCTCCGCGAACAGATGCAACGCGAGAGGGGCAACGAGGAGGTCGTGAATATAGGAAGCTCTTATGATCCCACATGTTGCTGCGCGAACCCGAGCTGCATATGTGCATGCCACTACCACGACGGACAACCACGTCCGAGGCGACCCCCTCAGCATTTCTCCATGTGGGTGCCACGAGGCTCGTTTGGCATGTAGGTAAGAAGGTGTATGGTTGTGTTGTGTTTTAGTTGTTGTGTTCGTTGGTGTGTTGATGGCTGTAGTACTTGGTTGTGTTGTCATTTTTTGGTACCCTCCATGTTTACCGTCGTTGCTGTGTTGATGGTTGTAGTACTTGCTATATTTTATGTACGTGCAATCTATGTATTGTTTCGTGTTGTGACTGGGCAAAGCTGTTTTATGTGTTGTTTCGTGTTGTTTCGTTGGTAATGTTTTATGTACTCTTTTGGATCTCGTTCGTAGTTTGGTTGATGTACTTTGCTTCAAGAAAAAAAGCAAAGTCAAGGCGCCAAAACCCTACTATAAGCATGTACAAGACATAAGCATGTAGTAAATATATATACTTCTAACATCCTCCTTAAACTCATAGGTCGTAGCCTTTTCAGCCGATTGCAGGAAACAGTTCGTAGGCTTTTTCAGGAAGCATAAATTCATAAGCAAAAAATTCATAGTTCGTATCATTTGCAGTCGTTTGCAGGAAACATAAATTCATTGTAGGAATTATAGAACAACAAAGTACAGACTACGGATTCGTACACACATATCACATGAATATAACATATACACATATATACAAACAAGTAGCTCATTACAACACGACCCACAAGCTTACACATAAATATCACTGCCTCCTAGCCTTACCCTTACCCTTACCAAGGGCGTCGGTGTCTGGAGTGTAACGGCTAGGCTCGCGGCGGCGTCTGCGTGGTACAGGCTGTGAAGGCTGAGTCTTAGGAGCGCCTACGAGCTGAGACGGGCCTATCTCATCGTAAGTCTGCTGCTCCACCTCGTCGTTGTCCTCACCCCCCTCGTCAGGGAAAGTGCCGCTCGTGGGGATGAGCTCGTGCCGTAAGACCCTCGCGCGTCGGTGCGCAAGTCGTGTCGTGGGCCGTCACGTCCCTCCCGCCGCGGTTGCAACCACAACGACTAGCCGCACGACGTGGCCGACCTGCTAGCCTCTGTCATCCAACATTTTGTTAACCAACAAGATACGAAGATATTACGTACTAATTTTGTAAGTGGCTTTGTGAAGCTTACCTCTAGGAAGGTAAGCATCCGCGCGTCGCCGATCGTCTGGAGAAATGCTCTATGTCTGTGACGGATCGCTTGAGTGTTGCCACGCAAACAAGCAAAAGAATGGATAATTTGCTATATGTAATGATATTTATATCTATTGGAAAATAAGCAATGAGATTGAACATTACCACGGTCCAGATCGTGCCGTCTCCACTGCGTCCCAAGGCGAGTCGATCGGTCGTCTGGCGTGTCTTCGCCGCCGAGGACGCAATGTCGGCGTAGTCATCCCGAGTCCATTGGCCCTTAAGCTTGGACGCGCCGCGCTGGTACCAAACTTGGTACCGCGGAAGTTCTTGTTCTTTGTGCGGCTCGTCGTTGTCGCCCACGTGGTCTGAAAGTGTCCCCACTCCTCAGCGTACGCGTGATGGTGCCGCTCAAGTCCGTGACCTTCTTCATTCTTGGACGATCAAATCGCATGTCACGTAAACCAAGCGTTAAAAATAGAAAAGCTCGTGCAATTGGAATCCAAGGTTAGAATTGAACATGCATAAAATATGGAAAGAATAAGAAATTAAACAAGAAACATAGCCAATTGCATATGGAAAAACAACTAGACGAACTATGAAAATAACGAACAACAAGCACTCGCTTTGACTAAGTGGAGAATGGCATGTGCGTGAATTGTGGCCAAGTCTACCACATACGCTACATTGGTTCTCGCTCGGGTCGATGAAGAAAGGGTTGCTCTCCTCGCCTCGTTCTTCCCGGAAGCTGATCCATAACCATCTTGTGTCTCGTCCTCTTCCGGTTCCACGTTTGTTCCAACGGCTACCCGGATCCGCAATGTATTTGGGCCGGTGTATGGTGGCCACTCTCCTCATCCCGATAAGGCTCAAACGGGAGACCACGTAAGCACAAGGTTGTCAACACTGAACTCCCGAGGTATCTTGCTCTCGTAGTCAAAGTTGTGATGCCTTGCTGCTGCCACATAATGAGAACACGGAAAGTGGTACTGCCTCGGTTTACCACATGTGCATGAGAAAGCAATAAGGACAACCTTATGCCTCCTTGTCGGCCGGAGCTCTCCATCGGTCGTTGTACCACCCCTTTCTACAACCTCGTAAGTGCCCGTGGCGCTGTCAAAACAATGTACCTCATGTGCCTCAGCCCTAGCCTTTGCCTTTTCAAGGTGGCGCTTCGGTTTTGGCGCCCATCTCACTTGTTTACTCTGTAGCGCCATTGCATATGCGTGTCTTTCGTTGAACCAGGCAACAAGCTTGTAAAAGGTGAAGGATACGATAGCATTGACGGGCATACCACGTATACCCCTAAGCAAACTATTGAAGGATTCGGCCATGTTGCTTGTCTGAAACTTGTACCTCCAGCCACCGTCGTCATGAGCCCTTGTCCATTTGTCGACATCTCTCATCAATCCCATCAACCACTGTCTACCTTCTGTGTTTGTTGCAATATTAAGCTGCTCCAACTTCTCCTGGAAGAACTTGACCTCAAGCATTCGAGCGACCTCCTCGAACAGAGGAAAGTTATCCTTTGTACCATCCTTACGGAGTAGATTCTCGGCAAGATGCCGAGTGCACCAACGGTGGTGCAAAGGTGCATACCCCGGTATCTGCTCTTGTACGGCAGCAAGTATGCCCTGGTGTCTATCAGATATGACACCCACCTCCCTACCAGGGCCGACCACGTGCCTCCGAACGAGCCGCAAGAACCATCCCCAGCTGTCTTTGTTCTCCCTCTCAACCAAAGCAAACGCCAAAGGAACCAACGCGCGTTATGCGTCACAGAAATGGCTATCGGAAGTGTGCCCTGCTACTTGCCAAGAAGAAACGTACCGTCAATGGAGAAGACGGGACGATAATGCCGAAAGGCCTCGATGGACTGAGCAAAGCACCAGAAAGCACGGAAGAATATCTGCATCCCATCTTGAGTCCATTCGTTTGGTTTCGGGACGTACTCATAATGCATGCCTGGATTAACCGCTTTGATTGCATTGAAGAGTGCTGGCAACTGCAAATACCCATCTTCCCAGTCCCCATATATCATCTTCTAGATGCGTTGCTTTGCCCTCTATGCTTTTCCATACCTTATCTCGTATCCAAATTTCTCCTTAACAATCCCAGCAAGTGTCTTCACCTTCATATTGGGTTCTCCCTTTACTATGTGACACAGTGACTTGGCAATAATGGTAGAGGTCAATCGCCGATGCTTCGCTTGAGCTCGCTTGGCACAAGTGTGTGGGCCAACGATTCTTGTGATCTTGAACTTTCCGTGTCCTTCTGCTTCCTAGCACAAACCCTCCATTCACATGTTTCCTTCTACACAACTGTGTACCTCCGCTCCACATAAGAATGCCTCACCTTGAATGGCCTTTTACGAATCATCGAATACTCCTGCAGCCACCTTCTCAATGCAGACAAGTCCTCAAACATCATGCCCTTCTCAATTGTCATGCTTGACCCGCCTCGGGAGCATCTAGCACTCGTCATCCCTTCCTTCGCATAAGCCTCATGAGAATGCCTAAGATCACCGAATTCATGAACCGATGGATCCCGCCAGGCAATAACGCTGATCGACTCAATATCACTTTCGGTCGACTCTCCAAAGGGTGGTCATCATCGAATCAATGGCCCTTGCGATCTCGTAAGGCTCGGATCATCCACAATTTGAACATCCACACCGTTGGAGTCCTGCAGACTTCTTCAACGCGTTGCGGATGGAGCAACGGAGGAACACCCACATTATCGTGAATGTCTCTGCATCATAAGCACGCAACGATGGGATTGAGATAAAAGAAAGGAATGACGGAAAAGGCTAAAGTGTGGCTCGACACTTCTCGGGATGATCCCGAGGGCCGCCACGACATCATCGGTCGACATTCAACTCGAATCGTTGAGAAATCTGAACCTCGTTCGGCGGATAGAGCATCGGGCACCTCGGGCACTTCTTCCACATCCACCGCAAGATCCGTGCGAAGGGTCAAAGGGTGCCCGATCATCTAGTTACGTGAATAACAGTGAGGGGTGGGATCAATGGACACCTTCCGCACAACAAGGTCCAAACATTTTAACTCATTCCGCATAACCAATTTGACATATTTGTCCCACTCATCCTCACAACCAATTAAGATCAACCGCCTGAGAATTGTGTCTTTCGAACCGAAGTGAAGTAACCCTCAACCGTGATGCTCTCCTCGTTTCCATGACAATGTAGCTCCTCCGGACCTAGCAACCAACTCACTAAACGACGGTAGATCACTTTGAATATCGAGGCACCCTTTGCATTTCAACAAATCGAACATTTCCATAATCATCACTTGTCACACTGCCTCCATGATATAGGGTGACTAGGTTGTCCATCTAGTTCATACACAAAACCAAACTTAATACCTTTAAGCGAAATTGGATACTGGCTTACTACCTAAGTACCTAAATTAACTAACTACTACAGTATAATTGATGCTAGTTAACTAACTTAATTGCATAGTCAATATTTCCTGTCCGACGATGGTAGTGGACAAAGCAGGCAATCCAAGAAGGTATCGTCACATAGTAATTCCTTCCCTCCTGCATACAATCAATAAGTATGAGCTCATAACAAGCATCAGCATATGAATATCTTCAAAGCATATGAATATCTTTCAATGAAACTGATTGATGGAGGCATTATTGGTGGAGGCATTATTGTAAATACATACTCAGTGGTTCATTATCATTAGTACTACTATTGCTTGTCCTTAAACAAGCCAAACCAATTATAGCTTGCAATCTATCACACTTAATTTCATGAAAGCCAACTGCATGTCGAGCTTTCTTGTTCCTGGGAAGTTGGAACCTCATCAGTACTAGTCTCGCCTCCATTTGCCAAACACACGCCAAGGCACTAAATATTGCTATGATCCTATAGTTTTGCAAATGCATATGAGCATCTACACTTTATAATCCATTTCAACAACTAATTTATAATCAGCCACTACTTGACAGATTTGTGATTAACATGTTTATTGTTCAATATGGCTCTGAGTAAGTAATGCAAAGCGACAATAATTTCATACAAGGTTTTCTCCATATTGTACTTCAAAATATAACAATGAACAAAGATTACATTGTGATCATCCAAATTCCAACACCATTCTTTTCACTAGCGCTTCCGAGTAGAGCGGTTCTTTGGTTTATTTCACTAGCATGAAAAAGGCTAACCTCGAGTTCGGGGGAGACTGGAGTCTGGACAGGAGGAAGATGAGGCGCGGCCGCGCCGCGTGGGGAGATCGCCGAGGTGGCGAGGTTGGAGGACGAGGAGGCGCGTCGGGAGAGCTCGCGAGGACCGGCGCCGGAGGCTGCAGCAGTGCGCAGAGGACGAGCGCGCGCGCGGGAACCGCCGAGGTGGCGAGGTCGGAGGACGAGAGGCGCGTCGAGAGAGCTCGCGGAGGGCGGCCGCCGGAAAGCAGCAGAGGACGAGGCGGCGGTCGCGAACGAGCCGAGGGCGCGACGAGGCGAGGATGGAGGCGACGAGGCGGCGACGAGGCGGCGGCGACGGCGAAGCGGCGGCGGTGGTCCCGAACGAGGCCGAGGGCGGGCGAGCGAGGCCGAGGCGACGAGGCGGCGGTCGGCGGAGAGGCGCTAGCGGCGGCGGCAGGCTAGGTTTGCGAGATTGGCCCGACGAGCGCGCGTGAACAGCAGCGCCAGCACCAGAGCTCGGACAGAGGGGTAAAAGGCCGCGTGGGGCCCGCTGGCCAGAGCTCGGCGCCACGATCCATGGCTCCGACCTCGGAGCCACGACCCACGGCGCTGAGCTCGGAGCCATGAGATACGGCGCGGAGCTCGGAGCCATGAGATACGGCGCTGAGCTCCTGCCACGTCGGCGCCACGCAGGCCGCTACACTGGCGCGGGCCTCGGACCTCGGAGCCATGGACCACGGCGCCGAGACGTGTTACCTCGGCGCCGTGGGTCACGGCTCCGACCCCCTGGGTCCAAAAACGGAATTAAAACTATCAGAGGTCTAAATGTGAAAAATTTTCAAAAAAAGGGCTAAAATAGAAAAAAATTTGGGCCGGAGGCATATGTTTGCTGCGTTGCATGGATTTGGCTCTAGTGTAGGTCACTGTACACAAAACAAGAAGCTAATGGCCTATTTGGAATACAAAAGCATCATAGAAGTTTTACAAGAAACCGTTCGAATTCCACGAGATTATGAAAAAATTTCACCGTGTTCGTCACGGCTAGGCCCCGACGTCGCTGCCGAAAATTTTCTATTTTAGCCCTTTTTTTGAAAAATTTTCACATTTAGACCCCTGATAGTTAGTTTTAATTCCGTTTTTGGACCCAGGGGGTCGGAGCCGTGACCCACGGTGCCGAGGTAACACGTCTCGGCGCCGTGGTCCATGGGTCCGAGGCCCGCGCCAGCGTTGTGGCCTGCGTGGCGCCAACGTGGCAGGAGCTCGGCGCCGTATCTCATGGCTCCGAGCTCGGCGCCGTATCTCATGGCTCCGAGCTCGGCGTCGTATCTCATGGCTCCGAGCTCAGCGCCGTGGGTCGTGGCTCCGAGGTCGGAGCCGTGGATCATGGCGCCGAAGCTCGCCGGGCCCCACGCGCCTTTACCCTCTCGTCCGAAGCTCGTGCTGGCGCGCTGCTGTTCACGCGCTCCGGCCGAATCCGCAAACCCTAGCCTCGCCGCGCGCCGCGCCGCCTCGTCGCCTCGCCTCGCCTCGCGCGCCCTCGGCCTCGCCGCGGACCACCGCCTCGTCCGCCGCCTCGTCGCCTCCGTCCTCCGCCTCGTCTGCCGCCCTCCGGCTCGTCCACCGACCGCCGCCTCGTCCTCTGCTGCTTGGCCTCCGGCGGCCGGCCCTCCGCGAGCTCTCCCCCGACGCGCCTCCTCGTCCTCCGACCATCAACACAGCAACGACGGTAAACATGGAGGGTACCAAAAAATGACGACACAACCAAGTACTACAGCCATCAACACACCAACGAACACAACAACTAAAACACAACACAACCATACACCTTCTTACCTACATGCCAAACGAGCCTCGTGGCACCCACATGGAGAAATGCTTGAGGTCGCCTCGGGCGTGGTTGTCCGTCGTGGTAGTGGCATGCACATATGCAGCTCGGGTTCGCGGCAACATGTGGGATCATAAGAGCTTCCTATATTCACGACCTCCTCGTTGCCCTCTCGCGTTGCATCTGCTCGCGGAGGTCGTTGTTCTCCTCGGTGAGACTCTCCATTCGGTACTCCAAGTCCCATATTCGAGCCCATAATGTATCCACATAACGATCAACATACCGTTCGTGAGGAGGGTCGATCCGATGGGAGAAGTCGCATTTGGCCATCTGCACAAAAATGACGATAAACTTCGAGGTCCATAAGCAATAAAAATGTAACATTACTAATTTGTACCCCGGAGCATGAGCATCGGAAGAAACGTCGCCGCCATCGTTCGGGAATCCAAGATCTGGACGACCGCGTACTCATTGTGTCCGCATTTCAGCCACGGTGGTTGAGCACGCCGGCTTGGTATCAATCGATCGCGACCGAACATATCCTCATTTCTAAGGGAATGTCGTCCTTTGGTGACCCAAATCCCACTGGCCCCTCGACTTGAGACATGGTATGTTTCACCACGAAAGAGAGGGTACTGCTTTGTTCGATTCACAATGTCATGGGACCCCAACCCTGCTACTTATAGCAAAACGGGTAGCTTAATGCGGTGACCACCAAAAAGAGGCTTTGCTCGGGGACATGACAACACGCCCGGCTTTGCTCGGGGACATGACACAAGAGGTCGACTTTGCTCGGTGAGATGACAAAAGAGGCAGCTTTGCTCGATGACATGAGAAAACGGGCAGCATATGCCGACTTTGCGCAATGACGAGTAGGCCTTTGCTTTGTACACATATAGGGCATAGGTCTTTAGCCTTTACAGAGTAGGCACTGTGAGGCTGTACACATATAGGGCGTAGGTCTTTAGCCTTCTAGGCTTTGAATGGTCCAATCTCAAAAGGCTACGAACTATGAATTTATTACGAGACTATAGTCTCTGAAAAGCCTACATAGGGCCATTTATTGCTACACTAGATTCGGAAAAGCGAAAAGATCCTCTCCATGGACTATGCCCATGCACTGGATAACTTTGCCTACATAAAAGCCTCCTCCTATGTCTTCCATACCACATCTCCTCCTCAAGGCATCACAATACTACTATACAACAATGTCTTCACGGAGGTCCGACCCATTTGGAGTGCCGGAGTGGCATGAGCGCCCGAGTGCCATTGCGGCTTTAGGACGATGTTGGGAGTGCGGATGATCGAGTACAACGAGCCAAATCGGCGTAGGTTCTTCAAATGTCCCGACTGATGACGACCGTGGTAACGACCACAACTAAATCATTTGTTTCGTTATCTTTTTCAACTTGATCGATGACATCTACCACGCCACACATAGGCTTGCGGGTTCATCGAATGGGTGGATCGGTGTCGCCGGCATGGCGGATAACCGGCGAAGGAGGTGGAAAACAAAGCACAATACTTTGTCAAGATGACTCGGGCTCGCAAGGTGGAGCAGCGGATGCGGCTTGAGCAAGAGCGCCGCGTGAGGGTGGACCAAATCCGTCTCAAGGGCAAGGAGGATGAGCTGCAAAGGAGGCGGGAGCGATTAAGTCTGCGTGAAGCTGCCATCAAGCGTCGGGAGGAGGAGCTTCAAGCTCGGGAGGCTCTCAAGACCAAGAGTGACAGAAGAAGGATGCGGCGGAGCCATCTTGAGCGTGACAAAAGGGGAAACGACCACGCTACACCCGATGAGACAAAATGTAATAGACCCAGCAGTTATTTTCCTAAGGCATGCATGTTAGGACTAGTGGTGGAATTCTGAACATTAGAAGTACAGAGTTGCACACATGCCACATGCCTGCCATGTCAAAATATCACTAGCCTTCGAAATATCACTTACCACTATATGCATCGATATTTCTACGCTCAATCCTTTGGCAAAAAAATTTAGCATAATTTGGTTTGCATGTCCAACTTGCAATGAACATAAAATTTTATTACGACTTCATCAGATTCGTTCCCATATTACAACTACAAAATTACCAAACCTTGCAAAAACCACGGGAATTGCAAACCCTTAAAACATACCAAACCTTAAAAGTCACTTACCATTTTATATATCGACCGTTCTACGCAATCGTTCCTAAAAAATTACCATATTTTTTTATGCATCTACAACGAGCCAATCAACATAAACTTGTTTTACAATTTTATCAGATTGTTTTGTAATTCACAACTACAAAATTAACAAAACTTATAATCATTATAGTTCTTACACTCATTCCCACCTGTTCAATATCACTTTCGTTCATTTCGTCTAATTGTTCATATCACATTTGTGCTCAAAAAAAATTTCATTAAATTGTACTCCACATCAAAATTTTATGTTTCAAAAACCATTACCAACGTACCATAATATTTTAAAAAAATCTACAAAAAATTTCCTACATGTATCATCTGCAACATAACGAATTTTCAAAACATATGTCGTATTTTTTTCTCTATAAATAAATAAATATATTACATAATATTACTAAAATTAAATAAATATATTAAATAATATTACTATAATTAAATAATCAAAATAAAAAATACAACTAGTAATTCTTTTTGCGACAACGTAAAGCCTGATCGGTGCAAACCCTAGACGCCGAGTGTCTCCAGACGTGGCAGGGAGCTCGGCGCCATGTGGCAGGCAGCTCGGCGCCACGACCCACGGCTCCGAGGTCGGCGCCACGACCCACGGCTCCGAGATCGGCGCCACGACCCACGGCTCCGAGCTCGGAGCCACGATCTACGGCGCCGAGGTGCTGCCACGTCAGCGCCACGCAGGCCACCAGGCTGGAGCGGGCCTGCGACCTCGGAGCCATGGACCACGGCGCCGAGACGTGTTACCTTGGTGCCGTGGGTCACGGCTCCGACCCCCTGGGTCCAAAAACGGAATTAAAACTACCAGGGGTCTAAATGTGAGTATTTTTCAAAAAAAGGGCTAAAATAGAAAAAATGTTTCGCATTTTTTGGTGTGGGCGTACGGCTGGCCTCACCCTCGCCCACGCCAGCGACTCCAGGCCTCCGAGTTCGGATTTTGGAGGATCCTCTCCTTTTAACTTTTATGTTTCATCCTTTTATTTTTTTGGGTTTTTTAAAGATTTTATCTTTTTTTTCTTATTTTTCATATTCGTTTAGATAGCATAATCTTTTTTAAAAATTTTATTTATGTTGACAAGCTCACAACAGGTGCAGTATCAAACAGTGCAAAAAAAGCCTACAACTGGTAGCCCACAGCTAGAATGAGTGAGGCTAAGGTCTATTTTTTTTTGGTTTTGGCTTATGATTTGTATCTGTAACTTATATCTTTTGAGCTGTTCGTGAGAGAGACTATAGAGTAATAGAAACTCGTGTGTGGTTTTAGCCACATAAATAAAGTCGCTATAATGTACACTACGATTAATTTTTAGACACCATCTTAAAAAGACACTTCACTTGAAAGCTTGATACTCTAGAAAAACAAAAACAATTTTTAAAAATTGAAAAAGAAGAAGTCCATCTCATGATCATAAAACTTTTTAAGGCCTCGCTCATTTAAAATTGAAAATTGTACTATGAGTGTATCATTTAGAATTTTTGTTGTACTGTGACAACTTCGTTCTAGCTAGATTAAGGCCTCACTCATTTTGGCTTGAGTTTCTGGCTTATTTTATACTATTTATAAATTTCGTCTTTTTCTACATTTTTGGCTTTTTTGAGCTTTTTGCCGGTTCTTTTTTCTTGTATTTGTTTGCATTATACGTGATGAGCTAACATGTTTTTTCTATTTTTATTTTTTTAATTTAATTGTGCTAAATAAGTTTCTGTCAGTTACAGTGTTTTTTCAACCAACTATAGTGCTTTTCAGCCATAAGCCACTCAAAAAAAGCTCTTTTGAGCAGGATATGGTACATTCAACTAACATACAAGTCTATGGCTTATGGATTTAATACTAAATTGGAGTACATATGTACTGCTCTATTATCTTTAGAAAAATTCGAAATGGGAGTATATTGTTTGTGAAGGAAGTGATCATGTTCTTTTTCAACTTTTGACTTCAGCTTTTAGCTTTTCTATAGTAACTAGCTTTTTAAACAAAGTATTTTTTAAGATGAGGTCTACTAGTTAATTGTATTACATACTGTACCGACTTCATTTATATTGGCAAAAATTGCATGTGAGTTTTTATTACTATGTAATCTCTCATATGAACAGTCCAAAAACCATAAGTTACAATAAAAAGTCATAAGCTACAGCAAAAAAGAATAGACCTGTGTATAGTACCTGCTTAAAAGGGGCGTGTCGTTTGAAAATGGCAACATGTTGGTTTAAAAGGGAGTACATATCATCTAGGGGGACAAAAAGGAGTATATCCTTGATACGTGGGTATGTTGTTTTCGAAGGGAGTATATAGCACCGGAGAAAAAGTAGTATTTATAAGGGAGTATATTAACGTACAAGTTATAGTAGCTACACTTGTGTGTAACACGTTGCTACAGTGATAGGAATTTAGTAGTATTTCAAATGACATACTCCTTTTGCATACTCTCTTTTATACATCAAACAAGTAAAACATTCCCAAATATTCTACATATTCTTCATATAATCATGCATTATGCTCCCAAAAACATGATAGGTATGTACAGAACATGCCTTCCACTCGTCTTGACTCTCCTCTTGTTCTTTTATCAGCTACGAGAAGAATTGATTGTTTCTGGCTAAGGCATGTCAAATTCTGGAAATGAGATTGTTATAGGGGTGGTCCCCACTTAAGTTTATCCAGTCTGCTAAAGAGTTTAAAAGCCTAAAATGGGATATGTGTAATGACCGGAGGCATATGTTTGCTGCGATTCATGGATTTGGCTCTAGTGTAGGTCACTGTACACAAAACAAGAAGCTAATGGCCTATTTGGAATACAAAATCTTCATAGAAGTTTTACAAGAAACCGTTCGAATTCCACGAGATTATGAAAAAATTTCTCACATTATAAATAGGTATGAAGTGCAGGACTAGTTTGACTATAGCTCAATGTTTTCTCCATTCGCTATCTTAATTTTGCATTGCCTACGCGCTGGCTAACTGTTGAGAGCACCAGTGGTTAGTCAGAATTTAAAGTTTGTGAGGTCAAATATAGAGTTTTCTAAAATATTTATAGATTAATTCTCTGAAATAGTATGGATTTCTACGCAAATTCTTGTGAGTATAAATTTGTTTTGTAAAAAGCCGTGAGATCGATTGACCCCTCACCTACCTCGGTGTGGCTCCACCAACGGCGAGCACAATACCATGCCGTTATCTCTTTTCCAGCCGTCCAATAAAAAAAAGAATCAAATGTTCGGATTAACCGCGGCGTACGCTAAAATTGCTACATTACCAACAAGTTGCTGCATCGTTCAGGTGCTGCGACACCTGGGCCAAGCCTTGGGATGCTCACCAACCCAAGGAAGCATATACTCCATGTTCAACTGCTCATCGTCCTGGTAAAAGCTGGCTGAACAAACGGTCAGAGCGACCGTCCAGGAACGGTTAGTAGGGCTCGTGCGCTGACGATGCTAATCCTTCTAGAAGAGAGATTAATTCTCGGGTTGGTAGAGAAAGAGGGGGCGGGAATATGTCGCTAGATTTCGGCCGCGCGGGCGCGGGGGGCCCCGCTTCCAACCTTTGGCGAGATCAAAGGCAGCAGAAAAAAGAAAGAAAGGAAGGGGTCAGTCAGCGCGGGGGGCCCGCCACGGGCGCAACCGTCGTCACCGCGTTCGTCACCGTCGTCACCGCGTTCGTCACGGCCACCCCCCGACGTCGCTGTCGCATTTTTTTGGTGTGGGCGTACGGCCGGCCTCACCCTCGCCCACGCCAGCGACTCCAGGGCCTCCGAGTTCGGATTTTGGAGGATCCTCTCCTTTTAACTTTTATGTTTCGTCCTTTTATATTTTTGGTTTTAAAGTTTTTAATCTTTTTTCTTATTTTTTCATATTCTTTTAGGTAGCATAATTTTTTTAAAAATGTATTTACGTTGAAAAGCTCACAGCAACTGCAGTATCAACATAAGTCCAGAACAACGTCGTGTAGTACAAAAAAAAAGCCTGCAACCGGTAGCCCACAGCTAGAATGAGCGAGGCTAAGGCCTGTTTTTTTTGTTTTAGTTTATGACTTATATCTATAACTTATATCTTTTAGACTGTTCGTGAGAGAGACTATGGAGTAACAGAAACTCGTGTATGATTTAAGTCAAAATAAATGAAACCACTATAATATACACTATAATTAATTTTTAGGCATTGTCTTAGAAAGAAACTCCCCTTAAAAGCTTGATACTCTAAAAAATAACTTTTAAAAATTAAAAAAAAGGAGAAGTGCATCTCATGATCATAAAACTTTTAAGTCTTGAATCGGGATTTTTTGAAACGAGCTGGGCAGGAGAGGTGTCCATTGTATTGATAGAGAAGAAAATAGTACAAGCAGGATGAGCCTAAAGGCCTCGTCGACTGATCGACTGACAAATGCGAAAAGAAAAAGAAGAAAGGGAAAGACAAAACGATATCTTGCTTAGGGGTGTGGCCTCCTCGTTGTGTGGTTGTGCTAAGGTTGCTCACGCAACCCCTTAGGCCACGCAAAGGCAAAGTGGTGGACGGAGGTGGCGACACGAGGCGGAGGTGGGCGGTGGAGTCTCACGAGCCCTAGGTGAGCAAGTGCGTTCACGAGATGGGGTGGCCGGGTGGAGGGTAAATTTTTTGCTTTTTAGCCTAAAATTTGAAAGTTTTTTACATATGGATTTCTGGAGAAAAGTTTTACAAAAATGGACCCTTCTCTCGGCGCCAAAGTATATGGCGCCCATGGTACATAGCACGGCGCCATATGCTTTGGCGCCGTGAATTGACACGTCGGAGCCAGAGTGGCATAGCACGGCGCCAAAGCCCACGGCGCCGTGATATGCACCTACGGCGCTAAAGGCCGTGGCGCCGTGCGTCGGGACTTAAGCCCGAGCGCGTCCCCGGGCCCCCAGCTCCCCCTCACTGCTCCTTTGTTCTAACAGTAAACCACCGCCGCCCCCCTCTATTCCCCCTCCAAATCCTCTCAAATCCACCGATTAATCTCGCGATTTTGCTTCAAAATCGGGCAAGCAAGGTAAACTCTCTCCCCTCTCTTGATTTTTTGCAATAGATATGGATTATTTGAGGTACATTTCGTAGGGCAAGATTTGAATCTCTAGATGAAATTAGTTCAATTATGAGCGATTTTAGGTTACGTTTGCAATGGATTTGCGTAATGTAAGAGAAGTACTGTGTATTTGGATAGGTTTTAGGGTTTGATTATTATTTATACATGGTTGTGTTCGGTTTTAGGTTTTTAGGGTTTCATATACCAAATAGGATGATTTCATGTCAACATGGGCAAGATTGTATGTCCACCTAACCCTTAGTAGCTTTGATTATTGTTTATATTTACAAAATTATATTTTTAGCACCACCCCTAATTTAGATTTGCATTCTAATTCAAGTGGCAAAGACAACTTATTGTCAATTTTATATATATATATATATATATATATATATATATATATATATATATATATCTCAATAATGTCTATAAATATATCTCGGTATTTACAGTTAATATTAGTGACCTAATATTTAAATTATTTATCTTAATCATATAATCACTATTTGAAAAGGGGCCCCATGGATTTTGAGATATGTAAATAATATTTATTATTATCATAAGGTTTATTCTTACACTAATTATTCTTATACCATAATTAACTTACTAATCTTTGTTGACATGTATTTAACCAAGGGTAAATCAATTTGATTCCAATTATTATTCATGTTGATTCCAATTTCATAATTCAATTTTATTATTATTTTTATTTATAAATCATGTTTTATAAATTTCTTATTTGAATATTTCTTAACCATTGAATTCTAAAATTTATCACAGGATGGCGAGATACCGGCTGCTAGAAGAGTTCTACGAGAGGAGCACCGCGGCGGGCTCACGGAGGACGGCGGCGAGTGCGTGTGTGGTCGAAATGTACATGTGTTCAACTTGATGGTCACGCAGACTAACTTTTATAGCAATTTTCGGGAGATACCCATATTGGTCCTCGAACCCATGATGGGTTCCAGTTGATGCACTACGACGACCGCTATACCCCATTCTTTGCGCCGTCTTTGGGTTTCACACGGTCGCTAACCTATTACGGCGGGGCATGCCGGTCTTCAACCCCGCAGCTTTGACCGCACTTGTCGGCAGTGCATTTTCTCTATCGGGTCTATTTGTTTTCGCTTCTATATTCTTACGTGCGTAACTAATTCTTTTCTCCTTGTACTACTAACGGTGGAGGCCGAGACACACATGTTCCACCTTCCTGTGGGAGATGACCGTCACGCTGCGGGGCGTGGCGATGATACTTGGACTTCCCATCGAGGGACAACGGTGATCGGCCGGCGGTGTCCGAGGGCCGGAGGGCACGTGTGGAGGCCTTCACAGGCACGCCATTGCCTCCGCCCGAATAATGCCGGCGCGAGCGCGTCTCGGGTCCACCTTAGATGGTTGCGGAATACCTTTGGCGAATGCCTGCTACATGGACGACGCCACGGTGACCTACCACTGCCGCGCTGGGTCACGCACATGTTCGGGCGATCTTTGTTCCCGACGCCACGAGGATGCCGCCGTGGATGTACATCCACCGCCTCCGGGCTCGGGGGACGCTGGGCGATTCAGGTGGGGCTCGGCGGTCCTCGCATTCCTCTACCGCCCGACTTTGCGAGGCTGCGACGCAAGCGCCCACGTCAACGCTTCGGTGGTTGCGTCTTCCTTCGCAGTGTGGTAATGCATTTATTTTTCCTCTGACTCTTTGTTTTTGTGCATGGCTAATCGTGTATGCCGTATCTTCGCTTGCTAGGTGTGGATGTGGACACGCATTCCGATGGGCGCCCTCGAGTGTTCGAGCACGCCTTGGCATCCAGGTGTGGATGACCTCGGCCCCATCATTGCGTACACTGGGATACAGATGTCGATCCGTTCGCGACTACTCAGCGGGCGTACGTGGATTTCAGCAACGAGTTTGACACTTTGTCTCCCACGATGGTAAGAAATTGGTACTGCATTTATTTATTCTACTGATTCTTGGTTTTGTACATGGCTAATCGTGTGTTCGCTTACAAGGTGTCATGGGAGCCTTACTCCGAGCCACAGGTTCTAGCGCTACCGCTCAGCACCATGTGCCGCAGGGACTCCCATATTTGGAGGATGAGGTGTCCGCTAATCTGCTTCTATGCCGTGGAGATTCACCTCTCCCACAGAGTTGCGCGGCAGTTCGGCCTCGTGCAGTTCTTCCCCCCAGAGGGGATGTCGACTTCTGTTGAGTTGCACAAGTAAGTAACAATTTAAAATTCTTTTGGTTCGTACTAACAACTATTGTTGACATCTGCTATATGTACAGGTTCGACAGGGTCCGCAAACGAAAGGTGACGGACTTCGCTGATCACCACAGATAGTACGTGCAGTGGTGGAGGAAGATGGAGGACAACTGCGAGTCGGACAGTACCCCCCACGGTAACGCCAGCTTCCGGGATTACTTGTCCTGGTACCACACTGCCACGCGCTACAGGCTGAGGTAGCAGTGGACCGATGTCGACTACGCGGACCTCGCTTCATCCGAGGACGAGGACACTGCGTCACGGCAGCGTGCGAGGAGGGCACGATGGTCGAGGCGCTCCGATTCTCGATCGAGTGGTACGGAAAGCATGATATTTGCAATACTTTGGTTCCATACGTTTATCTCGCACTTATGTTTACTTATTTCTTTAGGGGGCTTCTCTCCAAACCTCGGTGCGTGAGATCGATGAGGTTCTCGGCCACCGACGGCGAGCCACCCCGAGGACTTCTGCAGTGCGAAGAGAATTCGTTAGGTTATATCGATTCAGCATGTATGCAATTATGACATATCATTACTTGCAGAGATTTCGACATCGCCTCAGTCGGGCGGCAGGTCGGTGTGGTTACCGCGCACGCTCAAACGTGATCGTACCACCGGCCTCACAGTGCTCGGGTGCCTCAGCCGCTGCAGCGTCATCATCACACGTCGGTAGGCGCCAGTCCACGAGGAGCTCGTCACGCACTCCGACTTTTAGTCGAGCGATGACGGCGGCGAGCGGCGGAGCGGTGGCGGCGTCGAGGAGGAGCACGAGGGCGAGAGGCATCTACTCACGGCGAGATTGGGATGTCACGGATGCCCGACGCACCGTCTACTCGAGCTTCGCGGCGGCCTCATCGTTCGGCTCGTCCCGAGCACGTATACTCCAGGGAGTGATGCTCTAGCCAAGGGCAAGGGGAAGGCCAAGAGGCAGTGATGTTTTGAGACTTTTTTATAGACATGTGATATTTTCAGACTTATGTCATATTTTGAGACTTTTGTATAGTTATGTGGTATTTTGAGACTTATTGATAGTTATACGATGTTGTTATTTAGGTTTTCAGATGTTTCATGTGTGAATGTATGTGTATGTCTGTATGTGCATATGTTTTACAGAAAAGTTTGCTCTTTTGCTGTTTTTTGTCAGGTGTAGCTAGCACGGCGCCATACCCTTTGGCGTCGAGATGTGTATATATGGCGCGAGACTGTTTAGCGCCAAGAAGGCGCCAAACACCACAGCGCGTATATACACATCTCGACGCCAAAGGGTATGGCGCCGTGCTAGCTATGTACGGCGCTCGCATGTTTGGCGCCGAGATAGGTGGACTTGCAGCAAGGCACGGCGACCACGTTTGACTGGCTAAGTCAGAACACGGCGCCACGGCCTTTAGCGCCGTAGGTGCATATCACGGCGCCGTGGGCCTTGGCGCCGTGCTATGCCACCCTGGCTCCGACGTGTCAATTCACGGCGCTAAAGTATATGGCGCCGTGCCATGTACACTGGACGCCATATTCTTTGGCGCCGAGAGAAGGGTCTATTTTTGCAAAAATTTTCTCCAGGAGTTCATATATAAAAAACTTTCAAATTTTGAGCTAAAAAGCAAAAATTTTATGGGTGGAGGCGCCCCCGACATACCCTCGCCCTTGGTGGGAATAATGGTTGGCTACTGGAAAACCAGAAGCCTTGGTGATTGATCAGATGTTTACGGATGTCTTTTCTACTATTTTTATCAGAGGACAGTTTTTCACGTGATACACAATCGTCCTTATGGTTCTAATTATAACGGTTTCTAAAATATATTTTTATAGTAAATGATTTTTCTATAGTACATATCTTTTAAAGAAAATATCTTTTTAAGCCAAAATCTATTAGTCGATTGTAGTATATACTATAGTGATTTCATTTACATCAGTCAAAATCACATTGAATTTCTCTCTCTATATAACTCTACAAGCTATTACAATTTACAAGCTAAAAGTAAAAGCCATCGGTAAAGTCAATATGAACATGCCCAATAAGATATCCATTACAAGACTATTGGCGGGTTCGTTTGCACTTCGGTTTTTGGCTTATGCCATTTGTTACAGTAACATGCTTTTAAACGGTGCATTTTTCAAGGCAGGGTCTACAGGTGAATTGTAGTATAAATTGTACCGAGTTCAGGTGTATCGACCAAAATCACATACGACTATTTCTCTCTATATATCACCTCTCGTGAACAGCACATAATTCAAAAAATTTCAACTATAAGTCACAATCCAAAAAAACTCCCACCCTATAAATATATACCACACCCATCACTAAAGTGCAGATAGACCCTTGATCGTTTGGAGCTCTGTATACTCGATCAAGGAAAGCATAAACTTTTTTTCTAAGAAAACTTGTTCAGCTAGTTAAGTGAAGCTAGGCACCTAAATCATCCCTGTTAGCTTAAGTAGGATTACGAGGATACCATGGAGCAATTAAGCCCCGTTCTAAACAGGTCTACAATAAGTTGGCTTTTTAATACATTTTTTCTTTTATATTATTTGTAAAAATATAACAATGTTTTTATTTTTCTTTGTTTCTAATTAAATACCTCAAAAAGCTAATTGTATCTAGAGTATCATTTTAACCCAAAGTAAAAAAAAAAAAGGCAAAGTCACGTCAGGACCTACGAATGCGTTACGTGAGCTGGCGTTAGCGGATTCGTCATTACATCACGGCATGCGACACAATCCAACGAACGCGCAACGGCGACCGTTGCGAGAGGAGCCCGCTCGATGCCTCGCCTTACCCGGCCCCGCGCGTCAGTGACGGGTGGGTCTTTTCTCACGCGCGGCCCCCTTCACGTCGCACTATTTATAAGCCGGCTCCCGCCGCTACCAGTTTCCTTCCCTTCCCTCTCCGCGTTTCCGCCGCCCCGGGAGATGCGAGCTGGACGCCTTCGACCGATTTTGGTACCCATTTCTTCTCTTCTCCCCCTTACTGTTCTTCAGCATCATAGCGAATCAGTTCTTGCTTTCTGTTTTTCGTTCTCCTCCTCCTGGGTTTATTGGGCTTCCCAAATTTTAAGAGCTCAAAACAAGGCAATTCGTTCAAGAAGCACACCTAATTTTTTGGTCGAAAGGTCGGATTTCGCAGTTGGAAGTTCTCTTGGGTTAATTTGCTGATTGATAGATTTGTTTGCGAAGGGTGTAACCTGTGAGTTGGTTTTTCTGGGTGCGCGTCATGTATTTGTTGTTTTGCCTATGAAGGGGGCTTCTTCCAGGCACGCCACGTGAGGTGTTTCTTGGCTGCTAATGGAGTTTTGGAGTTGCTTGTGGAAATTTTTTCTTGGATGGAAGTTGAGAAGGAGATTCTTTTGGGTAGCTGTTGGGGATTGGAACATTCTGTGAATCGGGTGCTTGCTGTTCTTTATATGTATGCAACTACGGGTTAATTCTTTAGATGCTGCACGTTCTGGTGTAAGTGTAGCGAGTTTGATGTTGTTATCCATGTGAGGAAACGTTCTGCCGAGTTGATACCATCTCGTATTTTATCTTACCGTCATTTGGGCGGCACTAGTTGTCCTTTAAACACGATGCTCTTGAGGACGTTGTTCGGCAGTTTCGGCGTTTATGTCTAGTTATTTGCTAACTAAGGAATGATTTGGGTACATTTCGGACCAGCACAGCATGTGTGTTTTCTATTGAATTGAAAAATTTTAGAGAATCATTTCCGGCTGCTTAGTTTATTAGCTTTGAGGCATTTGTTCTTTTATTTACTCAGTGACCTGTTATTCTTTTTGGTTAGTTATTGGAAATTTGGTGCTCATAATGGAGACAACCTAATTTTTTAGTATTGGTTCCACCAGTTTCCGGTTGCTATTGTGCTGCTAGTGAGTTCCTTACAAGTTAGCCTGTTATGTTGAAATCATTAGTAGTGGATTTGTGGTAACTATTACCTCATCAACTTTAGAACCTAATGCCATGCTCGCAATCATGACAAGACTAAGGATAGGTACATTTGTCCTATTCATTTAGGTTATTGAATTATTTGTCAATTGTGTAGGGAATGACTGAGTGTAGAAGAGTCCAAGCCTCTGGCTATCAACCGTACAGCCCTGGTTGGAATTGCCTGTACAGCTGGATTGCAAGCCTGTGCCCACGTTAAAATCTTCTTTTGGAGGTGAATGCCAGCTTTCATTTTTTTTCCTCATATATTTAGAGGATACCAGAATTGATTTGTTTTTGAGAAAATTAGCTCAGCAACACCCATTTACAACACAAGAAACAGCCTTGCAAAATAGCGCTATCTACTGTTATTCTTTTAAAAGATGACTAGAATACCCTTATTCAATCTTTTTTTCATTGTTCTCTCTGGCTAAGGCAACGTCTGATACTTGTTCCTTCCACAACCCATATTTGGCCAATGCGATGCCACAATGATTTGATGTTCCTTTATCACCCTTAAGTCATCATCAGTCGAGATGTATGAAGGGTATTTTTGCACTTTTCCAGTGAGTAGTGTCATTTCCAATGTAAACTTGTTTCACAGTGTCATTTAGTGGTGATTCTCATTTGCAGTGTTGTTTTCATGATTGCATCGGGTGTTATTGAGCTAATTGGCCCTTTACTTTTTTTAAAATAAAAATCGATGCACCTGGAACAACTGACTGGGTGATTATTCTCAAATATAAGCTTTATTGGAGGGTGTTATTAAGATTCTAGAAACAGAATATTGAACAAAGCTTCACAATTATTGTTTTAACTTCTATGGAAGACCTCTTACCTTTTTGGCAAGTTTCTTTGGATAATTAAGAATACTCACTAGTTATTGTTTTTCGCATGCAGACTGTTGTAGTGATATATCAATTGAATTATTATTTGGAGCCTAGATATTCAGTGAATTCTAGCGATGGAAGGTTCTTTGGTTATTTTGAAAAGTGACCAATGACTTCTTAAACAGTGTTCATTAAGTCAGTAGCCAACATGCGCTGTAAACAGAAGATACATCATGGAGGAACATCTCAACAAGAACAAGCCAGTCCTGCTCTTGCAAATGAATTATTTGCCATTGACGATGATGTCTCCCATCTTACTAGGCTTAAATCAGAGCCAAGTGAGAGAACTCGTGCGTCCCTTCATGCTGGCCAAAAGAGGCCTATCTCAACATTCAAGCTGTTGTCGGGTAGAGAATCCAATTGCTCTGGGTTTGGTAGATTCTCTTCAGCTGATTGCTCTTATGCTCTTCGCAAACACCTTCCAGTGAAAGGCCCATGGTGTGTTGATGACATGGATAGTGAAGCATACATCTCACAATTCTCTTCAGATGGTTCCCTACTCCTTGGTGGGTTCCGGGTATGTGATTGTGCTATTATGGGGAAGAAGCTAACCATACATGCTTTATGCTTTGTTCATACACCTAGATACAAAAAATGTTGTGATGTGGGTGGCTAACAATCCTCAATGTCAAAATATAATCAGGGAGGTCACATCAGAATCTACAATGCTGAGAAAAAGTGGAAGATTCATAAAGATATAACCTGCAAAAGGCTGCGGTGGACAGTTTCAGATGTTGCTCTCTCACCTGATCAACGATACCTAGTAAGCCCCTTATGCATTGGTTTCATTATTTGGCCTGGATATAGTAACCCTTTACATGTTGCTTGCTCTATTTGAGCTTCTAGCTAATTTATTCTTTTTCCTGGAGAACCTATCAGCATGTTTATATGCTTGCCTGATCTTTGACAAATGAGCTGTGATATGATTATGCATTTTCCATATTATGTCCAGAGTCATACAAAATACTTTATGCAGTGTATCAGATTACTAGGCACTTAATTTCATGTCAACTTGGTTGAATAATATTTATGAAAGTAGGATTGCTTTAGCACCGTATTTTGTTCTTTGTTTCCTCATCTCTGGAGATGGACCCCTTTTGTTTATTTCTTCTGCCCAATGTTAGTATTAATATAACAGATTTGAGTCATGGTATATGTATCCAAAAACGGTGAGTATTTGCTATGTTCTCTTAGCACATTCAAAACCCTTGCAATCTGCAATTTGGATAAGCATTTCATCCTCATGAGTTAAATGGCATGTACCCCATGCACAAGAGCCTTAATTTCTTCAAAGATATAAAAGTCAATCACAATTACATGACTCTTACTGCCATTGCTATATTTCATCAGAGAAAATTGTTGCTTATCTTGGTAAATTTTAGACATTTCCTTGTCTGTTCCTACAGATTTTATGACATAGGCAGATATACTCACATTTCTTCGTAACTTCACAACTTCGTAATTGTCTTATTTGCTCTCATGATGTAATTCTTAGAAATATATGTATGAATTTCTACCCATGATTTATGGCAAGTCACTCTTAGCTGTCTCACTGACTTCATGAAGTTACACTTGCGGGTAGTTCAAGTTTATTTTTATATTTATTTTATATTCTAAAGTGCTATTGATGCTTTTTGCAGGTTTATTCCAGCCTGCTACCTACTGTTCACATAGTAAATGTTCAGAATGCTGCAAAGGAATCACATGCTAATATTACAGTATGTCCTCTCAATTTTTTTTTACTATTCTCAAGTCAACCCCTCGATAATTGAGTCTGAACTCTGAAGTTTACTAGCGTCAAATGGACTGTTTGTTCCATGATCATCCTCATTCAACAAATTGTCATCAGCATGCTCAGGCAAACATTGTTAGCAATGACCATTTAATCCTGCGCACGTTAGCTAGTATCTTTAATTCAGCATGCATTCATTCCTAGGTGGTAACTCCCATCCATTGCCATGCATACATGTAACAGCATGCATTCATTTCTAGGTGGTAACTCCCATCCGTTGCCATGCATACATGTAACAGCATGCATTACATTCATTTTTAGGAGTTAGCATTCCTTGTTTTGCATTATAAAAGGAAGAAGAAAATGCTGCAGTTTGTGTGTTCAGGCAGCACCAAAACATCTGTGTTTTTCCTGTGTATGCATTTCATTTGAAGCGTGAGCTAGAAAGTTGAGAGATTAGCAAGGGTGGCTGCCAATTGGTATCAGAGCAAAATGTCGGCCCTCGTCCTTGCCGTAGGCCACTCCCGTAGACCGCAATGACACGGCCGTGGACGCTCGCCATCCCCACCGACGCGCCGCCCGCATCGACGTGATGGCGGCCAGCGTGAACTCGTTGTCCAGCGGGTCGTGAAGGAGAGTAGTGGCTCCATCTCCTACCCCACGCTCACACGCTCAAATTACTCTAATTGGGCGGTGTTGATGCGAGTCAACCTGCAGGCTCAAGGCCTGTGGGAGCCGTCGACATCGGTGATGTGCCATACCAGGAAGATCGCCAGGCCCTTTCGGCGATCCTGCGCGCGGTGCCTCCGGAAATGCTCCGGCCGCTCGTCGAGAAGGACAACGCCAAAGCCTGGGACGCCCTCAAGGCGATGAGGGTTGGGGCGGATCGAGTGCGTGAATCCAAGGCGCAGAAGCTACGCCAGACATTTGAGTCGATGCGATTCAAAAATGGCGAGCACGTGGAGGACTTCGATCTCGGCTCGTGGTGTCGTCGGCGACCTTCGCCTCCTTGGGGAGGAGTTGTCGGAGGAGAAGGTGGTCCGCAAGCTTCTGCGTGTTGTTCCCCTTAGGTATCGCCAAATCGCCTTGTCAATTGAAACCTTGGTTGGCCTCAGCACTCTGTCCATCGAAGACCTCACCGGCCGGCTCCACGCTGTCGAGGACCGTGGAGAGTCGGACGATGAGGAAGGAGACCAGGTTCTACTCACGGAGAAGAAATGGTCGTCGTGCAACACCAAGGAGATCGGCAGATCCGCCTCTCGTGCTGCTGCAAACAGCGGGAACACGTTGCGCTCACGCCAGAAAGGTCGGCGCAGCCGCAGGCGTGACGGGGGAGATAGGGAACGAAAGTCTGGGCCATCCCAGGCCGTGTGCCACGACATCTCTAAGGACAAATGCCGCTATTGCGGCAAACTGGGCCACTAGGCCAAGGAGTGCCGAAAGGCGAAGCGGGATCGTGAGAAGTTGGCTCAGGAGAATCTTCTCCAAGTCGAGCTAGAGCAGGCTGAGGGCGAAGACGAGCCCACATTGTTAATGGCTCAGGTATGTGATCTCTCTCCCGCCATCAACATCGAACCAGCAAACGCCGAACTCGTTATAAACAAGGAGCGCGCCCTTGTCACTCTCCGCGATGAGGGAGAACCAGTTGATCCAGAATAGATCCTGGACACCGGCGCATCGAATCATATGATGGGCACACGGAATGCATTCTCCGAACTCGACACCAGCGTGCGCTGTTCCGTCAAGTTCGGCGACGCCGCGAGTCCACATCGAGGCGCGCGCGCGTGCTCTTCGCCGCAAGAACGGCGATCATCGCGCGCCACGCGGCGTCTACTACATCCCGCGCCTCCGTAGCAACATCGTCAGCTTCGGCCAGCTGGACGAATCTTGCTGCAAGACGGAGATCGAGAATGACGTCCTCACACTGCGCGACCCCCAACACTGGCTGCTGTGCCGGGTTCGACGGACCGCCGGATGTCTCTATGTGCTCAACGTTGACATTGTACAGCCTGTTTGCCTCGTGGCCAGGGGTATGTAGGAGGCCTGGACATGGCATGCGCGTTTTGGCCACCTCAACTTCAACTCGCTTCGCATGCTCGCTCGGCGCGGGATGGCGCGAGGCCTGCCGGAGCTTGAGCGCATAAATCAGGTTTACGACGGTGCCGATCGGCAGCGTAAGCGGCGACCGCTCCTGCGCGCGGCGCGTATCGCGCGTCGGAGCGCCTTGATCTCGTCCACGGCGATATATGCAGGCCCATCACACCGGCAACCGATGGCGGCAAGAGGTACTTCCTGTTGTTGATCGATGATCTAACCTGCTACATGTGACTCTTTCTGCTGGCGGTGAAAAGTGATGCTCCTACAACCATCAAGCGCTTCGGCGGCGAGAGGTCGAGACCGGCCGCAAGCTGCGTGTACTTCGCATGGACCGCAGAGGGGAATTCTCCTCCGTGAAGTTTGGTCTGTACTGCGCCAACGAGGGTGTCCAGCGGCACCTCACGGCACCGTACTCCCCTCAGCAGAACGGCGTGGTCGAACGCCGTAACCAAATGGTTGTTGGCCATGGCGCGCTGCATGATGAAGTTCTGGGGCGAGGCGGTGTCCACTGCCGTCTTCATCCTGAACCGTTCGCCGACGAAGAGTGTTCGCAACAAGACCCCGTATGAGGCATGGTACGGTCGAATACCTACCGTGCATTACTTCAAGACGTTCGGGTGCGTTGTTTATGTCAAGGACGTGAGACCGCATTTGAAGAAACTCGATGACCGAAGCAAGGCCATGGTGTTCCTCAGCTATGAACCGGGAGCCAAGGCATATCGCGCTTACGACCCGGCGTCCCGGCGTGTTTGTGTCACCCATGACGCCATGTTCAATGAAGCGGCGAAGTGGGATTGGGCGGCTTCAGGAGAGTCCGTTGCGGCCTCCTTGGGCAATCGTTCACTGTCCACTACGAGGTGGTTTCCTCCTTTGTGCCATCCAACATGGCGCCGGGAGGCCAGGCAACAACACCTGAACACTTGGAGACGGCGGCTCCCAATGACCCTACTTCGCTGCGCACTTTGGAAGCCGCCATCAAGTTCATATCACCCCCAACTGCTGAACCCGACGTCGACGACGATCACGGGGCACCGCGGCGCTACAGAAGCATGACCAACATCTTCGCCACTTCGAAGCCAGTGGAGCTCGACTCCGACGAGCTTCATTTAATCGCCACTCGGGTGCATCAGGTTTCATGAACTTCGCAAGAAGGCGGGCATCACACGGCAGCAGGATTAGGGGGAGAATTGTTAGCAATGACCATTTAATCCTACGCACGTTAGCTAGTATCTTTAATTCAGCATGCATTCATTCCTAGGTGGTAAGTGGTAACTCCCATCCGTTGCCATGCATACATGTAACAGCATGCATTCATTTCTAGTTGGTAACTCCCATTCGTTGCCATGCATACATGTAACAGCATGCATTACATTCATTTTTAGGAGTTAGCATTCCTTGTTTTGCATTATAAAAGGAAGAAGAAAATGCTGCAGTTTGTGTGTTCAGGCAGCACCAAAACATCTGTGTTTTTCCTGTGTATGCATTTCATTTGAAGCGTGAGCTAGAAAGTTGACAGATTAGCAAGGGTGGCTGACAAACATCTTTTTTGCATTAAATGTTAGTTCATATATGAAGGAGAAGAATATTTCCCACTAGTTTCAGGACGTGCAGAATGAAATGAATAATTTTATAATTTGCTCTACAACCATTAACTTGAAATGTCTGGATCGATATGGTCAGATCAAAATCACATTCAACCATTAACTTGAAATGCCTGGATCGATATGGTCATATCAAAATCACATTCAAGTTGATTGAATAGGCTTTTCTTTATTGAGAGTTAGTTTTTGGATTAAAATAAATGTACTTCATAGGATGATTGTTAAGCAAACAATGATCCATAGAGATACCCCATCTATATCAGATCCAACATGACTAGAACAGAAGACAGGTACCTCCGGCTTACACAAATTTTATGTAACACCTTGGCTTGACAAAAACCCAAGATATTATCCATAGCTACTAATATTACGAATTTTAATTAATAATCAAGTATTACCAGTAGCTAGATTTCAAGAATAAACTAAACAACTCTAAACTAAGGAACACATCAGTTAGTAATATTACGAATCAAGGAACTAAAGGCCACCATAAATTATCCAATTATTACAGTGGAAGTTACTAAATTATTGATGACCATAAGTGATGAATTGTTAGGTGGAGTGAAAAGCTATAAAGTGTAATTTTTTATGTTCTACTTCCACCTATGCATGTCGCTTTCAATATTCGCCTAAAAACAACAGATAAGCAGGGTGAGCCCACAACTCAGTAAGTATATAGCAGAACAATAAATGAATCTACATCATTTTAACAATTTATATTCCTTTACCATTAACTCAAATTTCACATCTAATTCTCATCCACATGTCTCAATATCTCATTTCTCTTTTCAGGAATGCAATGCAATGCATATGTTTCCTTCTGTAGCTCATACTGATATAGCGGAGGGTATACCCGTCAATGTTATGAATAACGCTTGTATTCATCATGGGGCCAATGAGCTAGTATATTTACATGTACATGTATGGCACATATGCAAGAAACCTCTTGCAAAATATGATGAATACACAACTATCTATAATACATATCTAACACCCCCTATCAAACTTATGGTGTATCAACATGAAGTTTGGAGAGATGTTGTGCTGGACTCTGGTCTGTGCCTTCTTTATGAAGTCTGCCAATTGAAGCTCTGAAGGAAACATACTGAAGAGCAATAACCTGATTCTGCACCTGTGTTCGTATGTAGGAAGTATCAACACATGCTTTGTAAGCTTATGCTTCATAGAATCTTTAGCAATGCTAATAGCACCCATCTTGTTAGACAAAAGAGGAGTTGGTGCAGAAACAGAAACACCAAAATCCTTAAGTAACCATCGTAATCAAGTAATCTCTGCAGTCAACAAAGCCATAACTCGCAACTCAACCTCAGCACTTGAACGAGAAACTGTTATCTACTTTTTAGTTTTCCAAGCAATGAGAAAACCACAAAAAAAAACACAATAAGCAGAGATACCAACGATCAGAGTGATCACCAGCCTAGGTGGTATTAGAATATGCTTGGAGCTGTAAAGAGCTGGAGCTAAGGAAAAAGAGACAACGAGAGATGGTTCCACGAAGGTATCGCAGTAAACGAAGAAGATGATTATAGTGGAGCTGAGTGGGAGCAGAAACAAATTGACTCAAAATATGCACAGGGTATGAAATGTCAGGACGAGTGACACCAAGATAAACAAGACTCCCAATAAGATAGTGAGTAGGATCAGTAAGAGACTCACCATCAATGGAACGAAAATGAATATTAAGCTGCATGGGAGTTTCAGCTGTGCGCTAATCAGTAAGAGAAACACCATCAAGAAGATTGTGGATATACTTTTCTTGGGACATATAGTAAACCTCAAGAGTAGAAATAACCTCAATCCCAAGCAAATAGAGCAGAGAGTTGACCCTTAGTTTTTATAGAATCCTTACGAAATTACCTACATTTTTTATGTAGACTAAATCCTCAAATTATTTCATCTTCTATTTTTAATATATAGATAAATTTACCAAAACATTTTTAATACGTGTTGCCAAAACATGATAAATTTACCAAATAGTAGACTTACAAAATTCATACCTCAAAATCTATTCATCCGATCGATATTATTAAAAATTCTACAGAAAAGATATCAAAATCTCCTACAACTTTCTAGTAGATGAAACTCCCTAATTATACCCATACATTACCCATAATCGCGGTACAACAATACAACAGATTAAACCGATCTATGATTAGATCCCCGACGAACCCTTGCTATCTCCCTCTCTAATTAAAATAAACAAAACAGAAGGGAAAACCAGATCATTACCCAAGAGATGAAAACCTGAATCACGATCTTGTTCTCCCAATTTTCCTTCCCTTCCTCATCTTTTCCCCTACTGCAACACCTTTTTCTCTTGATTCCCATTGATTTCCCTTGGCACACTGCAACCTCGTGCCACCAGCCAGCCATGCGTTTGAGAGATTCCCTTGGCATGAGGCCACGCTTGCTCCAATTGTTGGCCCGGCGGCTGGCGTCACACTTGCACATGCTGGCCGCGTGCGCTGGCGACGTGCGGTGTTTTGGCTATCATTGGGGTGCAGTGACAGGGACACGTCAGCGTTGGAGACTCGTGGTGGCACTGCGAGTGAACGAGCACTTGGTGTGAGCAATGCTTCGGGCAGTGGGCTTTGGGCGACGAGTGCACAGAAAATGATGACAAGCTAGCGAGAAGCGATGCAGACATGCGGCGCTAGAGAAAGGGAAAAAACGCTAGGGCTTTTGGGTTTTACTTCCCCACTTCCCCTTTTACCACGGCATGAGATTGACTCGAACTCCAACTTCTCCCGTACTACTCGTTCTAGGAACCAATTCCTTCTCTAAAAATCCAATATCTCATTTTCATGTATCCCCTTTTTGCTATTTACGCACAGGTCCTTAAGAGGGATAATTTTAGAATATTACATTTGATTAGAGGAATATTATTATTCAAAAACCATAACATCACGAAGAGACTTACTTTGTTGTCGTACTAGTAACTGTTTTACTGGGTTTTCTTGTTTTTCTTTGTTATGGAAAGGTTTTGATTGTTGCCTGTTGGATTTGCCATTTCCTGTATAACAAATGGATTCTTTAGATTGAACTACCCATGATTCCATTAGGAAATGCAAACGCTAAAGGATGTTTGTCTATCTTCTAATTCACCTAGAAGATAGTAACATTCTGAGGACATCAAGTATTTCTGCTCTTTCCACTCAACTATTTCAATAAGCTTTGCATATTCAAAGTTGTCACAAGAAATTATGGTATATTAGAACAACGGAGGCACATACTTAAAAGTTTGTACATGTACATCTGTAGAACTCCTTCAGTTAATGCCAACGAGTCATAAGTTGTTTTCATTGTGGTAAATTACTAAATTAGTGTCCATTTATTAAGAACATGCATTGGTTTGTAGCAATATTTATTGATGCTTGTCATTTGTGTTTCTACTGGTTTTTGGCAATATGTATTTATGCTTCTTACATCTTTTTTTTATTTCATGTATCATAATATAGGAAATTCATGAAGGTTTGGAGTTTTCTGATGATGACGACGAATTTTCCTTTGGAATATTTTCTGTAAAGTTTTCAAAAGATGGCCGGGAACTTGTAGTTGGAAACAACAATGAATCAATATGTATTTATGATCTTGGAGCAAACAAAGTAACAGAACGTATTCATGCTCATGTGGTAGGTAAATTAAATGCATGGCTGAGCTGCATCTTTTTGTATAGTCGAACATATGAATGTTTCTTTCTTTTGTTCCTTCCACAACCTGATAACCTGTCTTTACAATGTTCATAAGACTTGATAGAAATAGCTGCTTAGTGATCATATTCCTGTGCAGTTGTAAAATCTTTCCAAGTATAATGTGAGAATTGTTACTGTTGGCATAATGTTGTTGGTGCTTTAAGCTTGAAGAAATCAACCACAGAAAGCAAGAGATGTTGTTGGTGCTTTAAGCATAATAGTTGGGGTGTACTGGTAACATGTTAGCAGTTGTGTAGTGAACAAAAGCTGATAAAATTGGTGTCTGTGGAAGTCTTACAGTCTAGTGTGGTGGTGATGTATCATATAAACATCCAATACCTCTAAAGGTTTCCATCCCAGAAGGAAAATGTCAAAAGGGTTTTGTGGTGTCACTAACAAAGGTATCTGGCTTTCTGCAGAGTGATGGTATATTTACAAAGAAATCTTAGAAATGTAAGAACCTTATGTGCAAATTGCTGGTTTTCATCAATCAAATTTCACATGTTTGTATATCAAGTCATTCAGTATAGTAAAAATTGCTAGGGGCCGCTGGAAAATCCCGGAAACCGGCCAAGGTCCAAGACCACCCTGACCCTGGTTATGAGATCTGATACAGTGGTTGGGACTATCTGTGTGTTGTGCAGTATAACATATGTTGCACATTTGGTATTGTTGGATACGACTTAGGTTTGAAACATTTCTCTAGAAAATAATATGTATTTTCCTTTTTGTTTTCTAGTCATTGTTACAAAAGTGTTATGTTTTGTTTTTGGAATCTTATTTTCTCTCCCATTGGTTTTTAAAGGCTGATGTCAATGTGGTCACCTTCGCTGATGAAACTAGTGATGTGTTGTACTCTGGAAGTGATGATAGCCTTTGTAAGGTGAAGTAATTTGCTAATTTTTGTGAAGTTGATTATTTTTTCCAATCCTGTTTCAAAGGATACATTTCACTGGTTTAGTAGAGAAGATAGCCACTTCACAGGTTTTGCTGGCTAATCATAACAACAATGCTTGAATTGTGATGTCAAGCATAGGCTGAGCTGAATTCTGAAACTGCCTCTGAATTCTGAATTCTGTAATATGAATAGTGAGTTCAAAACTGCTAAGCTGATTGTGAGTTCTGAATTCTGAAACATGAATAGTGAGTTCAAAAACTGCTGAGCTGATTGTGTAGCCTCTATATTCTATAAGGTGTTAATGTAGGAGTGCAAATATCAGACAATTGTTACATGTGCTATCGAATGTAATTTTTTTCCTGTCAGCAAACTCCAATATCAACATGATTGATATTAACACATGATTCTGTTTTTTGACCTGCCTAGGAGATGTGAAACCAGTGAAAGGCCTCCTAGCATATCTTAGTATTTTCTCATAAATCTATCCACGGAGGCTTGCATTTATTGACAATGTTGTGCAATCTTCAGGTGTGGGATAGGCGCTGCCACAAGAGAGGAAAACCAGTAGGTGTTTTGACAGGCCATTTAGATGGGGTTACATTTATTGATAGCTGTGGAAACGGGCATTATTTCATCTCCAACTGCAAGGATCAGACTATTAAACTATGGGATATCAGGAAAATGTCCTCCACTATGAAAGAGTAACTACTGCACTTGCTTTACATGATTATTTCTACAAGTAATGTCATTTGGTTATATTTGGAAGTCAAATGCAGGATATTGTAGGCAATTAGGAAAAACTAAAGTCAAAATATTTTTTCAGATAATCAATTCTGACAAAGTGAGCCGTGTCGAATTATATGTAGTGAGTGGAGCTAATAGAATATGTCGAGTTTTTCCCATCTTCCTGGAGCATGTTCTTCAGTAGCATAAATATTTGCAAATTGCAAAGGAAGCAGTATTTAATTTCTGTGGTCCACTTGTTCAGTTGTTGATCATATCAGTTCAAGATGTCTAGGGTTTCTGTGGTCCTTGAGTTCCCGTTGTCGTTGTCTAGAAAGAAACAAGTGCTCAGCTCTCGTGTCGGCGAGTTTGGTATTTGCCTTTTTGCCATCTTTGGTGTTCCTTTCCTTAGATTAATGTAGTCTTTGGTGGTGTTTGGTTGTTTGGTGCTTTCAGATGCTTATGTGTGTTGCGACTTTTGTTGTTTCGGTGCTTTTCAGGTGTTTTCGCACATCTTGAGGTTGGCGTTGTATTTTCTTTTTCTATTAAAGAAATGAGGCAGAGCTAAAAAGATGTCTAGGGTTTAGGGGCTATGTTGGTGATTTCGGCGTTGTGAATTTCAAAATTATTGAACAAATGTACTTTTCTTTGGCATTTTCTCTGGCTTGTTAATAGATCGATGCCTTTATTTTTCTCTTGTGGGAGCTCAAAAGTTTATTTTTAATTCCAAGATCTCTTTTTTCTGTTTTCTCATTTTCCTTACAACTGTTTTTGCAGCTGCACACCACGAGCATATGAATGGGATTACAGATGGATGACATATCCTTCAGAAGCTCGATATTTGAAGCATCCATATGACCAGTCCCTGGCCACATTCAGAGGCCATTCGGTGTTGCGCACACTTATCCGTTGTTATTTTTCCCCAATGCACAGGTTTGTTGGAATTGTTTTTTATCTCGAATCACTTTTTGACTTTTTCTATTAACTAATTTCTCAAAGATATATTTGTTACTAGAAAAGTTTGTCAGGGACCTCAGGGTTGTGATCTAAATTGTGGAATTTTATAATCTTTGCAAGCCCTTCTTGTTTGGATATTTAGTAGATAGATGATCCATAAGCAGGATTAGTTCAGGATCAAATTCAGATTTATGAGACTACGATCCTAATAATCTCAATCCCATTTTGTTCTATCTGATTGTTTTCCTATAGAATAATTACCATCAATTTGACTTTGGGTGTCTGCTCTCTTTCCCCCTCTGTGCTGCATCACATAAATCCTTCAAGACACATTTGAGTCAACACTGTCAAAATTTGCTTCAGTGGAATAGGGGGCGAAAGCTAACATAAATCATTGAGATAGATGGTCCATTTGTTAAGTTTCAATTTTGTGGTTATGTGATGATCCACACCAGTTTTGTGCCTCTATTTCACAAGCCACATCATCACTTTTAGCTAATTAAAAAGCCAGAATGGCCTAATCAACACACTTGCAACTTTAGGGTCCTGCCAAGCTAATTTTTCAACTTTAGGGACCTAGTGGCACTTCATTACCAGTTATCTGGTACAGTTTTCTCAAATGTTTGGCGCAAAATGCTGCTTTTAATTTCTACGGAAGTGGTTATAGGAGCAGTGGCACAACAGAACACAATTTTGCATGGGTCTACGCTGTTATGACAGTCTTGTTTTATCATTAATATTGTTTATCTTGTTATTTGTTGCAGCACAGGTCAGAGGTACATATACACAGGATCCAGTGACCAGTGCGTCTATATTTATGATGTGGTATGGGCCTCAGATGCTTCCCTTAAACTGCTTTCTATTTAATGTGATTCTGCTATTTGCAAATCATGGTGGTTTTTGAAAAGTGGATGATGCACTATTAAAAAAATCATAGTTGTAGTATATGTTGTGTACACATGCAAAATTTCACTATGAAATTTGTCCATGATATTGAGAACCAAAAAAGTATTCCTCTATCCAAACTTTATGAAATCTTTCTTGTTGTATTAGGAGGTTCAAACCCCATAGAATCCACACAATTTTGGGTTCCTTTATATCATTGTATTAGGAGGTTCAAATCCCATATACTATGACAATCAAATGTTTTATTAATTGGGATTACAAGCTACTGTAGGTAATTTTAGCTCAACAATTGATGTATATGACCCATGTCGATAACTATAAGTTGTAATTATGAGAAATTTAACTCTGCACATCAAATCAAGAAAAAAGTCTTGAGTAAGGATGGATCTCGTACTAAAGGAACATATTACGAACCTGAAAGCATACAATGATTCTGTAAATCATATTGTAAATGCATAGTATAAGCAGTGCTGTTTCATGCCTTGGTGTAAACCAAGTTTAACCTCGACAATATCAGTAGCAGCATATCTCCCTCGAAGCATTTCACGGGCATCCCCTTTAGTCGGTCGTGTGTATTTTTTGCTTTCCAGCTTAAAGTTGCCCCCCGCTGCTTGTGAACCAACTGCCCATTCTTGCAGGCAACTGGGAACATTGTCGAAAAACTCAAATGGCATGGATCAATCATCAGAGATTGTTCTTGGCACCCGTACCTTCCAACGCTTGTTAGCTCTTCTTGGGATGGGTACTTAGTCCGGTGGGAAGCAACAGAGGATGACAACGACCCCTCCATGCTCAAGAGAGGAAAGCAGAGGATGCATCCAGAGGGATATACGCTATCATTTGTGTTGTAGAAATTCTTGAGGGCCAAATGTATGGATGACGCGTTGACCTCCATGCTGCTGGCTTGCACAAGCCGTTTTTTTTTCTGTTGCTCCTTGTGATTTCAGTAGCAAAGTATCGAGCCGGTATATAGATCCACCAAATTGTACTACATTGTTAAAGTTTGCGGTCAACCATTGGATTTCGATAGTTTTGAGTAGAAAAACTTGGTGAGTGGCTGCATGGTCGCTTTTATGTAATATAAGTCAGGTTCGAAGAATGTTTATAAATTTCTTTGATGCGCCTATGTACAGTTAAAAAGATGAATACAGCGAGCAATTGCAATCCATATAATTTTCTGCTCTTGGCTGCATTGTTGTTTTGGCCCCATAGCATACGTCTACGAACATGAGTTTAATTATGTTGTGAAGAAAGCATCATGTCAGCCGTATTTCTTCAAATTTTACTTATCGTCATGTCTTATTTTTTTTTACAATATAACACTTGTACATTTTAAGTGGTCTGTGATAGCCCGCATCTATCTATGCCTATACTAATTAGCTAATTTGAGGAAGCTTTCACGTTAACCTGAAAAATCTAGCTATTTATTGATGGACTCGGGTTATAACCATTTAGATTAAAATAAAGAGTCTATGTCCAGTATAATCCAAATTAATTGAAATTCGGAATCTATTCTTATACTAGTTAGGCCCTCCCAGGAAACTCACGCTAACCAAAAAAGATCTAGTTATCTATCTGATGGACCTGAGTTATAACAGTTTATATTAAAAGAAAGTGTATGTCAAGTATAATCCAAATTAACTAAAATTCGTAATAATAAATAAATAAAAATTAGCAATTTGATTTTCACACTACTTCCAGAGTAACATCCATAAAAAACTAAAATTTAGAATAATAATTAAATGAAAATAGAACATTAAAAGAAAGAATTTATGTCAAGTACAATTTACATTACATAAAATTTGTGATAATAAATAAAATGAAATTATTAACATGAATTCCATATAAATTCCAAAGCAAAACCTAAAAAAAGCATAATAATAATAATAATAAATGAAATTATAGTTAGGATTCATATACAAATTCCAGCCTAAGATTGAACAAAAATCCATGCCAAGTATGATCTAAAAACATACAAGTTCGGAAAGGATGATTAGAGATTTGATTTGTATACGAATTCCTAAAATCGAAAAATATGAAAATTTGTAATAAGATCTGAATTCTAAACCTAAAATTGAAAAATATGAAAATTGTAATAAGATCCAAATTCTAAACCTAAAATCAAAAAATATGAACATTTGTAATAAGATCCATATCTATACTAATTATAAACTGAGAAAATTTCTATGCTAATAAAAAAAAGGAAAATATCCAAATTTGTAGGAGGTAGCTGGAAGCTTTCTCCACTAGGGACACCAGCGGCCCGATCACCATGCAACACACAAACAGAGGAGTGGAGAGAAAATGCACACTTGCAATTGCGTAGTATCTGATGCTAGGATTTTTTTTGCCCATCTAGCCCCTGGGGACCTTTTTTTTTTATAGATATGACACGGGTGCACGTTTTTGCACAATTGGCTCCATCCCGACCGCGGAACCACCGGCAGCCGACATGTCGCAGTTCCGCAGCTAGGGGGCGCGGAACAGCCTGAGGGGGGAGGGGGGAGCGCAGGCTTTTGCCTTCCTCGGCCCAAGCATGTGGAACAGGTGCCCACCTAGGAGCTGCAGTGGTCGAAGCGCCATGGTTGAAGGGCCGTGGTCGAAATGCCTTGGTCGAAGCTCCGTGATTGTAGTAGTGGTTGAAGTACCATGGTAGAAGCGCATGCCAGGGGACAAAAGCCCGCGCTCCCCGACCGCTGCTCCGCACCCCCTGGCCGTGGAATTGCCGCGCGTCGGCTATCGGTGGTTCCACGGTCGGGGGAAGGCAATTACACAAAATACGTCCTTCCATGGCATAGCTGCGAAAAAAGGGTCCCCGCGGGTAGATGATGTGCCCTTTGTCCCTTTTACCTTTTTCCTTTCCTTCTCGAGGATAACCATCCTTTAGCGTGTGCCTCTAGCTAAGGAATGTTTTATATGCTTGGATGCAGGAAAGAAATCAAGGAATTGCGGTGGGACTTGTTTTCGGGGTGTGAGAGAGATCTTAACATCAGGTTGCACCTCATTTGATTTTGAACAACCAAGTGAGAAGATTCATGTTTCTGTTGTGTTGAATCTTTATCAAATTAGAAGATTTGGGATATAGATTTTTCAAATTTGCAGTTTTTCAGATCAACTTGCAGACCTAGAGTCGATCTGACCAACTATTGGTCAGACTGGCAGCCACCAACAGCCAGACCGGCTTTCTAGATTTTATCGGTCTTTGGCGTATGTTAAATTAAGACTAGATTGATAGGCTAGATACTGTACTATTAAGAGGGGTTCATGGCTTATAGCTTGACGGTGATCTTGTGACACATTGCTCAATTTTAGTACATGCATACATTTAATATTGCTTTGTTGCCCTTTTTGATCCGTTTTTCTTGAAACTGGTATGATCGCCACTATCACCGCGGTAGTGTTGCATGTAATCCAGACTTAACCGGGGTGTTGGTTTAGTCTGTAGGTGCGTGTGTTTTAGTTAGCGCGTGCGTTGATTTGTTTCTGTTGCTGTGAGGTGTGCGTCCGAGTTGTAGGCATTAAGGCTGGAAAAATCGGATCATGATGCATGTTTTTAGCTCTAGCTAAAACATTTTATAGCTAAAACAGTTTATGGGTTGGTTGTTGCACTATACTATCGAGTAAAGATAATCAGAAAATCACTCCAATACTCTGTCCCTGAGCCAACTCTGTTCTTCTTTGAACTTTACTGTTCATCATCTGAAAATACAGAAATCTAAGTGATTTCTTTGGCGTGTAGATCCTAGGCTACTTTCCAACACTTGGTACTAGAGCCTACCATGCTCGAGTATCCTCTATTCAAGTCGATGGCCATCACCACGTAGCAAGTGACAAGGGAGAGCAGCAGAGGTTGTTTCACTACCCAATGTGATGACCCCGAACTACATGTCATGGGCGATAAGGATGAAGGCCCTGAAGGATGCCCAGGGAATCTAGGAGGCTATTGAACCGCCGGGCGGAGTGGCTATGGAAGCAAGGAAGGACAAGTCGGCCAGGGCATTTATCTTTTAGACCGTGCTTGAAGATGTGCTCCTGCAAGTTGCAAAGAAGAAAACGACAAAGGAGATCTGGGATGCCCTGAAGACTAGATATTTAGGTGCAGATCAGGTGTAGAAAGCTTAGAAAGCATGTCTTCAAACCCTAAAGAGTGAATTCCAGGCCTTGCACATGAAGGAAGGTGAGACAATTGATGAGTTTGCCAGAAAACTCAGCACCATGGTAAGTAAATATAGCTCCCTATGTGCCGGTTTGGAAGAATCTGCTCTTGTCAAGAAACTCCTTGATTCAGTCCCAGACAAGTTTTTTAGTAGGTTGCTTCAATAGAACAGTACTCAGATTTGGAAACAATGTCATTCAAGGAGGCAATTAGGCGATTGAAGGCCTACGAAGAACATCTTCGTCTCTGAGGCAACATCGAAGGACAATTGCTCTTAACCCATGCTGAGTGGGAGGCACGGTAGAAGGGCAAAGGTGGAGACTCAACATCAACCAACAGAGGACGCGAAGCGGGCAGGTCAGAATGGCGAAGTTGTGGTAGAGAACAAGGCTAAGGACGTGGCCGAGGTACAGGTGACCGAAGCAATTCCACTACACCTCGTCAGGAAGGCACGAGAAGTGCTACTGGTGGAAGGACCACTACACCTTGTCAGGAAGGCACGGGAAGTGCTACTGGTGGAAGGTACAAGAGCCACATCAAATGTTTTACCTATGATAATTTTGGGCATTATGCCTCAGAATGTCGCAGTGGCAAGCACAAGAGGAAGTGGTCAATCTCACCCGTACCCAAGAAGATGAGCCTACCCTATTACTGACAGTGTGCACACAATAGCCAAATGACATTGTCTTGTTAAATGAAGGTGAGTTGATGCCGGAGCAATACACTGTTGGTATCAAGGAGGAGAAAGGGATCTAGTACTTGGACAATGGCGCAAGTAACCAGATGATGGGTAGGAGGTCCTATTTTGCCAAACTTGATGAAAGCATTGTTGGGCGGGTGCGATTTGGTGATGGTTCAATAGTGCCAATCAAGGGGAAAGGCTCAGACCTATTGGAATGCAACAACGGTGAGCAGCAGCTAATCATTGGAGTCTATTTCATTCCCAGTCTGCACACAAACATCCTGAGCTTGGGACAGTTGACTGAAGATGGGTGCAAAGTTGTTATCTTTGGTGAGTATCTGTGGATGTATGACATGGAAGACCAGTTGTTCATGAAAATTCAGAGATCAAGCAATCGGCTGTACAAGAAAGCTCTTCACACCACTGCACCGATGTCTTGCTGTTAGTCTAGATGATGAGGCTTGGCTATGGCATGCTCGGTTGGGCCATTTGAACTTCCAAGCAATGAAGCAAAAGAAATGGTCCAGGGAGTTCCATATATTGAATATCTGAAGCAATTATGTGAGGGGTGTCTGATAGCAAAGCAATGCAGGTAGCTATTTCCTTTGCAAGTGGAATATCGAGTTGGTAGTCCACTGGAGTTGGTCCATGCAGATTTGTGTGGACCAATCACACCTCAAACCATGGCCGGTAATTGCTACTTTTCCCTTTTAGTAGATGATTATAGTAGATTTATGCGGGTGTATATCATCAAAACCAAAGATGAGGCCTTTGCAGCTTTCAAGAAGTTCAAGGTGCAAGTTGAAGGGGAGACTTCACACAAATTGAAGTGTCTGAGAACAGACCGGGGTGGAGAGTTTATCTCTCAGTGCTTTAAGGATTTGTGTGAAAAGAAGGTGTTCAGAGACATCTCACTTACACCTTATACCCCACAACAAAATGGCGTGGTGGAATGTTGTAATCGCACAGTGCTTGCAACAACAAGGAGTCTTCTCAAAGCCATGGCAGTCCCAGGGAACATGTGGGGAGAAGCAGTATGCCATTCAGTGTATCTACTAAATAGAGTACCCACCAAAGCTGTAAAATAAGTAACCCCTTATGAAGAGTTGAAAGGAAGGAAGCCTAACCTGGCACATCTCAGAGTCTTTGGTTGTGTTGCCCATATGAAGGTGCCATCAGCTCAATTGAGTAAGCTCTCTGACAGAAGCATGAAGATGGTGTATTTAGGGATTGAGCCCAAAAGCAAGGCACATTGCCTTCCTGATCCTCAAAAGGGGAGATTATGTGTGAGCCCAGACGTAGTATTTGATGAGAAGATGAAGTGGCACCGGGATAGTCTTCACACAAGTGATGGCAATGGAAATCAGGATTGGACCACCTTTACTGTAGCGGATCCAGCAATTACAGGTGATCAGTCTAACTCTATCAATACTGACGTCGGCAACTCACCAGTTGGTGTAACAGGAGAAGGTGGACTTGGAAGGATTGATGCGATAGGGGTTGAGGTAGCACATTCTGTAGCTGCAAGGTTATCTTAACCAACACCAGAAACACCAAATACTCTAGCATTTACCAGTGTACTATAGACAGCTGAAAACATCCCAGTAAGTGGTGCCATACCTGAACTTCCACCTATGATGCCACACCGGTTAGGGGATTTAGATCTCTCACTAAGATTTATGAAGATACATAGATGTTTGAAGCTGAATCTGAGCATTTGCTATTGACTACTGAAAAATTGGCAAATTTCAGAGAGGCAGCTAGTAGCAGCGAATGGGAAGAGGCAGTGCAGAATGTGATTGAATCAATTGAGAGAAACCACACTTGGAAGCTGACCGAACTACCAACGGGGCACAAGCCTATTGGACTCAAGTGGCGTTAGACAGTGTGGATGGTCGTGACTAAAGTGATAATGAATAATTGATATTTGGATTGCTTTGGATTTTGTGTTTGTGAAAGTTTTGATCGATCGTAGTCGAAGGTTTCAAGTCCAAGTGGTTTTGGCCTCGTACGAGTGATTTTGCTTTGGTTCGAGTGGCCCTGGTCTGCCTCGAGTGTTTTGGACCAGTCCAATCAGGTCTGGCATCAGACAGATGTCGAGCAGCGATGGATTATCGGACGATGCTTTACTTTATGGAGGTTTATACTAGTCCAATCGGATAAGTGGCATCAGATGGTTGTTGAGTAGCAATGGAGTATCGGACGGCATCCGAGTATTATTGGAGGATCAAACGACATTCGAGTGCCATCAGAAGGTAAAATGATTAGACTTTGACCACATCTAGCTTCGACCATGACAGACTTTGACCACAACAGGTGCGATGGAATCAGAGAGGTATGTAAATTGACCCTGACGCCGTCTTTTACTTTTTGGATGGTCGGCGGCGCCATAAACTCGATAACCAGCACCGCAGAGTCTCAATCCGTTGCTTGCTTCTCTTCTGTCTTGGAAAAGTGAGGATTTCCTATCTGATCCAAGGGAAGGAAGAGAGGTGGAAAGTGTTGTTGTGTCAAATCGAGATTGTGTGGGTGTTTAGTCTACCGCTCATGTTTGACGCTATTGAAAATGGAAGAGCTTTCTCCCCTTCATTGGTAGCTAAGCCAAGGTCTCAGGTCTCCGAGTCAGCCCGCGCTTTTTTGAAGAATCCTGAAGAAGCTAGCCCGGGTAGACTTTAAGAGCTCTTGACCCCCATGCTAGATGGTACTGATTTCACTTTTTGGAAGTGTCGTATGCAAGCTTACATTGAGGCTCAAGATAATGATGTCTGGAAAAAGATTTCTCAACCGTATGTTGTTACTACTGATGTTAAAATTGAAAATAAAGCTGATGTAGATTTGAATGCTCATGCTAGTAACTTACTTTTTCAAGGGATCTCTTGCAAGGAATTTGATCGAGTAACTCATATTGCTTATGCTCACTTAATCTGAAAACTCTGTGATTATCATGAAGGAATGACTAAGATTAAGAAAGTCCGTACGAATATTTATCAAAAGGAGTACTCGGATTTTGCTATGAAACCTGGTGAATCTATAAATGATCTTTTTGCTTGTTTTGAAAAGATTTTGAGTAATTTGCGTGGAGTTGGTGTTATTCCTGTGGATGGAGATAATGCAACTAAAATCTTAAGGTCTTTAGGTTCCGAGTGGTTGATGGTCATTATGACTATTAATCAAATTGTCAATCAAGATACCCTGACCATGAATGATTTGTACTCTAGATTAAAAACCTATGAGATGGAAGCTTTACCATCTAAGACTGATGAATATTCATCTTTAGCACTTGTGTCTAACCCCATGTAGGCAGTTTCGAGTATAATGTCTTGTGTTTCCTTGTCTGCATTGGTTTCTAATTCAGAAGAACAATTCGAGTAGCTGCCTGAAGAGGACCTGGTGCTGATCTCCTCATGAGCTTACAAGGCACTCAACAACGTGAGGATGAGGAAGCGAGGTGGCACTCTATGCCCAATCAAGTGCTTCGAATGTGGCGAGCCATGCCACATTAAGGTGGATTGTCCCAAGCTCAAAGGAAAAATGATTACTCAAATGAAAAATGATTAAGGAAGACAAGATTTATCGTCGTCGACCATCCGGGAGTAACACAAAGTGTGAAGCCTTTTGTCGCAAGGTTCTAGTTGCTATCAAGCGACTTGATCTAAGCAATGAGGAGTTTGAGAGTTGCGATGATGATGACCACAATGATGACGATTGTAAAGGCAAGAAGGTCTTCGATGACTTCACGGGAATGTGCATCATGGCAAACAGCAATGACAACGACGACAACTACAACGACCCCGATGAGGTAAGACCGTCATACGATCAGCTTGAAGATGGGTTAGTTAAACTTGCTCTTGAATTGAAAAAGACTAAAAGGAAATTGAAAGAAAATAATCTGGTAGTCGAAAGCTTGAATTCTGATATTAATAGACTTGGAGTATCTATTCCTAAAGATGATTCTTGTGAAGCATGTCATGTCTTACACTCTGAGTTGGAAACTGCTAGATCTGTTAATGCAACAAGTTGACTGAAACTTAGAGATGTAACTGATAGATTTGAACAACTAAGATTACTTGATAATTCCTGTGATGAAAAACTTAAACTTGCTAATGATGAAATTGAAAAGCTTAAGTCTAGCTCTTCCAGAGCATGTTCTAAGTGTGATTTGCTGTAAGCTAGACTTAACTCTTCTCAAGAATCAATCTAACAGATGCTTTACCATGAGACTCTCTCTTGCTCTAACTGTCCTAAACTTAATACTGAAATAGAAGCTTTCACTAGACTACTTAATGATTTTACTGAAAAGGAGAAATTAGCTTAGTCTAATACTTCTAAGGATCTAGCTCATGAATATATTAGGTGTTCATTGTGTTGTTCTCTGTCCAAAGAAAACGAGTACCTTAAGAACACTTTAGAGAGGTTTACCTTTGGAAAAAAAACTTGCATATGATTCTTGATCAATAAAAAACAAGTGTGAAGAAACATGGTCTATGATTTAACTTTATTGAGCATGCCAAAAATAATCCTCCTAAGGTTGTTAGACTTCTGAAACCTAGAAAGTTTAAAGTGGAATCTGAACCAGAACAAAATCTACTGGTATAGCGAACGGTCTATCTACCAAAGTGCGTGTTTCTAAGTCATCAAATATGGCTTCTCATCAAGTCAAATATTAATGCACTCATTATAGTAGAGATGGTCATTTGGTTAAATTTTGCTTTACAAAAGCAAAGAAAGAGAAGGACGGGATGAGGAAATGTCTTCTACCGGCTGTTTCTCTTGGTCGAACAAATGAGGCTAGACTAGATGTTCGACCAGTTGTTACCCGTGGTCAGACTAGAGTGGTAGAACAAGATTTTCGAGTGGCTGTTGCCTGTTTCCCATGGTCGGACCAGCTTCACAGGGGATTTTTGACCAGCGCTTTCTACTCAATTAATCCAGTCGAGAGGTACACCAAATTTATGTAAGGAGTTAGATTGTTTTTGGCCAGCTTTTACTGCTCGTTTGGACTGGTCGGCTGTTAGATCAGCTCCACTGAGGTGGTCAGGCTGTGTGGTCGAACCACCGACTCATCAATTGTCTGGTCATAATATGTCAAAAGCTTCACTTAAATCTTTATTAGTGCAAGCTTCTTCTCCTGTTTGTTGAGTATCTCAATGCTGGATACCTAAATCATTATTGTCTAACCCAGTACTAAGGTACCGATGATTGTTTGTACTCTGTAGGCTCATCACAAGTGGAAGGAGAACATATGGTTCATTGATTCTGGTTGCGCTCGCCATATGATCGGAGACTCACAATGGTTCTCCTCCCTCACTCGTGCCTCCGTTGATGAGATGATCACTTTTGGGGACAACTCTCAAGAACGAATTCTTACTAAAGGCACCGTGCGCATCAATGACAAGTTCATCTTGAAGGATGTCGCTCTCGTCAGTAAGTTCAGCTATAACTTACTTTCAGTTTCATAGTTGGTAGATGATAATCTTGAGGTGAACTTTAAAAAACATTCATGCTATATTTTAGATTCATCTAGTGATCTTGTATGCAAAATTAGTCAAGTTGGCCGGTTGTTTAAGGGTGACTTTTCATATTCAGCATCTTCTAATCTTAGATATCTTATTTCTTCAGATTCTAAGGATTTATTCTTTTGGCACCATAGATTAGGTCATATCGGCTTTAATTATCTTGCTAGGCTAAGTAATATGACTTTGGTTAGAGAAATTCCTGGTCTCAAGTTGGATAAGTCCATGGATTTATTTGTTCACCCTGTCAGCATGATAAGATGGTCGGATTATCACATCCTCCACTCACTCTTGTCATGATCGACTCCCCTGGTCAATTATTGCATATGGATACAATAGGTCCTGTTAGGGTTTAGTCGGTTGGAGATAAATGGTATATTCTTGTCATAGTTGATGATTACTCAAGTACTCCTAGGTGTATTTTATGGCCTCTAAGGATGAAGTCTTCGGCCACTTTCGAGAGTTAAACCTTAAGCTTGCTAATGAACATCTAGGAGCACTCAGAGCAATTAGAAGTGATAATGGAACTGAATTCTAGAGTACATCATTTGCTTTCTTCTGTACTAAAAAGGTTTAGACTATCAGTTCTCTTTAACACGAGTGCCTTAACAGAACAGTGTAGTCGAACACAAGAATAGAATCTTGGTCGAAATGGCTAGAACTATATTAGATGAACACAACTCCTAGGAAGTATTGTGCAGAAGCTATTTTGACTGCCTGTTACATTTCTAATAGAGTTTTCCTTTGAGTAAGACTGCATAAGACTTCCTATGAGATTAGGTTTGGTCGTTCTCTCAGTGTTTCTCATCTAAGGGTGTTTGGCTGTCGATGCTTCATACTTAAACATGGCAATCTAGATCATTAGATGACATCTTTCTTAGTTATGCAGTTCACATTCAAGGCTATCGTGTACTCAACTTAGAAACTAATAGAATCATTGAGACCTGTGAGGTCACTTTTGATGAGTCTAGTCCTAGTACTAGACATGACAATACAGGTATACAAGTCTCTGATGAACATGAAAATATCTTTTACGACTCCTACGATGACAACAGGAAGTCCTCGAGCTACACTACGACACCCATGACCACCTCGCTACTTCTAAGACCACAGCTGTTGCAACTGCACCTTCGACAATAGTCGCTATGTATCGGACCCCAGAGCAACAACTTCCAGATTCTCTATGGGTGTGTTTGGTTGCCTGCATCCCCTTCATCCTGGATGGGTGGATCCGTATAATCTGAGAATGAGCCTGTTTGGTTGCCTGTATGAGCGGATACAATGCTGTATGAGCGGATGCAAAATACACCTCATCCCGGATGGGTGGATACGCTCAAAATGAGCTTCACTAGCCATCCCGGATGAGTGGATGCGATGTATCTTATGCGGTCCCACGTGTTAGCCTCTCGTGTTTGGTAGATCGCATCCGCTCGTCAGTGCAACCAAACAAAGATCTCGCTTTTTTGTATCCGCTCATACAACCTCACCAAACATCTTCTTTTTCTGAAATACGATTCCACTCAGCCTGCATCCACTCATCCAGGATATACGATGCAACCTCCATCCACGAACCAAACACACCCTATGTAAATCGTACTAATCCAGGATCATCTAATGCACACACTAGACAACAAAGATAAGAAGTGATGCTTCCAGGCTTCCAGCTCTAATGCATTACGAACTATATGAGCAGTAGTTGTTCATTGCGAATTTTACGTTCAAATACATTAATAATTCCAGCAAATTTGTTCATAGCAGCACACCTTAATAGGCAACACGTACGTGCAGACATCCTCGCGAAAGACGGGGGGGAAAGCCATACGGCCATGACATAATTAAGGACTAAGTACTACCTTATTATGTCCTTATTACATAGCAGGTACGCACGCAGCTTGCGTATGTTCTAGTACCTGGGGTTGGGGCCGACGTAGACGATGCCAAGGACCTGACGAGCCTGGTAGTTGTTGCTGATACCCACGTCGTGCTTCAGCTGCTGGTACGCCTGGCCCTCCGGGTGATGGGTAGGGTCCACGGTAGATAGGTACAGGGCCTCACAGATCTTCTTCCAGTTCTTGACCAGCCCGACTTGCCTCGCGGTCAGGCGGTCGTTCTTCTTGTCCCTCAGCAGGCCGTCGATAAGCGCGGAGACGTCGCGTGACCTGATGGACTCGCTGAAGGTCACAATGATCGTTCGAAGCCAGCCTCGCACGGCCTCGCCCTGGGCGCGGTCTCCCTGGTAGGCGGCCAGGCCTTTGATGGCGTCCAGCAGTGGCTTCCACCCAACACTTTCTATTCCCTGTCCATGCATAAGACGTTGTTCAAATTAATTTAGTTTGGTTCCGTTGTCCGTATGTCCGTAGGATCAATGGAAAACAAGAGTCAGCCCAGTTCATGTGGGACATACCACAGGAATCCACTTCATAGCGAAAAATTAAACCACATGTAGCCATGCACTTTATTGTTGATTGCTCCAAAGTTGTTTGCATTGCAACCAAATTACCCTAGCTAATAGGATCTTTTTATATACTTCAATTAGCTAGGATAATTTAAACATTGAAATAAAAAGCATGGAAATACTCTTAAATCTAATAATGTTTTTGGGCCTATTTTTTTAGCTTCTAAATGTTATTTTTCGGTTTTTCTACAGTAATTAGATTCCAAACGAAGTGTTTTTTTAAGACAAACTTTACAAGTTGATTGTAATATATACTGTAGCTACTTTATCTATATTAGCCAAAATCATACATGTATTTCTATTATTTCGTATTCTCTCTCACGAATAGCCTAAAAACCATAAGCCACAATCAAAAGACATAAGTAAAAAAAAAAGGTTTAAGGATTCAAATTTTAGGTTACACTCTGGTGGAAGCTTACCGAGTTTTTTTCCCCAAAAAAAATAGTTTTCTTTCGATCTGTCGTGAAAAGGTTTCTCTTTAATTTTGGCCGGAATGAAAAGTTTAATTGGACTCATACCCACATACCGCATATAGGTCATGTATGCCATCCGTGGTGTAGCCACCAGTGAACCCTAGGAACCGGGACTGATTTATCAGGTGCCGGCTCAGGTCAACTCCTGGGTCTCTGTCAGGGTTGAACTCCCATGTTGAGCCAGGTGCCAATTCCTGGCTCTCCTCCACAAAGCCGATGGTGTAGAGGTTGTCCGTCCGCAGCCTCAAAACAACCGCCCATCCGGGCATTTTCACCGTGAGGCGGAGCCATTGCTGGGGCACGTCGGTGTAGGGGCGCAGCCTGTTGAGGCCGTCGAACAACGGTAACCGGGTCCGATCCCTGAGGTCGTTCCGCAACCGGTCGATAAAGCTTGCAAAGCGGGCCCCGTCAGCCGTAACGTCAAAAGTCCTCTGGATATCGACGGTCGCCATCCCTCGAGTACTAGCTATAGCAAACAGAAATAGCACTGATCAATGAGAGTTACTTGGGAAGAAATATTCATTCATCTTGTCGAGGATATTTTGTGCCTGCATAGAAGACTTCAAGGATATTTTTCATGTAGTGATTCCTCAACGTGGAGTTGTTTAACGCTCGCAAGAGTGCAGTCTATTTATAGCATCAGGTTCTAGCGTCACATAGCACAAGAGGAACATAATTCACAATTAAATCACAAACTTCGAATTTAGAAATATCATGATTCAAGATCAGCCAATGGATCGATCCACCAAATTAAATTATCAATGCACGTTCAAGCTGAAGCTCGTGTAGCGTACGGGCTGTGGAACCAACTCTGGCCGTTGCCTTATGTAAGCTCTCAAAAATTAAATACACATGTTTTATTTATGTGGCAACTTTTTTAGGGGTATTTACGTGAAAGTTAAAGACCAAGTTTTGATCAAGTTTTAGAAAGATAAACTTGACAACCTCAATATGAATACTTAAAATTTTACTGATCACACCTTTCTTTCAAAAAAAATTTAACTGATCACAATCTCCATGATTGTTTAAATCTTCAAACTTTTACTTTTTTAAGACGAAATGTTCAAATTTCAATGGTAATTTTTGAAGGATTGACATTGTCAATAGTCAACATGGCAGTATCTAAATTTCAATGCCAAGGTACCTTCTGAAGTGCTCAGTACTGTTTTAGACCATGGAGTGTTAATTTTCCACATGGGTTGTTTTGAAAAAGAGAAAGCTCCTTAGGATCCCTTTAATTTGTGGTCGGTGACCTTAGAATTAGATGATAGTATCTGAGTTTTACTTGGAGGCCCGTGATTGGATGAAGATTGTAATAGTTTATCCTAACGGAATTAAACAATACCACAAAACCAATTGCAATTAATATTTCAAAGAAAACATAAAAATGAAATATTTAAAAATCATGGATAGTTGTTACACTACTTTCTCTGCGTCCACAATCGCGCACGCACTGACAGCTACAGCCTACACCATAAACAACATGCAAATACAGATCAAGTCTTTCACCTATTTCTGCTGATTTTTCTCGATGGGAGAGCTCAAGGTGAAATTAGACTTTTCCAAAGCTCATCCCATCAACTAACTTTTACATGTTTACCCTTATATCTTTTTTTCATGGACGATCTTTGCTCCTCTTTAAAATTGAAAACTTCATTTACAATCTTCTGTATACCAATGAGAGAAATGCACAAAAGATAACAAACCAAGCTTTACTAATTTATCTGGACATACAAAACAATTTATTTATTATATGCCAGCTAGTCTACCCATTTTTCCCTCTTAAAGACTTGCTCAACACAAGGATCAAAGTCTTTAAAATTCAACACAATACGCTGGATGCCACCTCAATTAGACTATAATCAAACAATCTGAGGAAAAAATAGAAAAACCTTGATGCAGCAAAGCGTAGGTTCAGTGCTAGTATATGCCTGAGGGCTGAGGGAGCTTACCGCTGACGCTGTATAAGCTGTGGAGTGTAGCTTGTTGATCAGGCCTCCTCCCTTCCCAGGAAGTAACCCATCCGATATGTGCTTATATAGAGATGCTTGTAGGTGCCATCTAATCTGACACCACTTATTTAGTTTCGAATATATACACAGTTTTTTAATCATGATGGGATCGCTTCGTGCTGTCAACATCTAATGCCCCCATCCCCATTTTCTTTTTGAGGCAAACATGACCCATAGGGTCATTAGCTCTGGATTAACATGAGTGACAATACAACTACCCTGAACATTACAGAAGGGTCCTTATGAAGATAAAATATTATAGATCAGCGCCTGGCTTTGATGGAAAAGGACTAAAATGAAATATGAAATTACTTCGCAGTCCTTGAGCAGCTGAAAACAATGCCACGAAAGTAGAAGAAGCTGCAGTCCCCGTCCTGTGGCCTTCGCACTTTGATTGCCCTGATCCAGAGCAGTGGGAGGACAAGATGAGCCTCCTTTGATTAGAGGTTGGAGAGTACACCGTAGCTTGAAGCCTTGCTTTCATGCTCCCCTCACCATAGCTGACCGGTTCGGCTTGGGGGAAGATGGCCTCCTTTAGTGGAGGTTGATGCAGTTGACCGAGGATCTGACGGGAATGAGGCATCGGCAATCCACTCGGCTGGATCCACAGTGGTGCCTCTGGGAACAGGGTGAAGGCTCATAGAAATGAAGCACTTAACTTATTCATTGGTGTACAGGAATATATATACAATGGTGACGATAATGCGAATACATATAGCAACTTGAATTAATCTACTGGTTGAACTGAGGCATCACATGCGAATTTATCTCCTGGTTGAACCGAGGCGTCACATGCACGCGTATGGTAGGCTAACACCCCCGCAGTTGGACGGGAGTGGGGCAGACGTTCAAGCTGGAACAAAACTCCTTGAAGATGGCCGTGGGAAGGCCCTTGGTGAAGACGTCAGCGTACTGCGTGCTGGTCTGTACGTGAAGAACACAAACCTCATCGTAGTCGGCCACGGACACGGAGCCCTGCATGAGCCCATAGAATTCTTGCTAGAGGTAGATGACGCGCATCTCGGCGTTATCGCGGTAGAGACCTTCGATGCGCGTCCAAAGGGTGTACGCAGAAGCCAAGGAGTCCATTACCATGGCGAGGAGCTCGGGTGAGATGGCGCCGTACAACCAAGAGTGGACGAGGGCGTCGAGTCCACTGCCCGTCAGGAGCCGAAGAGGAAGACTCATGGATGTGGTCATCGAGGGCGTACTTCTAGAGGGCGACCTCGAACAGGCCGCACCATTGGGCATAGTTGCCCGCCTAGAGGTCGAGGGTGATGGGGACAAGGAGCTTGACGCTGGAAACGTCGACCACTTGCACCCACAACACAGTCTTGGCTACGGCGTCCTCCTTGGCCGTGGTGGCCAGGGCAGCAGTGTCAGGTGTACTCGTCATGACGGGAGAAGAGAAGGTGGGAGATCAAGATCGTAACCTATCTGATACTATGAAGGATCATAGAAATGAAGCACTTAACTGATTCATTGGTGTACAGGGATATATATACAATGATGACTAGGGTTCCAAATACCGGCGGTAACCGGCGGTTATCGCATGCATAATCGGTCTTACCTGTGTTGATCGAGAGAAAAAAACCGCCGGTTTTTTATTTAATTCAAATTTAAACTTTTGAATGTAAAAATTAGTTTCTCTAATGATATTTACATTGTTAAAAACTAATAGAACGTATTAGGAAGATGCATACACTTCCCGTGCTTGACTTCATACTTTTTGCCGTAAATGTATTAGGAATTTTCAAATTTTGAATGTAAATGTTAGTTTCCCAAATGATATTTACATTGTTTAACACTAATATGATGTATTAGGAAGATCCATGCATCTCCCATGCTTAACTTCATACTTTTTGCCATGAATATGTTAAGAATTTCCAATTTCAAATTTGAAAACCCGGGTTTTAGCGGTTTTTCCGGTTTTTAGTGGTTTTTCTCCGGTTTTTTGGGCGGTTACCGGCCGGTTTTTCCGGTTACCAATTTCAAATTCAAATTTTGGCGCGTGAAATTCAACCGGTTTTTTCCCCGTTACCGGCCAATTTTTCCGGTTACCGGCCGCCTAGCGGGATTTATCCCGATAGCGGTATTTGGAACCTTGATGGTGACGCTAATTTAAATACATAGGGAGAGCACCTTGGTATACCAGACCGGGTGGGGAAGCCATCTCCCACGAGATCTGGAGTGCCGCAGTGGAGGAGGTAGACAGCACCCTCCAGATCCAGGTGGAGTTGGACAGCGGTAACGACGGGAGCTCCGGCTTCTTCACCGCACCGAGGACAACCAAGAATAGGGAGCTCACAAACTGGAGAGGAGTAAGGGGAGGGGGGCCGAGATGGGATCTCAAGAAGAAAAAAGTTAGGCAAAGGGGAAGGAAACAACGGAGAACGAGAGGCAGCTAAAGGAGACTCCTTGTATTTGCTTGTTCTTCTTGTAATGCCCCCTAGTTGTGTTAGCTTTCAAACCTGTCAAAAGTTTATTTCTTTGTATTTGCATGGAGAGAAGTGTATACGTTTGTTGCACGTTGTGGAGTCAAGGGTCACATGTGGAGAAGTGGCGATGGAATAGGTCCTAGTTTATTAGTTGCATAATGCATGTATGCAGGAAGTTGGCGCACATGTGTGCACGTCGTGCTAATGGGTTTAAACCCACCCCACCCCACCCCCAACCCAACCCATGCTAGACTAAGCTAACTTTCCAATCAAACCCAACCCAAAAATCAAGTTCTGGAACCCAAACTCCAACTCAGGTGCACTTTTCACAAGACCCAACCCAACCCATGTCAACTGTACGGGCTCAACCCAATTCACCAACCCATTTCCAACCCAGTTTAGGCTAACCCATGTGCCGTGTGCGTGTGCTGACTGCCTGACTGCGGGGTTCCCAACCTAAACAGCCACAAGGTTGCAAGGCCTGCTGCCTGATACTTTCATTTTTGAAGAAAGTATGAGTTCCAGTCAAATAAAAAGGAAATTTGAGTTAAAGTTTGGATTTTTTTAAAAGTAACATGACATTATTTATAAATAATAAAAATTCACTAAAATCTTCACTAGGAGAAAGTGAGTGATGTAGAAACTAAGTTTTGATCTCCATGCTTATGTATTTCCTTGGCAATCTGCTTAATATCTTGAGCAACTGAAGGTACAACAAAGATAGCATCAGAATATATGTTGGTTCATGGCTACCTGTAGTGCCTGCTCTAATTACTTGAAGTAAATGCTATGAATGCTGAGAGCGCATCAAAACATAAACATGAACATAACAGCTTATAATTAAAACAGTGACCTCAGCACATATGAACTACAGTCCAGTTGGGTTGTCGATACTGAACTTGAAGGAAAGGAAACAACGGAGCAAGAGAAAACTTGGAGGCTGCAAAAATGGCAAACGGGAAGACGATTAGCAAGTCCCCAGGACAGATGCAAAATTCTTGATCCAAACAAAGATTCACTTATCCAAACAAGTAGGTTAATAGTTAATTATTTTGGATTAAACTTCAACGCAGTATGATACTTAAATAGATGGTGTACCAGTAAATTGTTCTCTCCAGCCATAAATAGATGTAGTTTTAGAGCAATGCAATCCAAGTTGATTGATATTGGTGATCAAAGTTATAGTTTCAAGACCATGCCAATGTTAATGAATATTCCTTTATGTACTTTTTAAGTTTGTAGGTCAAATTAATTGGATACTTAATAGACGTGCAGCTCAAAACAAAGTAAGTATCACAAAACTCTAAAATAGAGCGAAAGCAGCATAGAGGAATTTAAATTTTCCAGTCTCCAGAGGATCAAATCAGTACAAGTGAAAACGCTGCTGCTACCCAAACATGAAAATCTAGAGGGCAAAGGCTAAAGAATCCGCGCATCAACAAAATGGGGGCACTAAAATGAGGCTTCACTAATCTTGCAAGAACCCATTCGTATAAAAAACCCTCCCAAACCGGAGCATAAACACCCTAGCTAAATTCGAGAACAACAAGAAATCTACCCAGAGTTCCTAATCGACAGGCACCCGACCAAGCTTCTTTGAAACAACAAAAAAGAAAAGGAAAGATAAGTTTAGCAAAGAAAAGATTGGAGAGAAAACGACGGCTGCAAGGAATTATCCAGAGGAATCGACGGAGTGGTTGGCGAGGGATCTAGAGGGACGACCTGGTAGTGCGCGCAAGGAGGGGGAGGCGCCGCCTTCTCTCCACGGCGGCGGGTTGGCGCTCGGCGAGAGGGACGACGAACCCTAGAAAAGGCGTGGAGAGAGAAAGGGAGGCGGTGTGTGAGGTGACTGTGTGAGCGCAGCAGCTGTGGAGGAGTTGGAAACGAATCCTCTGCAGTGGAAGGCACGATCTGAGCCGTTCAGTTTTTTTGTTACAGTAAAAGTTACTGTAGCTACAGTAATTTTTTACTGTAGCTACAGTGCCTTTTATTGTAGCAACAAAAGATCTGAGCCGTCCTTTTTCAATCGGACAGCTCAGATCGTGACTTCCCTCTGCAGTCGCCCGTACGCGACTGCAGAGGATCTCGTTTGGAGGAGTTCGGGCCACAGCGCCAAGCACCGAATTTTTTTGTACGGATAATCTTTTTTTATTCGAAAATACAGGAATATACTTGCGGAAATTTTTTTTATAAAAATATGCTCTAGTCGCCCAATGGAGGAGTGACTACAGCGTTTCGCTTAACCGAGAGGCGACACTTAGTAAATATGGGAACCGTTGGGCGAATCATTGTCGTCGCCTGAGCGTTTGGCGACGGAGTTGTAGTCGTTGTACAGTTGGGCAACTGTAATTGCAGTTGCCCAACGCCAGGGCGACAGGGGGTGTTAAGACATCACAGCTGGCCGCCGCCCACTACCTACCACTTTTTCCAGTCATTTATCGCACAGAGAAGAAACGAGAGAAGAAGAGAAAAGAAGAGGAAAGGAAGGAGAGGAAGAAAAGGAGAGGGAGAAGAGAAGAGAAGAGAAGAAGGAGAGGAGGACAAGTTAGGAGGAGGAGGTGAGGAAGGAAGGAGGAGTGGAAGCTATTCCATCCATTTGGATCCAGATATTTTTTGATTGGGGGTGTCTATTCCTCAGTCGCCTGAAATTTTTTAAAATTTCAGTCGATATTTTTTGCCCATTTGATCACCATCCAACGGTTCTGTGTTGTTTCTATTTACATCTTGTGTTGAGTTGTTTTGGGTGACTTGTTGCTTATTGGGCCAGCAAGTTTTAGATGACCGACCGCTAACATGTCAAAAATATGTGTCACGTCCACTAGTTTCATTGGGCTCTATTGTTCCAACCGGATGGAGCAAATGTTATCCTCGCTGCACTGTGCTCCTTAACGAGTTTAGAATTTTCCTATCTTGACCCATTAAGAGAGTTAGGCTCCACCGTCTTTGTTCAAACACCCCAACAAATTATAAATGTAAACGGTTGACCCCATATCAAAGCTATGAGCTCAAATATTGTCATCTGAAAAGGAATAAAAAATACAGCAATAAAAGGGTCTTGTTTCTCAATGTCTCTAGATATGCTTAATCCAAGAACAATATATAACTCAGCTGGTTATCTCAGAGAGGAAAAAGATCACTCCGAGACCTAGCAATCATGAAATTCCTTCTCCTTCCTACACTTGTTCATCTCCAATTTGCAAATTTCCTTACGCCAGCATAATTCATGCTGGAAATTTAAGTGTCATCCTTCACAGTGTGTCATTCCATACCTTGATGACCATGTTCACATAGATACTCCTACATGGACATATCCAGAGATTAATTTCTATATTAGACAAAAAAATACGGCAGACAGATGTTAATGTTCATGCTAAACAAAAACAACAACTTAAGAGATTGATGAACCCCTACGTAAACATAGACAAATATTTATTTTTATACTACACAAAAACAAACTCTGGGCAAGTAAACCCCAGCAAACATAAATAAATTTTGTGAACCCTAGCGAAACATAAAACTAAAAAATATCCTAGATGAAAAATCCCAAACTTGGTGAATAGAAACATAGATAGCAAACAAAAGACTATTCTAACTCAGAAATTAAACTTAATCAACACTTACAATGTGCAGCAAAGGACTCTAGCGCGCAATTCAAGACTAACTAGATCATTACCGCAGCACAAAGGTAATGACCACAACATTGAAACATGCTCGAAACAATGTGCGTCAAAGGACTCTAGCTGCACAATTCAAGACTAAACCGATCATTACCTGTGGCCAAGGTAATGACCACAACATTGAAACATGCTTAGAACAACATGAAGTAAGTATCCCTGCAAAAAAAAATAGAGGAAAAGAGCAACTGCTAAGAAGACAACAGGTAACCATTGCTACAAGGCATTCTGGACTGAATATATACCTACAAATAAAATATGAAACACATTCGCCTATGTTGCAAAAACATGGCACAATATATGACAAAGAATAATCAACAAGGTAGGATATCATCTAACAAAAATGAGAAGAGACCTAAGAAGCAACAAAAGCTTCAAGAGAACTCAAGGCACTTAGAAGAATGAGAAAAGGATCATTGGAGACTCTAAAATTTGTTGGAATAACTCATCCTAATGTAATTTATTGGTGGACGATGTAGTTGACCAGAATTTTTTGTCAGTTACATGCAGAGATTAGAGATGCACTAAAGTGCAAGTCAGTTTTGCATTTACTATGATTTTGCATGTATTCTAGTGCATGATAGTTACATTTCTAGCAATAATTAATGCAATGGGGCCTACAAAGAAAAACAAAGGAAAATATAATGTAGAGGTAAATATAACTAAAACGGAAATTGCACGTAATTTGTACTAAAATTGCACAATGCTTGGCACTGTAAATTTTATTAAATTTGTATGGAAGTTTAATCTACCAGGATTCTTTCATAGACTATTTCCATATAAATATTCATAGGTTATTCGACGGCCATTTCCAATATGGACAATATAGAATGCTATTTTTTTTTGATATGTACCAAACTAAAACTAAATGCAAAAAATTGTGCAGAAAAATAAGGAAGCAATAGTGGGCAAAAACAATTATGAAGAATAAGCAATAAGAAACAAATAACATAGCACCATATTGAAACTCAAATACCACACCACAAACAAATTCTGAAACTGAAGAAACAAAAAGTAGGTGTCCCAAAAAATGTCAATGAAATCTAAATAGATGCAACTGGGCGGAACACATTCAAGAAAAGATGGATGTAAGCAAAACTACTACCATTTACTAAAAAACATTTCAACAAAGCTAGAGCAAAGAAAAACCAACCCAACCCCACGGCGATCAAACAAGGAAAGGGAACAGATGAAATCTGGCCACATACACAAAATTTCACAAGCCATATGAATAAGAGTAAAAAATGTGGCCTAGATGAGCTAGTTACTACTTCATGTGATCCACATACTGATGAAACACACAAAGAATTAAACTACGTTTGCCAGGTTTAAAAAGGACATAATTAAAAATGTTAAATGGAAATTGCACTGAATAAGAACTAAAATTGCACATTGCATGGACTTAAAGTTCAGTTAAAAAGGATTGCAACTTTTAGTTTGAGATGATTTTTTCATAGGTTATCTAATTAGCACTTCCCATACATTAATTCCATGGTCAAATAGCTATGGTCATGTATGCTTCAATAATGGATAACATAATAACAAGGGCAGAATGATAATTGCATTGACAATGTACTACAATTGCACATTACATTAAACTGAAATTTTAATTCAAATGGTATGCAAGCTCTAAACTAATATGATTTACACAAATGTTATTTACAAGTGGTTCTTAAGATGTCATTTCCATGGTCAACTTACAACAAAATGCTGCAATCCTTGATCAGAAAAAATAAAGGGATCAAAATTAGGCAAAAAAAAAGAGATAACATATATTTTGCACATAGTACATAAAATTTATTTTAAACCATGCAAACACAACATTTCAGACAACCTAAGTTGTTTTATTACATTATCTAATTTGCAAACTTTAAAAAGCATGGTTGTGAAACCTGGTAAACCTGGTAAGCATGTGGGTAATAGATTTAGATTAATATTTCATATCAGCAGCTATATAGTTGTGCTGGATTGTTCTGACCAATTGGCAATTATTAAGCCAACAGGAGACATACAACCAGGTATATTTTTGTTCATGCATTTCATTATAAAAAATTGCAGAAACAACTGCACAAAATTGCAAACAATTTAACACTGCAAGAATAGTATATATAACTTGCAAATTTTCAATTAAACAGATATTCAACTTGAGTAGACATACAACAACTGAAAACCAATTTACAGAAGAATATAGCGACTTCAATGTAAGTACAATCCAGTCTGACATGTCAATACATGCAAACTGAATGCCCTCACCTCTTAACAAAATAATGTTTTGGTAAAACTTCATATCCATATAGGCCGCAACAGTCCCTATTAGGCTGCATCAAGCTGTGTTATGCTCTTCTCAAGTTTGTGACACATATGACCTCTATTTTCAATGAGAAATGTCACCTACATCTAACATTTTTAATAAGCATCCATGCCATCTACCCTGCACAAATCAATAAAATCGCAAATGCTGCTTCAAAGAAAAAAGGTGATGTTTCAACATACGAGTTACTAGATAATCAACATGCTGAGTTAAGTAGTTTGAACACCCAAACAATTACTAGATAATCAACTGATAATAGGAAGAACTAAGTGATGCACCTTCAAATGCGCACACTTTTCTAGTGACGAGTCAGAAAAATAATATCCACATAATTTGATGCCAGAACTTTCATGTTCTTAGAGGCATCTTTGTTAAAGCGCATCTCAAAGCTTGCATAGCTAAAGTTACTAGTTTTTAGGAGAACAAGGCTGAAAGTTGTGCATAGATTTCTACACCTTGATCACTGCTACTTAATCTTCTAGTTCCATCTACAAGTTGTTGGGGAAAAATTGTCTGAGAGAAGGCATGAAACAATCGATTTGAGGTGCACTTAACAAGCTCCAACAACAGACAAGAAATCAAACCCCAAACCTATGTTTTGCTTAAATGTTTATAGCTGATCCAAGCTATATATACTATTGTATATTTTAAACACAATCAATACAAAAGGAGAGGAGAGAAAATGACATATATCGCCATCCCGAAAGCCATACTAAAGGCTTGGGGAAAAGGGCATATATTCCCATCCTAAAAGCCAGACTAAAGGCTTGGGACTTTTGGAGCCACTCGTCCCTATTTCCAGTTCAAGGAGACCCTCTATATCAATCCATTAGATATTCACTACACTTTGTTTGGAGTATAAATCAGTATGCACCTGTGAGAAGCAACAGAAGGAGATCGGTGTGGGGTGGAGCCTTCACTACCACTAGTTACTAGTATATGCATGCTACCTCACTGCATCTCGACATCTGTCTTCTGAACTCAAGAGCACAGCAGTGCATGGTCTCCCCATTTCCTACTAGCTTCCTCGAAAAACTTGTTCTTGAAGCTTCTTTCATTGCATGTAGTCAATATGTTGTTGCTCTCTTCTTGTATTTTCTCACTAGATCCTTGCTCATCCCCACCCTCCTCCACCACAACAAAACATGATCCCAGATCGGGATAAAACATTTCAAGACACAACTAATTAACCGTAAAGCTCAAAACCCCAAATAAAATTAGAACTAGGCCTAACCCCACCGATTAACCTCATAAAGCTACATATCAAACAGAACCACCACCATAAACCAAAAAAATAGCAAATACCAAGCGTGCTCAAAGGATCAACCAAAAAATTAGATGGAAAATTGAAAAAAAACCTGCCCTAGAATTGAAGGAGCAGCAACAACATAGGGGGATTGAAGGAGCAGCTGCAACCAACGGGAATCGAAGGAGCAGCAGCAAGACTAGCCTCAACCCTGGAGCCGCAAAAGCTCTCGAGTCCCCGGAATTCCGGAAAACGCCGCTCGTCGACTTTGAAGTTTAGGCTCTCGCTCTCCCCCTTTGAGCACAGGTGAGAAATATCTGTCCAAATGGGTTCACGGGTGGAAAGAGAGAAAAACCAAACCCGAGAGCGCAAGCGGGGCCGTTAAGTGAGAAAGACGCGTCACAGATCACAAAGCAGATCAAACGGTCAGAAAATCGACTGAAAGTTACTGAGATTTCAGGCGACTGTGTAATAGCAAAATCGTTTTTGATTATGTTGTATTTGTACTATTCCATCCATATGAAATGTTGGTGTTAGTACAAATTTCAGATGTAGAAAATTTAGTACAATTTTAGTATGGAAATATTAGTGTAAAAAAGTTTTAGTATACATTTTGTAGTATAGAATATTTTGTAGTATAGAAATTTTAGCACAATTTTTAGTATAGGAAGTTTAGTATTGTGCGATATTATTTGACATGTCGCAAAATTGAAACATATATGCAGGGCGATATTATCAATGGCCACTACATTGATAGTGTATTACGGAGCTAGAACTATTCGTGAAGGTCCGAATGGTGTGGATTTGAGCGATTTTCCGTAAGTCACTCTCGTACTTCCGGATGACGAGAATGCTCGAATGGCAGATGTGCAGGATTGGTTGACCCGGAGTTTTTCATTGGACCCCGAGGTGTGCAGCATTATCGTGCAAGGGCTTTGGAGCCGGTCTCCCACGGATATCAGATGGGAGTTGAAGACATTGGTGCGCTCTGCTTCGTGGAAGGGCTTTGTGCAAGGGTGTCGGCGCCGTGGATACGAGTGTGTTCTGCTTGTGCAACCGTGCTCACTACAAGCAGCTGCGCGAGCTCATGCGTCCGCCCTTGCTGTGGGAGGTGCTAGCAGCTCGAGCAGGCCGCATGTTGGCGAAGATGTTGAAGTTGCTTGTCATGAAGCCGATGTGGTATATGGAAGAGAGTTACAGCCGTCAAGCCATACAGAGGCAACTGGGCAAGCCGATGAAGGAGAGTATAATGAGTACATCGTGCAGCAGATGGACTCTGATGACCAGAGGGCATGTGATGAAGAGAAAGCTTTAGAGGACGACGACGAGGACAATTCCGATGAGGATGAAGTTCCTATCCCCCATGAATGGAACCAGTTTAATGCGGAGGGTGTTTCCGCACATGATGAGCATGAATCGCCATGGGAGTATCATGAGACAGAGGTTCAGTTGCATGCTATGTTTGCTGACAAGGAAGCCTTGCAGGATGCCATCAAGTTTTGGGCCCTTTCAATGCAGCGGACATTTCGTGTTGTCAAATCAAGCTAGGAGCAGTACACTGTGAAGTACGAGCAGCCTGGTTGTCCTTAGAGAGTGCATGCACGTAGATCCAAGTATGAGACTCACTGGATTGTGTCCAAGGTTGAGCCGCACTCTGCATTCTAAACTCTGTCCTGGCGAGGCATCGTAACCTGACGTCCGGATTTATAGCCAATTTGATGTATAGGGAGATAGTTGAGAAGAAAGACATAGCAGCCACGCATATTGTGGTAGCTATCGAGAATAAATTCAAGTATAAGATTAGCTACGCGAAGGCGTGGCGTGCCAAGCAAAAGGCGTTGGAAAAACGGTTTGGCACTTTTGAGGTGGCGTACGACAACCTTCCTCGTATGCTTAACGTCTTGCAGGAAAGGAACCCGGGCACGTACATCACCGTGCACGACAAGCCGTCCATAAGTCCACCAGGATATTCGGTGTTGCAGAGAGCATTTTTTGCATTTGGTGCTAGCATCGAAACATTCAGACACATGCTGCCAGTGATCTCAGTTGACGGGACCTTCTTGACATGCAAATACAAGGGGGCAGATCCTGACGGCCATAGGCGTTGACGGTAACAATCAAATATTGTCGCTGGGCATTGCATTTGTGGAGAGTGAGAATTATAAGAGTTGGCTGTGGTTTCTGAGACATGTGAGGGCTGGAGTTGTAGGCACTCGTCCTGGTGTGTGCGTGATCCATGATCGCCACGCCGGTATTATAAAGGCAATAAGAAAACTTCAAGATGACCCCGAGGAGTCCTTTCCTTGGCCGGACATGAGGAACCGGTGGTGCAGTCGTTATTTAGAGGCAAACTTTTTCAAGCAATTCTCCAAACAATCTTTGATGAAGCTATTCAAGAGGCTGGCTAGGCAGAACCAGCAGAGAAAGTTTGATGCTCTGTGGGGGTTGTTGGATGAGCACACTAGGAAGAACGTCGAAGAGAGGAGCAAGGGGCTGGTCACTCCTAGGGTGGCACAACCGCAATGCTTGCCAGCAATCGATGAGCCTAACCCAAGTGGTCCAAGAAGGAGGAGCTCACGAGACATCAAATGCTTCTCGCAGTGGATCGAGGGGGAACCATTGGAGAAGTGGTCGCTGTTGTACGACACGGATGGTGCAAGGTACGGAATAATGACAACTAACCTTGCCGAGGTCTACAATTGGGTTCTTAGGGGTCTCCGTTCTCAGCCTCTTGTCGCCATCGTGGAAGGTGTTCTTCACAGTATAATCCGCTACTTCAGGGAGAGGCACGCGAGTGCCGCGCTTCATGCGGCCAATCCCGGAGCCCTGTATTCGTCAAAAATTACGGCGTACATGGAGACGAAGGCACAAAAAGGTCAATTGCACACAGTGCAGGTCATGGGCAACAGGGAGCATCGTTTTGAGGTGATACTCCGTGATAGAGCCGGATTTGGGACGGCTCGTTCACTTGTTACCCACGAGATATGCCTTAGAGATCATGCAAACGAACCTAGCTGCACGTGCAACAAGATTCAGTTGTTACACAAGCCATGCTCTCATGTCCTCGCTGCATTCGGGACCGTGGGCATGGATCCTTCGAACTTCATGTCCGAGTACTTCTTTAAGGAAAGGATACTGCAGGCTTGGTGTGGGGAGCTCCAGGGGTTCAGGGTGGTGGGAAACTTCGCTACTTTGGACATTGCATCAAGGATCTGGGTTCCGGATGTTAACATGCTGAAGGCTGAGAAGGGTTGGCGACAGAGCCGACATATTAGAAATGACATGGATGAATCACAAGTCAGAACACCGAGTGCACGTTGTGGGCGATGCGGTCAAGAGGGGCACACAGCTAGACGATGCAATGCATGTCTTGATCAGTAGTTGTTGGAGCCTACAGCTAAATTTTATGTACCATTTGTAAAACTTGCATGTTACATCCTTTTCTGTAATGTAGTTGGTGCTGTGCTGGTAGTTTAGTATTGCTCTGTTTACTTATTTACTACATGTATTTGCTGTTCGTTAAAATGCGATATTTTTGTGGCTCGTGATAACAACCGCATGAAGATAACAACCAATCCATGACATGCTTAACAACATTGCATATTACTTCGATCGACACTCGTACATACTACGGTACATAGTACGGTACATATATGGAAAGTACTACAACCAAGAACTAAAATACGACATACCATAACCCTCGTTGCCTATATGCCAAATGAGCCTCGTGGCACCCACATGAAGAATTGCTGAGGGGGCCGCCTCGGACGTGGCTGGCCGTCGTGGTAGTGGCAAGCACATATGCAACTAGGGTTTGCGCAGCAACATGTGGGATCGTAAGAGCTTCCTATGTTCACGACCTCTTCGTTGCCCCTCTCGCGTTGCATCTGTTAGCGGAGGTCGTTGTTCTCCTCATTGAGAGTTTCCATTCGGTCCTCCAACTTCAATATTCGATCCCATAATGTATCTACATAACGGTCAATATACCATTCATGAGGAGGGTCGATCCAGCGGGAGAAGTCGCATTTCGCCATATGCGGGAAAGGACGGTAAACATGGAGGGTACATAAGCAATAACAAAAATGTACTATTAGTAATTTATACCCTAGAGTGTGGGCATCGGAAGAAATGGCACCCGCCATCAAACGGGGCATCCAGGACCTGCACGACCGCGTACTCATTGTGTCCGCATTTCGGCCACGCAGGTTGAGCACGCCGGCTTGGTATCAAGCGGTACTGTGGACCGAAGATCTCCCTCCTTTCTAAGGGAAGGTCTTCCTTCGGTGACTCAAATTCGACTGACCCCTCGGCTTCCGACATGTTATGTTTCACCACGAAAGAGAAGGTACTTCTTTGTTCGATTTACGGGGTTCTCTGTGTACAATGTCATGGGACCCCAACCGTGCTATTTATACCAAACGAGAGAACTTACTGCAGTGACCAAAAAACGAAAAAGAGGACAGTTCTGCGCAAAGAGGGTAGCTTTACGCAGTGACGTGACAAAAGAGGACAGCTTTGCACAGAGACATGATAAAAGAGGGCAGCTTTGCTCAATGAGAGGTCAGCTTTGCTCAGTGAGATGACAAAACATGCCAGCTTTGCGCAGTGACATGACAAAACGGGGTAGCTTTGCTCAGTGACATGATAAAAGAAGCCAGCTGTGCCCAGTGAGATGACAAAACATGCTAGCTTTGCGCGGTGACATGACAAAACGGGGCAGATTTGCTCAGTGACATGATAAAAGAAGCCAACTTTGCCCAGTGACATGACAAAACAGGACAGCTTTGCTTAGTGACATGATAAAAGAAGCAAACTTTTCCCAGTGACATAACAAAACGGGGTAGCTTTGCTCACTAACATGATAAAAGAAGCCAGCTTTGCCCAGTGACATAACAAAACAGGGCAGCTTTGCTCAGTGACATGATAAAAGAAGCCAGCTTTGCCCAGTGATATGACAAAATGGGGCAGCTTTGCTCAGTGACATGATAAAAGAAGCCAGCTTTGCCCAGTGATATGACAAAACGAGGTAGCTTTGCTCAGTGACATGATAAAAGAAGCCAGCTTTGCCCAGTGACATGACAAAACGGGGCAGCTTTGCTCAGTGACATGATAAAAGATGCCAGTTTTGCTCAGTGACATGACAAAACGGGGCCTTTTTGCAGTGATATCGCAGCACCCCCTGCTATTTTCTATTCACATAAGCTTGTTTTCTCGTCTATTCGCATTCAATGATTCAGATAGGAAGTCATTTAACAATATTAACATACCGTACACTAGTATCACTTACCACTGTACACTAATTCTCAGTAACATCAAAATATCACTTACCACTGTATGTATCGATTGTTTTACGGTCAATGGTTCTTTAAAAAAAATTCCAAAATTTTTTATGCACCTACAACATACAGTCAATATAAACTTTTATTACAACTACACTAGATTTTTTCCCCAGTTTAAAACTACAAAATTGACAAAAGTCTTACAAATCACGGGGTACTGAGTACAGTCGCCCACCTATTGGGCGACTGCATTGCAAGTCGCCCATCCATTGGGCGACTGCATGCAAGTCGCTCAATACGAAAGCGATTCATTACAGTCTCCCGATAGTCCAGCGACAGCAATTCTGTCGGTGTCTAGTTGGCTGATTAGCTTGAGTCGCCCAATGGGGGGCGAATGGAGCATATTTTTGTAAAAAAATTTCCGGGGGTATATTTCTGTATTTTCGAATAAAAAAGATTATCCGTACAAAAATTTGCCAAGCACCCCGCACCCGTGCCAACCCACCAGGAAAACCCTCGGGATGAACCCGTTCGAACACAAAATATTTGAACCCACACCAAACCAACTCAACATGTTCTTAAGTGTAAATCAAACCTGTTAGCTACTCAACCCATTTCCAGCCATACAAAACCAAGCTAAATAAAAGCCCAACTTATTTAGCCTATTTCAACTCAACCCATTATCAGACCTGTGCCGGTTGAAACGGGTTGAGGTTGTTACTCGGCCATCCTAAAGTCCATTAGCGGATAGATATTAATACTTGGTCTTTGTTGTTGAGTCTTTGTAGCACATGAGATAATAAACAAGAAACAAAATAGTGCTCTGAGTTACATCGCCACCAATTGTGATGAGAACATCTCTAGTACTCCTAATTTATCCACTCCTTTATAAGAATCTTCAACTCCTCTAATTGAACCAACAAGGCCGATTACATGAATACGAGCAAAGAAAATACAAGTGAATTTATCTTTAAAGAGTATACTTTTGATAAGAATTTGCAACTACCTAATTATAATGTTTTGGGCGTGCTTAGATATGAAGAGGGTCATTTGCTAAGGTCCATGCGGCTAAGGATAATGTTTTCGCAATCAGGAAACTTCTGAGGCTGATTTGAGGATCTAAACAATATTTTTTGGAGATGCACTATTTTCAGATCCTTGCTAATAAATCTGTTAGACTATGTGGCTAGTCGTAAATAAAGTGATGATGAATAATCAACTTTTGGATTGCTTTGGATCTTACGTTTGTAAAAGTTTTGATCGATTGCATTCAAAGGATTCAAGTGGTTTTTGTCTTCTCCAAGTGTTTAGATCGATTCCGAGTGGTTTTGAGTTGTGAAGAAGAAGCTGATCGGACCAGTCTGATCAGTGAAGAAGTTCAGACCATCCGATCTTCATCTAAGTCATTTTGGCGATGCGATCAGCGTTGGAATGTTCAAACCAGTTCGAACACCAACTCGCACGATCGGAGTAGTCCAAAGAGTTACTTGTTTTTCGACCGTTGATCTTCGATCGGGTTGATCGGCTGGTTGAGACTGTTTGGACTAGTCCAAAATATAAAGTGCTACTATAGTAGACAAAGGTTACGACTGCTACTTGTGGTCATACGCAGAAGCGTCAAAATCATCTACGAGCAAGTTGTTGAAGTCGACATCTACAGAGGAAGATGTGGTCATAGTCAAAATCAACATCAGCATGGTTGTAAATGACTACAACTTCTGAGTGGTCATATTCACCATTTGGTAAGCGTTCGAGCAGGTTCTAACCAATCTGAGTGGTTTTGATTGGACCCAAGGAGGACTGGATGGTGTTCGAGTAGCATCAGAGCATCGGATGACGTTCGAGTGGAAATAGAGCATCGGACGACATTCAAGTGGCATCGAAGGATCCCACGGCTGACTTCGACCACGACAGCTTTTGACCACGAGAGAAGGACCACTTTTGCCTCATCAAACTTTCAATTATGATGGCCTTGGCCACCACCCCCGGAAGTGTTCTTGCCTTCATGCTTTGATGATTGGATCTCCCACTCAGCACGAGTCAACAAGAGCTGTTCGTCGCCGTTGTTGCTATTGTCGTGGATGCCTTCCTCATACGCCTTAAGAAGACCGGCGACCTCCTCCATGGTCATTGTCTTTAGTTCTCCAAATTGCTCTATAACCGAAGCAACCGGGAGAAACTGTGAGGGAACATCACGAAATAATTTCTTCACTACGTAAACCTCTATCACCTTCTCACCAAGGGCCCAATCTTGCTGACAATGACCGTCAACTGGACGGCAAGTCATTGATTGACTCTGTTTCCTTCATACGCAACACCTCGAACTCGGTCTTGAGAGTATGTATCTTTGTTTCCTTCACATGATCTGCGCCAAGATGCATCGTTTTCAACGCCTCCCACGCTACTTTGGCCGTCTCCTTTTCGGCCAGTAGGAAGAGCGTCTCCTCTGGGATGCCCTGACAGATGGCCGCCAATGCCATCTGATCCTTGCGCACATCGACGTTGCCATTCTCGACACATCCCACACTCCTTGAGTCTTCATGTACACCTTCATCTTGATTATACATGCTGCATAATTGCTTGTCGTGAGCATCAGATAATGCAGCGAGACAGCGGAACTCTCCTTCGCCATCATACTGGATGATGCCTCGTCACCGGTGGCACCACTTTGCGAAGAACGCGACATGATCTTGAGCACAGAACAACAAATCGAGCTACTTTGAAGCGGCTCTTGAACCGATGAAACAGAAGAAAAAAAACTATACTATTTTTTCTTTTTCCTTGCTTGGATTTGCTCTCTGTTGCTTGCCTCTGTGCTCAAAAATAAGGCCGGTACTTCCGCTCTCCCAACGGCTACAAATCTAGCCGTTGGGCTAAAAAACCGGTCAGACCGCCCACACAGGGACCAGTCTAACTGCCAGTTCCGGTCTGACTTGAAATGCATTGGTCAGACCACTTCCAGAGAAACCAACGAAGTCCCTCTGTGGAAAAATGTACCACGCAAAGGAGCGGTAGTTCCGCTGACCAGTCAGACTGCTACCTTAATGCTGGTCTGACCGCCGGTCTCATGGCAGTCTAATCGCTGGTCTCATGGCAGTCTGATCGCGGTGGTCAGGCCGGTCTGACCGCTCCAGCGGTCAGACTGCCTCGGCTCGGGTGAAACTGACTTGGCCGGTCTGACCGCATGAATAAAGCCGGTCTGACCGCCAACTTGAAGACTTTCTGAACAATAGAATACAATGCATATTTCTCAGCCACCTTGCACAAAAAGCATTGCAAGATATAGAAATACACATTTGAGGTTAACAAGTGACTGCCAATAAAACATATAGCATATCCTCAAGTATATTTTGGAATCACATCACCGGAAGACGACATGGACTTAACCAAATTTGAATTTGCCATTTCAAACTTAAGTCACGTGTAGCAATAATATTTGCATGAGCTAAAAACATTCGAGAGACACATCTCAAATATTAGCATCATGCCTCAAGGAGGGGAAATAACATAGACTCAATATGTTGCAAAACACATTCGCAAATGTTAAGTCATATGTCACAAAGGACTTATGCATGAGCTACAATCATTTTCAAATCGCATATAATTCAACTCCAAGTTAGGGTCATGACTGTCCAACACATGTGAAGTCTTTACATTGCTTGAGCATAATCAATCGCATGAACTCATCTTAAATCATCCATCGCCATGAGACATCCTCTTCATTCATCTCAATGAAACTATTAGTCCCACAATTCGATTGTCATTAATTACCAAAACATGTCATTAACTCATAATGACGGGTCTAGATTCTTCAATCTTCCCCTTTTTGGTAATTGATGACAATACTCAATAATTGATGAAGTAGTTAAATTTTCGAGTATACACCTTGTACACAATAATTATATACTATTGGACAAACTTTGGAAGCATTAACTTCATTCTATTTGGCATAATATAAATTTTGAAATTAATGCTTAGCAAAGCCACAATATATAAAGAAAGCTACCCCTAAATATGTGTATAAAGATTTGAATAAGGTTCATGTACATTTTGTGGATGTTGTAAATTTTAGCGGAGTTTCCTCTATATTTTGGGTCCAAGGAAGCATGTCCATAATAGTAATATAATCAATAATCAAAATTATGTAAACATGCATGCATCTATATGAGAAGGACACGAAGAAATAATTTGGACAAAACTCAATAAAAGAGAAACCACAAATGTTCACTAAGAGCATAAATCATACAAGAGTTGTTCATAAGACTACAAATAAGATAATGGTTCAAATAAACTTACAATAGAATTTTACAAGAAACCATAAGCTTATCCAACACAAGACAAGGTCTATTGACCTATAAGATAAACTAAGAACTCAACTACTACACCCTCTTCATCCTTCTTCACTTTCTTCTTCCTCTATTCTTCATCTTCATCTTCTTCTCCCCGTCTGGCATCAAGTACCAAAAAAAGAGGAAGGATTGAGCCACAAGAAAGAATAAAAAGAGAAAAGCGGTGAACTGAAAAAATTATTTAGAGAAGAACTCACAAGAAGGAGCATTGAAGGAGCCACCATGCACACTACTGCGACGACGATACCGAGGAGGGGATCATCTCTCTCATGTCGATTCACCCTACTATGGCAATCAATCACTTGTTGCTCAAGAATTCCAAACCTTGAAGGGCATCTTGTTGATTTCTTTCTATAGTATCGAGGCGAGAATCAACTCTGTTTAGCATAATAGAGAGATGTCCAAGACTTTGACGCATCTCATTCATGAAAGCATTGTCAAAGAATTGGTGTTTGGGCTGTCCCATGTGCTGCTGCCCCCCTTGCCTAAAAGGCTGTCCTACATGCTCAAACTGTTCACCATAAGATTGAAGAGGCACTGGAGGTGGATGAGCATCTCGAGGACGGTATTCTTTATGCTCCATATTAAAGTCAGCATTGAAATGTCATATCAAGAATGAGTTTCATAATATGAGGAGTATAATAAATACCCTTGCCTTTATCTCCTTTTGACAAGACAATCTCACGAATCATAAGATCCACAATATCAAAACGAGTGTCTTCCATGATATACTTGATAATATTCCAAACTCTGCCATGAATTTCATCATTATTGCCACTTCTAGGAAAGAAAGTGGCTCTCATGATTCTACTGATAATACTTGGAAGAGGAAGGAGTCCTGATACTCGGCCACGCACAAACCTCTGATTTGGGTCATAATATTCATCAATGAGAGTAAGAGGCAGTGGATCTTATCATGAATTTTGATTCCACGAGATGGTTGCAAGCCTAAAGAGGTCTCAAACTGTTTTGGTGGCTTGCGCTCATGTTGTCCCCGTCATCCAAGAAAGGAAATCAAAATGTGAGGAGACTTACATAGTGGAGTAAAACTGCTTGATGGCCTTGGCATGAGTCACATCTCAAAGTCACAAATTCATCCAGGTGCACACGTCGAAGAAGAGGATATAAACCATTGAATAGAGGATTCTAACTCAGAAAGCTCCATGTGACATATCGATGGTTTGCAAATTTTTTATCAGCATAGATCTGATGGTAAACCTCTTATTGAAACATGGTGTGAAAAAGATGTTGCGTCACAGAACGAGGAAATTGGAATTGATTTGTATGTCTGAGCATTGCATACTCCTCATGGCTCATTTTGGAGAAATCAGGGTGCTCTGGCTCTTCCTCGTCCTCACCTTCATTTTCATTCTCTTCTTCCTCAATGTCCATCTCAGGCTCTTGAGTAGCCTCTTTGCCTTCACGACGTCGCAAAAGATATTCAGGAACTTCTTCTTCATGCTCTTGAGGTTGAGCTCTTGAAGTGGAGTCTGCTACAGCTCGATGGTGATGCACTCTGAAAAATGAGGGAATCACATTTTTGCGGCAAGATTCTTTGGTTCTCAGCATTTTGCTGTCGAAAGAAAATACTCGAGTCAAAGAAGGAATTTGCATGACAGCCGACACAAAAATGCCATTCAAGAATATTCATTTTTTGAAGCAAAGATTTCTTATGTGATAGAGCAGGAAATCAAGAGGAAATTGTCTAATTAGCTCTATTTTACTTGCACGATAGTGATTGTCCAACAATATGAGAAGTTTTGTGAAGAACATCACAAACCCTAGAATGAGGTATAGTTTGATTTTAGAGCAATGCAAGTAGGGAAAGTAAGAGTTTACCATTTAGAATGAGACAATATAAAGTTTGATTGAAGAAATCTCAAAGTTTTTGGCCGGATTTAGAAGTGACCCAAACCTAGGGTTTGGAGACAAGTGGTGAGAATGAGGGCAATGCGGGCCAAAAGCTTCGGTAGAAAGGTAGAGGAGAGGGAGGAGATCAAATTTACCTCCTTGGAGAGGGGAGGAGATGGCCAGAAATCCCTTGGTGGCCGGAGAGAGAGGAGGCGCCGGAGGGGTGCTGTGCGGGGAGGAGACCGAGAGGGAGCTCTGTCTGGCTGAAGGGGTAAGAGAGAGCTTGGGCTAAGAAAAGAAGAAGCGGTGGCCTGTGCAAACAGCAATTTCCGGTCTGACCGCCAAGCATACAGCGGTCTGACCGCTAACACCGACCTTGACACGCCGATCAGACCGCCAACTATTCTCAGGCAGACTGAGATCAGGCCAGAAAGCCAAAGAGGAGGAAAAATGGATGTATATGCTTCGAGCATTTGCACAATCATATTTTAAAATTGCTTTGGAGCATTTCCAACCAATTTATCCTCTAGAAACTCTTTTACTAAAATATAGTTTTTTGTTTTGGCAAAAGGACTCATTTTGGAGGAAATTTTAAATTTTAAGACAAATTAAGTATGAACACATCCAAGAGAGATAAAAGAGGATAGACCAAATTTAGAATCATAATTTCACAAAGAAATAAGCATTTTGGACCGAAAGGAGTCAAGTAAGCATTTTGTCAAAATTGCATTTTTATGAAAAGGCAAATGTGCGCAATGAGCTCTTGGAGAATTTGAAGTTTACAAATTGAGCTCAAACTTTTGAATTTGCACATGAGTTACATTGGAAGCCTTACAAATTTTTAATCCTCATTTTGAAGTGGAGGGCTCAAAATTCAGAAATCTGAAAATTCAGATTTTCAGACTTTTTGCATCTCACTTGAGCTTCTAGAGAGAGATGAAAAATTAATCAAATGAACTTTATAAATTCTGCGAACATTTGACAATGAAGACCAACTATAGAGGATCAATTTTTATTATTGTGGCTTCCTTTAAATCTGAACCCATTTGAAGATATAAAAATCACAAATCGGCTCAGAATCACGAAAGTTCTGAATTTTCAGCAAATTGCCAAAGAGAGAAAAAGTCAAAACGTTTTCAAATTAACTTGAAATGCTTTCAAATTTTGCGGAAATAAACTTAGAACTCCTGAGAAGATGTTCCAATAAGAATTTTTGAAAAATAAGTCTCCAATCAAAAGATATACCAAAATGCGCTTTGAGAGCAAGAGAATGAATTGATTTTGCATCAAAAACTTAAAATCTAAACCAATTGGATTTCAATGGAATATTTTGCTTTCTTAGCTTCATATGAGTTATAAATAATATTTTAAGCCAAGATACACGAAGAAAGTTTGCTCAAATAGCTAAATTTAGTATATGCAAGAATAGGTTATTCTGGGTCAATTGTTGTTTTTGGATGAAATTCAAATGAATATAACTTTTCAACGGTTAGTCTTTTGTGAAAACTTTGAACTAGAGAAATGTTTGAAATAACCAACCATAGAAGTTTTGTATTGACCACTTTTCAAAAACTCAATAGATTTTGATATAAGGAAACATGTCATTTAATTCAAAAACAAGATCATACAAGATCCTTTTTAGGCCAAATCTTCCTTTTGATTTATAAAATAGAAATTTTTACTCAAAAGACTTTGAAAACATTTGAAATACATAGTTGAGTACTTTTATTTAGTTTTTCACAACTTTTAGCCTTTTGAACAAGATTTTTGATTTTTAACAAAAATGCTCTTTTGAAAGGGTAATCTTGCATATTACTTGATTATTACTCTATGAATACCAAAAGGAAGCAAATGAGAGGCTCTCAAATTTGCAATGGCTTGTATGAATTTGAAATATCTCTTTTGAACCAAGATATACTAAAGATCCGATTCAAGAGGCATAACTCACATGGTGCTAGAATATGACCAATATAGGTCAAGGTTGAGTTTAGGATGAGTTTCCAAATCAAATAACGGGCCTGTTCTTTTTAGCTGCAGCTTATGGCTTTGGCTAAAATTTTTGAATTTTGGCTGTTTGCGATAGAGATTACGTAGAGAGATACTCGCTTGCAATTTGGTTGTTACAGATGTTAGGCTTTTAACATGTACTATAATTAACTTGTAGATCCCGTCTTGAAAAAAATACTACATTTGAAAATTACATATTGTAGCAAAAGCCAAAAGCCACTTTTAAAAGTCATGAAGAACATGCCCAACATTTGATTGGTTGGCTTTTTGAAAAACTTTTGAATACAAATAATGTTTGAAATAGCCGACTGTAGGTTTTTGGTATTGAACATTTTTTTAAATTCCTTTTAGAATTGATTTTAGCCAATTTTTGAGTTTAAAGCCAAAACAAGATACTAGATAGCTAGTTTTGAGTTGGAAACTCAATTTTACTTGAAATAAGGTTTTCTAAAACAAAATCTTTTGAAAAACATTTGAAATGCATTTGTATAAATTTTTCAACTAGTTTTAGAAGATATAACTAATAGTTACAAAGAATATTTTTACTTTTGACTAAACGGTTCAATTTTGAAAAGTTAGTAATAGCACTTAATTAGTTTGGGCACATTTAGGAATGTGATATACATGAATATGATTTAGCACTCTCCCTTAATGTGCCACACCCAATTTGCTTAAGATTGCAATGAAAATTTCGAATAAGAGCAATAACACCTTTTGAATAAGAATTTCATGTAATGCAATCTACACATGGCAAGTGCTAGATTCTTCAATTTAAATGCTTGTTACCGAGATGGCATTAGTTTAAGATGTGAGACGTTGATCTTCAAGCTTGGCTCCATATTTGCTTAAGGTGGAGTCCACTTTTATGAGAGGTCCAAGCTTCTAATGCATCTCCAAGTACCTATTAAACAATCAAACACATTTTGGTACCCAAACTTGGTTGGGTCCTCGGATGTTAGTCACAATGGATTTAGGAACCCAAATAGCCCTAACAGTAGATTTAGGTGAACTAACACATCTAGTAAGTACAATGACATTTTTACCCTTTCTAAGCAAATAATTATTGAAGAGTGTTGGCTTAGAAATGTTACCTTTGGGACAATCCTTACCGAAATGTCCTTTTTGCCGACAATTGTAGCAAATTTGACTTTTTCTTCCACACTTTGTCTTGTTGTTTTGTTTATTGCTGGTTTGCCTTCCTTTTGAATAAGTTTGTTTGTCTTTCATCTTGTTTGGACACACGGAGACAATGTGTCCTTTCTTATAACAACTAAAGCAAGTTAAGCTCTTTGTTTCTTTTCTTGCTTTGTTGACTTGCTTTTTTCCAATTTGCCTCATTTTTGATGACATTGACTTGTCATCCATCTTGTTTGGGCACTTTGAGGCAAAATGACCTATCTTGTTGCAACTATGGCACTTGACTTTCTTTGTGTGTCTTGCGTTATGCCTTGTTTTACTATTCTCCTTCTCGGAGACGAACCCAGTACCTCTCTTGTCGTTTGACAATCTTTGACTTCCTAATATTTTGTCAAGAGAGGTCTTCCTAATATTCTCGGAGACGAACCCAGTACCTCTCTTGTCATTCTTCAATTTTGTGATTGGGGCCTTAAGCTCATTATTTTCCTCTACAATATTAGTCTCAACAAGCATAGAGGAAATATACGCATCTATCTTTGAGCAACAAGGTATATCAAGTAAACCATCACAAGATATGGATATGCTAACTTTAGATGAATTGCAAGAGCTAGAAGCTACACATATCATATCATCTATTAAATTACATGCAATTCCTATATCCACATTAGGTTTAGAATATTCCTTGAATAGAAGAGACTCATGTTCTTCTTTTAACACATCATAATTATTTTGAAGAGAGACATATTCTTCTTCAAAACCTTAAATTTAGCCTTTTCCTTTCCAAGAAATTCATTAAGTTCTTCTAGCATATCCTTCAACTCATCATATGAAGGTTCATTACTATCATTATTTACCTTCTTGTTATCTCTTACCATGAAACATTGAGTTGATGTTCATCGTCGGAGCTAGTGGGTTCTTCATCGTCGGAGCTAGAAGTTGAGCATTCATCTCCCGACATCCATTCTTGTATGCAATCTTCATCGCTTGATGTGGACACTTCATATTTATCATAAATATTTGTCCACATATCATGAGCATTATCGAGATTGCATATTATATTGAACACCTCTACACTCAAAGCATTAAATAAGGCGTTAGTTACTTAAGCGTCGAGATGTAGGCATTTCTCTTCCTCAATAGTTGAAGCTAGAGGATCCAATGGAGGAGAAAAACCCACATCTACAATTCGCCAAATTTTTAGGCTCATGGCCTTGAAATAATAAATCATGCGGATTTTTCAATTATCATAATTGTTGCCATCAAATAGAGGTGTGTCATCTAGGTGCACGATTCCACTAGTCGCCATCCTTTATACTCTCTAGGCGGTTAAGCCTAATAGATGAGAGACCAAGCTCTAATACCACTTATATGATCGAGGAGGCCGACTGAGGGGGTGAATAGGCGGTTTTAAAATTTTCTTTTACTCTACTACCAAATTTATAATATGGAAGCGTGAACAATTTGGTTTTCACAAATAAGGCCTAAGACATCTAAATATGACTAAGTGCACTAGCAATATAATTCCAAATAAACATAAACAATCCTAAGAGAACAAGTAATCTAATCAATTCGATGAATATAAATACTTGAATATGAATTGCTAGAAGGTAAATTAAGCACAAGATAACAAACCACAATGACACTTGATGTTTTTTACCGTGGTGTTCGGAAACTTGTCGGTTTCCCCTAGTCCACGTTGAGGTTAGCCTAAACGAATTGGACCGGCTCCACGAATTAAGCTAAAACAGCTTGAATCCACTAAAGGTAGCTCTTTCCCGCTCCGGGTAGGTGAGCTCCAACCTTCACAACTTTGCCGTGTCTTCTCACAACCTTGTTTGAGAAGATCACCACGCACGACGCCTCCAACGCCATCTTGGAGTCGGCAAACTCCAAGAGTAATAAGTCGAAGACTCTCACTTGAACAAATCAAGAATCGCAGCTCAACGGACACAAAGTCCACCACCAAGTGCAACACATGCACTAGATTACGCTATTCTCACTCTCTAAGTGCAACACATGCACATAAGTGAAGAAGACTTGCTCTTAGCTCAAAGAATGGGAGAATAGCACCAGTAGCCTTCTCTCAACAGCCCTTGAGGAGGTATTTATACATCTCCCTCAAACTAGCCGTTAGAGAAGAGAGAGGGCAAAAATCAGCATGAGGGCCGAAAGTACCGCCAACATACGGCCGGTACTTCCGCTCTCCCAACGGCTACAAATCTAGTCGTTGGGCTAGAAAATCGGTCAGACCGCCCACACAGGGACCAGTCTAACTGCCAGTTCCGGTCAGACTGGAAATGCATCGGTCAGACCGCTTCCAGAGAAACCAACGAAGTCCTTCTCTGGAAAAAACGTATCGCGCGAAGAAGCGGTAGTTCCGCTGACCAGTCATACCGCTACCTTAATGCCAGTCTGACCGCCGGTCTCATTCCGATCTAATCGCCGGTCTCATGCCAGTCTGACCGCCGTGGTCAGGCCGGTCAGACCGCCGAGTGTATACCGGTCTTACCACTCCAGCGGTTAGACTGCCTCGGCCTGGGTGAAACTAACTTGGCCGGTCTGACCGCATGAATAAAGCCGGTGTGACCGCCAACTTGAAGACATTCTGAACAATAGAATACAACGCATATTTCTCAGCCACCTTGCACAAAAAGCATTGCAAGATATAGAAATACACATTTAAGGTTAACAAATGACTTCCAATAAAACATATAGCATATCCTCAAGTATATTTTGTAATCACATCACCGGAAGACGACATGGACTTAACAAATTCGAATTTGCCATTTCAAACTTAAGTCACATGTAGCAATAATATTTGCATGAGCTACAAACATTCGAGAGACACATCCCAAATATTAGCATCATGCCTCAAGGAGGGGAAATAACATGGACTTCAATATGTTGCAAAACACATTCGCAAACATTAAGTCATATGTCACAAAGGACTTATGCATGAGTTACAATCATTTTCAAATCACATTCAAAAATATTAGCATCATGCAACGGAGAGAGCTAGAGCAATCAAGCGAGCTATCAACACTTGTTATGTTCAAACTACTAGTCGCGACCCCTCTTAATAGTACGGCATCCTATACTAGCAATCCGATTTCCCAATCAAACACCAAGATCGATAAAAGAGTAGAAACACATCCTTAGCCCTAGCTAGTCATACTTTTGCATTACGCATCCACTTGAAGCTTGACAACATATAATTCAACTCCAAGTTAGGGTCATGACTATCCAACACATGTGAAGTCTTTACATGGCTTTAGCATAATCAATCGTATGAACTCATCTTAAATCATCCATCGCCATCAGACATATCTTGTTCATTCATCTCAATGAAACTATTAGTCCCACAATTCGATTGTCAGTAATTACCAAAACATGTCATTAACTCATAATGACAAGTCAAGATTCTTCATCGCTGTCCCGATTTCTTTCCACTTTACTTGAGTTTGAACAGCGACACATCTTCTCGATGTCCCTGACTCAACTCATCATCAGAGCACTATTAATTCATCATCGCTAAGCGCTTCGGCAACAAACGCTTTCTTCATCTTCATCTTGGGGCATTCTGAAGAAAAGTGTCAATAATCATTACAATTATAACACCTCACTTTTGCCTTATCAAACTTTCGATTATGACGACCTTGGCCACCACCCCTGGAAGTGTTCTTGCCTTCACGCTTCGATGATCAGATCTTCCACTCAGCACGGGTCAACAAGAGCTGTCCATCGCCTTTGTTGCTATTGTTGTGGATGTGTTCCTCACATGCCTTAAGACGACCGGTGACCTCCTCCATAGTCATTGTCTTTAGGTCTCCAAATTGCTCTATGACCGAAGCAATTGGGAGAAACTGTGAGGGAACAACATGAAGCAATTTCTTCACTACATACAACTCTTCCACCTTCTCACTAAGGGCCCGAATCTTATTGACGATGACCATCAATCGGACGGCGAAGTCATTGATCGACTCCGTTTCCTTCATACGCAGCACCTCGAACTCGGTCTTAAGAGTTTGTATCTTTGCTTTCTTCACACGATCTGCGCCAAGATGCATCGTCTTCAACGCCTCCCACGCGGCTTTGGTCGTCTCTGTCTCGGCCAGTAGAAAGAGCATCTCCTCTGGGATGCCTCGATAGATGGCCATCAATGTCATCTGATCCTTGCGCACATCTACGTTGCCGTTCTCGATCGCATCCCACACTCTTTGAGTCTTCATATACATGTTCATCTTGATTGCCCGTGCTGCAATTGCTTGTCGTGAGCATCGGATAATGCAGCGAGATAGCGGAACTCTCCATTGCCATCATACTGGATGATGTCTCGTCACCGGTGACACCACTTTTCGAAGAACCCGACATGATTTTGAGCACGGATTAAGAAATCAGGCTACTTTGAAGCTGCTCTTGGACCGAGGAAACGGAAGAAAAAATTGTACTCTTTTTTTTCTTTTTCCTTGCTTGGAGTTGCTCTCTGTTACTTATCTCTGTGCTCTGATTGCTGCTTGCGCTCTCTGTTGTTTTTTCCTACAGGAGCCGAGACGCCTGACTTTTATCTCACACGGACGGGGACTTTACTTCAGCTCGGAGAAGGAAAAAATGACTCAGAGATTGCCATGCACAGACCGAACCAAAAGCTGATGCGGACGCACCACTGCGTCGATTTTTTTCCTCCACGCGAACGGACAAAAAACAAAAAATGAAGCCGCTTCTCTTCTGTTGCTTCGCCTCGAAGATTGAGTCCACTTGTTAACTTTTTCATGGACTGTCTTATTTCTATCCTTTTCTCTTGCGTGGACACAGGCGCTGGCTCTTTCTTTTGCTTTCTCCTGTGGAAGTAGCACTTTTCTTTATTTGCCTTTTCAAACTGAACTGATTGCGTGCTGGTTGCTTTTTTCTTTGCGTGTTGACGCTGATTGCCACTCGCTATTCCGGCCGTACGACGCGCGCGCGGAATCGCCGAGACGATTTTTTTCAGCGACTCGCTTCTTGCCTAGGTTCTGATACCACTTGTTAAAACTTTGATCCAGGAGAAAACGCACACATCGCAAATAAATTGAGACAACACATGAGAATTTCTGAATTTCTCTATTCTCTTATTTGCTCCCTGTTGTGGGGATGGCCCAACCCCCCGTGACTGGGCCGTGCAACTAGCCCAACATGCAATAGGCCCAATAGTGTAGAGAAATATACCAGTGTAAATATACCAATGTACCCTCATCCTTTGTAAGTACCAAGGGGTAGAATGGGGATTTCCCATTCTACCCCACTCATGTATATAAACCCCCAAGAGGGGCAAGAGGAGGGACATCCTCTCATTCTCACCAACTCTCCCATAGGTCTAGCTCTCCTCTTCCTCTTCTACCGATCCCCTTCTCTACTGTTTAGCCTGTAGCCACAACAGATGGCGCCGTCCGTAGGGACTGGATGAAAGGTCGCTTAAGGAGTTGGAAGCAGTTCTTGGGAGCGTCATCAGTGACAGATAAGTACTTTCCTCGCTAAGCATTTAAGTATATTTCGTCATGTTTCGTAGGTGGGATACTGAGCAGATCTGCTCGAATCGCCCGTTCGTAGGTAGAATATTGAGTAGATCTACTCGAATAGCCCGTTCGTAGGTGGAATAATGAGTAGATCTACTCGAATCGCCTATTCGTAGATGGTATATTGGAGCCCATGCATAAGCATTCGTGCATGCAGGAATAATGTGGGGACTTCGCGCAGGCAATGTAGAGCCTATGCGTCGGACCTCCGCGCCGAGTCTTCGCAGGACGTCGAGTCTCTGCGCTGAGCCTCCGCTCGAGCCCGCGCAGCATCCATTCACGCATACATGAACTACACGCACGCGCATGTCAAATATCCATTTACGTGAATGCACTACTACAGAAATCCACATTACAGACGGTTCAGAAACGTCATCACAGACGGTTTTCTGAACCGTCTGAATTGATGGGTCAGTGATAATCGAAGTTATCACAGACGGTTTTCGAACCGTCTGTGATTGTGAGATATCACAGACGGTTTTTAATGAAAAACCATCTGTGATATTCGTTCCTCCTAAATCAAAATCTATTTATGTTTATTGGCTAGCCTCCGAAAATGCTAGCCATGCCCTCTGAAACAAGCAGATAATCACAGACAAAAAATATACAATTCACACATCTCATTTCCTTTCAGATACATTTCACAGACATAAAACATCCAATTGACATCGCACTTCATTTCACAAACATAAAGCAAGCATCCATTTCGCAAATCAATTAATTGAATTGAAATGAAATATCCATTAACAAATGCATAGTTACAAAAGATCTACACTGCATTTGCACTTAGTGATAAGACCAATAAGAAATCATGGTGCGCAGTGGAACCGTCCTCCTGACTTTATGACTTGAGTCAGCAAAAAGTATGCCAACTCTCCTCGAATCCCTCCAAGATCAGACTGTTTCAATGCAGTTGACAGGATGTACGCAGCCTGTTGATAGGAATATCAATGTGCGTATATATGTAACGTGATAAGTATAAAGTAATTATGGGAAGAGTATCAGACCCAGATTTTATAATCCGGAATCTACTGTGTTTAACTGCACTATTCCCTGGATCAGTAGATAGTACACACAGTTACAGTTCTGAATATCAAAGTACAAATCATGCGGAAACGTAAATATAATAGTAGACTTACTCATGGGCCGATTAGGCCGAAATCAATAAATTGCAGCAGTGGAAGAACGAAGCACACAGGTGGGACCTTCAGGACATGCCCACAGGCAGCCAACTGGAGGTTCGCGACCTAGTTCTTGACGTCTTCATCCTCTTCGCCATCGTGATCCAAAAGTATCATTGAAGCGTAGAGATCCGATTCCTGCTTCTGAATTTGTCGCAAAAGCGAGCGTGAGCACTTCGACCCCGTGCTCCGCGAGCCAATACACAGAATGCAAATAAATAGTATGCATAGCTTAACAAAGGAGAGGCTTGGGCTATTTTATTTTGCGTAAAGTGCTTTTGAATACAATTAATTAAAAAGCCCTATGACTTAGCATTGTTGGAACAAATCATAATGTACAAGGAAATGCATTATTAATATCGATTCAGATTCCATCCACCGTTACATGGCATCTGCACCATATAGCAATTTCTTCAGCGTTATAGCCGCTTAGCTTACCACTGGGACGACACCGGGACAACTCAAATCAGGGCCTTTCACGCCTCCACTTTTCCATCCCACCCACAAAACATTTTGAAATAGAACTATATCTGGTTAAGTTCCCATGTCCGCCCTTGACCGTGGGCACGGCTATTCGAATAGTTTTGACTCTGCAGAGTTTGTACACTTTCACCACAAGAGACAATCAACTCGTTGCCCCACACGATTCCCTAGACGTGTGGTTGAGCGGACCATCACGGTGACTTTTCAAATTATCGAGTCCCTTTTCTCATTTCACTTTTATGGGAGATCGCCCACTTGCGGTGGGTCCCATCTCAGGCGCGGATGTTTCCCACGCCCACTACGCAGCGGACCTTCTCTCTTTCCGCAACGTGGGACAGTGGGAAACTTCACCCCCACCGGTGTCCCTTCAGCCCCCTTGCCATAGCATAACCCCTTCAACCCCAACCCGTGAAATGAGTCCGAGGATTCGATAAATGTACTTAGCCAAGTTGTAATTTACAGACTTGTGGTTGTACTGCTTTTTACGGGAGGTCATGACAAGATTCAGTCCTCGGTGGTATCTCGGCGGTCTATCACTAACCCATTTTGTGCATCCACCGCACCACACTCACACCATCCAACCAATCCGCCAGATATTTAAGCAAGTTGGGGATTTTGAGAGCATAAAATAATCATTTCCAAAATATACAGTCATTCCCATTATGACCGCCAACCAATTTTCTCGAGGTTTACAAGTGATGCTTGGCGCTCTCGCCCATGAGTATCTATGCAATACTAAGCATGGCATATAATTAGGGACTTATTTTCAAAGGTTAATATTATAGTTTTGCTAGGGCGACAATGTTCACATATTCAAATATTTCAAAGAGGGTGTAATATTATTCAAGGTAAACAATAGGCATGTAACTAGAATCTTAAATTAACATGGATTTGCATATAATATACAGCATGCAATTTGATAATTTAAAACCAAAATAATTTGCAGAAATGTAGGTTCAACATGATCAAAGTATTGACTCGCATGGCGCGGTTTACTGCGGTCTTGAGCTCACACAATGCTTTCCCTTGAGCTTCTGGATCTCTATCTTCACTTCGAGCTTGATCTCGCTTGATCCAATGAGTCTTCACGACCTCCAATTTCTAATTACGCGATAAACGACTGAATCCAAATAAAAGCAAATAACTCAAAGGATCCAAACCAATCCGAATAAACTTAATTTAGTTTTACTTAGAGTTAATGGGTGATTCCTGTGGTTGGAGGCAAAGCCGATGGTAGAATATGATGACTTGATCTTGTTATTAATAATCGCTTTAATTAATTCTTTGGACCTATGAATCGGGTGCAAGTCTAGCTGGGTATTATTTTGTTGAGCATTAATTTTCAGGGCATATGATATATATGAGTGATGTTTGCAAATTTTAACTTACCGAGTTAATCTTATAGTCTATGTTTATAGCATTTTGGGGTATGATATTTTATGTACTTTCATTTATAACTAGGATAAGTTTAATTTGAATTAGGATCTATTGGCACGAGTTCCAGTTTGCTACATCTACAATTATGCTCAATATTATTAGGTACTAAAGCTAGTGTTAAGGTTTAGTTAATGGCACTATTATTATCTTGCTTATACTTTAACTACTATTAGGCCTAATTTTATTTCTAGTTTTAGTTTTAACCCAACCACCTGGGCAAGGCTTGGTATATAAGGTCATGTTTTAGTATCTGCTAGTTAGTAAAACCTATCATAAAAATTATATTTAATGGAGGCATGTTAAGTATTGGGCGTATATTTTAATTATCATTAAGGGTAGCCCTTATTAAATTTGAACATTTATCCCAAAAGAAATTTTCTTTATTATTGCCTTTAATTAATGTTTAGTCTTTTAATTCATTTATGCATTCCACGTTAATCATTCATATGTGTTAACTAGTCCAAATACTAGTGGATCTATACCCAAATCATTTAACAATCAAAAGGGTTCTCCTAATTGTTTTGGGGCATAGAGATGTTGGTTATGTCTTAAGCCATGCTATGGTTAATTATATAACATTTACTAATATGCCACGGTTTAGGATTTATTTCTTTAGACTATCCTCTTTCGTTAAGTCGTCATTTCATGTAAGCGTAACCTAAACAAAATTATGACTTTCTACTTTACACATGTAGTTTATTTTAAACTGTTACGGCATATCTTTTGTTAATTATTTATGCCATTATTTTTCAAAATAAGCTTATACATATATTTATTTAACCCAAGTTTCCCTCTTCTTATACTGGATCATCTTTTCAGATTCGTATTTAAAATTTTAGTTTTCTATTATTTGAACAAGTTTATTTCTTTCTTGACCTTTTAACTTTATGGAAACTCAACCAAATTTCAGAAGAATACCCTAAACTCCAAGTTCAAATAAAATATATTGCAAGAATAATTTAGGAACTCCACATTTTCAAACTTAAATTTTCGGGATGTTACAAAGAGTGACAAACCTTGCGATTGGTGAGCCTCGAGGAATCGAGGAGTAGTTTCATATGTTGGCAAACGTAGTATCCACATGTGTTGCCCGGCTGCTGCTGATGGTACTGCAAAAAATGGAATGTGTTAGTTCAAGAGGCATTAGTACCAACTGTTGCATAGGACTAATTAATGTGAAATAGTGAATACCTTAAAATCTCAAACATGTGTCAGCAGGCCTTTGGCCCCGTGCTTCGAGTCACCTCCCATTTCAATGTACATCGCGAACGCCCTACGTAATTTAAAAAAGTTAACCTTAGTCATTCGGAAGGAAAGAAAGAGTACAATGTAGATATGTATGGGAAATATGTGCTTACCTATCGATTACTTGGCTGACAACTGTGAAGTCTATTTTATTCTTACTTAGGGAATCAAGGTAATATACCTTATTCCATTTTGGTACAATTACTATTAAAATCCAATGAAAGTTTTGATGGAAGGGCATAAGTACATATTCCTTATTGCGGCAACCCAGTAGTCCTGCTGCAATGTACCTCTCGACGAGGGGTGTATCCCGGTCGATGGTATCGTTGGCGACCAAGTGTGGGTCCAAGAAACCAGCTGATGAGTTGGATAATCTAGCTCTAGTCAGCATGTGTCTATATATATACATACGAAAGCAACAAATTAGATATGGCATTTATCGGTATGACATTAACGGAGACTGTGATTGTACACACTTACAGCGTCCAGCATCGAATGATTGAGACGTCAAGAGCGTTGAGCGTGAACAGATCGAATAAATCCTCAAAGGCGACCACGAACATACACTCTTGAAGAGTGTGGTGTAAATCTTCCGACGTGAATTTGACAGTGATACTTGAAGTCCGTTCTCCCTCTAGCTTATTGGACTGCTGCATATACCACGTGTGCAATTGCATGCAACTATATGGTAGCTTTTGGAGGTCTTTTTGCTCGAGCAACGGCTCGCTAAGCACGAATTTGCGGGCCAAAGGATGGTACGACATATCATCATTGGTTTTCTTTGCTTTGCCCTTGCTGGCCTTGCTGCCTCGGCTATAGGTCAACTTCACGGCAGTCGACTTTGAAGGTAGCAGTGGTGCAAGTTTCTCTGGCGAGAATAGGACCCGTGGAGATAGCACCGGTGCAGTATCCGGTGGTGGAACCGACTGGTCTTGTAATGGAGATAGCACTAGTGCATGTTGCTCTGGCGAGAGTATGACCCGTGGAGATAGCACCGGCGCAGTATCCGGTGGTGGAACCGACTGGTCTTGTAATGGAGATGGCACTAGTGCACGTTGTTCTGGTCCTGCCATTGGTGAAGAAGCCTCCAGGGAGATGTCGCTTTTGGGCCACTGGATGAATGTTCCAATGGCCTGTCCTAGAGTCACGATCTCGTCGTTGGGGGGCTTCGGTAGCGGGACCACCTCAAAATTGACATGCACACTATCCACATTAACTTTTGCGAAGCCTGGCGCTAAAGCTTGACCGTGCACCATGGCCCCGATACCAGACGAATATGCCTGGCCCCAAGCAGCGTACAAGGGAATAGAGCCATATCTCACTTGGAGCCTGCACTTCGTAGGCTCCTACATAACGATACAAAAATAGCTACTCGAATAGGCCTATCAATGGAGCAAACATTCGAGAGGTAATAATTATTACCAGGATATCGTCCATAGGAAATTTGGCCGGGGTTTGTGTCGAATTGGACGCGCAGCTACTCGGACGGTTATGCGGGCTAGCTAGCACAGGAGCGGCGGTAGCGGCCTGCTGACTTTCTGTTTGTTTCCGCACCTCATCTCTGATTACACCAGCCAGCTCACCCATTAGCTCCTCTCTAAGAGATTCCTTGATCTCTTCTCGTAATCGCTAAGGCCACGCTCGGCTTTGTTTCTCTTCCTACGCCGATACATTCCGAGTCATCTTGGAAACCATGTTTCCAAGGAACGTAAAGCCTAAGGCCTCTCGTGACGACCCGGTGCTCCTTGTTTCCTGTACCACGGAGAGCATATCATTCTCCCTTGTTCCTGGAATGATCCTAGGGTAGATTCAAAACTCAGCTCTTCCAAAAAGAGCACGAAATGTCATTTCAATTAAATGCGAAGTTGTGGAGTAATTACAAGCTACGTAGTTCTATCGATATCTTACCAGCGCTGGGACACTTGCTGGTCCGCAGGGTTTGAAAGGAGACGCCCCGATGTCGTTGTGGATGACCTTGCTCTAATCCAATTTGAACGCGGTCATCCGGATATTGGAAACGGCGGGCGATGCCCTGCAGCACGCCAGTCATCCTCCTTCCTCTACTGCGGGATTTTACCCGCATACCCAGCTGTGCCAAGTCTGTGGGGGTGTGTGTTTTTTGCCTGGAGGGCCTTGTGCGCCGTATTTGTACTTTTGAAATCTTCGGACATCTTCATCGCCTTGAACTCTTCCCACTGTGGTTCTTGGAATGGGTATTATGAAAAGGCGTTTCGTCCGTCTCCACGTATTTCCTGACAAGCGTGGCCTTGAAGTTCTTCCATGCTTTGCACGCCGCTAGGTAGGTTTGTCGTTGCACAGCGTATAGGTGTTCTTCTGGGAACTCGAACGATGCCAAAATTTCGGTCCACAGCTCACGTTTCCGAGTGTCAGGCATGTTCTTCCACGAATTGTATGTGATCTCAATTCGTTCTCGTGCAACTATTCCGACCATGCTTCGAATGCGTTTCGCTTTTGAGGAAGGATAGGGACCCCGATCGCTTCACGTGATGGTATGTCGGCCCTCGTGCTTCTTCGATAGCCCTCTTCCTTGTCGCCTTGATGTTGGAGCGGGCGCCCGCGATGATGTTGAAGAATGCGCGGGTGACATGTTGCTCATTTTGTGGGTCTATTAGGATAAGATGAGAAAGTGCCATACCATAAGATAAGAAAATACAATATCTATCTATTTCGCTCAATATAGGCGATTACAATACATATATATGTGTATATACATACATATACATATTTATACCTACATATATACATATATAATGTAAAAGGCATGTATCAATTAAGACTAGCAACAAGCTCAAGTTTTAATTGATTCATTTGTGCTCTCAAATTGTAGGGTTGCACAAGATTAATCTTGGCCGTCCCGCTACTAAATCATATACTCTTCCTTGATTGGTTATGCCAAATAATGAATTCAGTATTTTGAGCTCTAGATACAAACTCTACAATCTCAAGATCAAGATATATTTAGCATGCATATATTCAGACAGCAGTATTCATACAGATCAAGACCATAAAAGTTAACTTTGCTCAATAATTCAGTCTTTTAACTTGTCAAGATTAAATCCTAACAGATCAATTTAATAACATGCTATAACCTGAAAACTGCATGAACCGACAGCTATTAGAGCTCAAAGACCGAATGAACCAATCTCAGTATATGAATTTATCATCATCGAGCAATCAGAAATCCCACAGCAATCTCAGATATGGAAGATTAACAAACTTGAATATACATGAATGCAACTAAGCAACTAACCATAACAGTAAGCATAACAAACTTGAATATACAGTAAGCAGACACCATAACAGTAAGCATATACTAACAGCATCAAGCATCAACCCTAAACCCTAACAGTAAGCATATACTAACAGCATCAAGCATCAACCCTAAACCCTAACAGTAAGCATGAAGCTCGGAGAGGGTTTTGATGACCTTAGGGTTTTGGTGACGGAGGAGGAGGTGGCGACGACGGAGGAGGAAGAGGAGGCGGCCGGCGACACAGGAGGAGGAGGCGGCTGCGACGCAGGAGGAGGAGGAGGAGGAGGAGGCGGCGAGCTTGGGGAGGCGGCGACGACGGAGGAGGAGGAGGCGACGGGCTCGGGTAAGCGGCGACGAAGGAGGAGGAGGCTGTGGCGACGTGTTCGTCCGGGGAGGCGGCCGGCAAGGGCTCGGGGAGGCAGTCGGCGAGGGCTCGGGGAGGCGGCGACGGAGGAGGAGGAGGCGACGGGCTCGGGGAAGCGGCGACGGACGAGGAGGCTGCAGCGATGTGTTCGTCCAGGGAGGCGGCCGGCAAGGGCTCGGGGAGGCAGCCGGCGAGGGCTCGGGGAGGCGGCGGTGACGACGGGCTTGGGATTTAGATCTAGATCGAATAACTGCAGCGTACACGAAAAACCCTAGCGAGAGGGTATTTATAGGGAGGTTATCACAGACGGTTCTGAACTTAGAACCGTTTGTGATATCATATCACAGACGGTTCTAAGTTTATAACCGTCTGTGATAGTAAACTATCACAGACGGTTCTAAACTTAGAACCGTCTGTGATAAGCCTTTGCCGACTATTCTTATTCTTGATACATCACATATACATCTCAAAATTGACTACATCACATATTTTCATATATACATATCAAAATTGACTACATCACACATTTTCACATATACATCTCAAAATTGTAACATATTTTCACATATACATTCTTATTGTACTTGCTTATTTCCTTTAAAAATTAGCCCTTCATCATGATCAATGCGTACGTAACTAGTTTTGTCACGTTGTTCATCGTCGACCCTTATGCCATTTCCAAAAGGAGGTAACTCGTCAAATTGGTTGTATTCCTCCTCATCCACTACATTCTCCACTCCGACAATTCTCCTTTTTCCATGAAGAACTACATGGCGTTTCTTATTTGCTGGGTCGGTTACATAGAAAACTTGAACAACTTGATTGACGAGTACGAATGGTTCATTTTTATACCTGACACGTTGGACGTCCAAAGCCTCCGCGTCGTCGAGTCCAGGGGCGGACGCACAGTTTGAGCAGTGGGGGTCTTGGCCCCACTCAATTTTGTTAATCACGTATACCTCCTGGATTTAATTCATATGGGCCCCACCCACAACTCAGCAGCCCCCATGGCCCAAAGGCGGTAGCGGGGCAGACGGCAGCCGACAAGCCTTCTCGCCTACGCGTAGCAACATGCCCCCACTCAATTTTAGTCCTAGGTCCGCCCCTGGTCGAGTCTACTCTCCGCGCCTCAAGGCCTTGCCTCTGTGCGCTCGGCGTCCATGCCAAGTCTCCGTCGAGCCCTCTGATTCGGCGGCCTCGGCCTCCGCGCTGCACACGCCTTTCCCTGAGGGAGTCGGCACGCGCCTCCGACCTCCCCGCCGCCAAGCTGCGCGCCTTCGCCCAGAACTACACGCACAACGCGGCACCGGAGAAGGGTGTCGAATTCGACAAGCATCACAAGACCGCTGTTGGGACGGCGAAGGTGGCGCGGTACCTGCATGAGAGCGCCGGAGCAGTGGATGCCGCTCCAGGTGAGGCACAGGTGCGACACACGGGCAGAGGAGCTGCGAGGTGTACGACGAGCGGCGCAAGCGGAGCAACAACCTTCAACTCGACCGGTCTCGGCCCCGCGTCGCCTCCGTGCGCTCGGCCACCTCGCCTCCGAGACCTCAGAGGCTCGGCTCCGCTCTAGACCTCTCCGCCGTGATAGAGCCCTCGGACCTCGCCTCAGCCTCCTCGGCTCCGCTTGAGACCTTGCCTCTGCGAGGGAGCATTGGAGGACTTGGCGGAGTGACTCTCTTGGCCGAGGAGCTCCAGGACCTCTCCGAAGCCTCGCCTTCGAAGTCTCCGTCGAGCTCTACGAACTCTCTGCCGAGTCCCCCAGGGTCTTCGCCAACGTCGCACGAGCAGCTCTGAAGTCTCCGTCGAGCCCTCCGAAGTCACGCGGGCAGCTCCGAAGTCTCTGCAGACTCTCAACACGTGCATGCACTCTACGTGAGCTTCTCAACATAGTCATGCATCGGATCAGTGAGTTACTCTGCATGCATGCATGCATCCGTTTAGCACACTCGCTGCCCTGTGTTTGGTCTCGATTTGGCTTCGCTTTTGCAATTTTTGCTTGACTGGCTTGCCCCTTGTTTCCATTGCCATCGTCGCGTATTTATTGGCCTAGCCTCAAACTCTTTTATTGCTCTTGCCTCCTCTTTCGTGCAGCGGTGTTTGATCGACTTCTAGCTTAAAATCGCACGATGGCCTCATGCCTCGGCGTACTCTACGGAGTATAAATAAGATGCGGATGTTATCCTCGCGCACTCAACGGAGTATAAACAAGACGCGGATGCCGTGCACGCATGGACATTGTCCTTACGCGTACTCTCCGGAGTATAAAAAAGACGTGGATGATATTCCCACGCACTCTACGGAGTATAAATAAGACGCAGCGGGGGGACACCTCCGTGCGCACTCTACGGAGTATAAATAAGATGTAGCGTCGAGGTCTGCCTCCGCACGCACCCTCAGCGCCCGCAACGCGCGGAGACTTGCCTCCGCGCGCAGTCTACGGACTCTAAATAAGACGTAGTGTTGAGGTCCGCCTCCGCACGCACCCTCACTGCCCGCAACGCGCGGAGGCTTGCCTCCGCGCGCAGTCTACGGACTATAAATAAGTCGTAGCATCGAGGTCCGCCTCCGCACGCACTCCACGGAGTATAAATAAGACATAGCGTCGAGGTCCGCCTCCGCACACACCCTCACCGCCCGCAACGCGTGGAGGCTTGCCTCCGCGCGCAGTCTACGGACTCTAAATAAGACGTAACGTCGAGGTCCGCCTCCGCACGCACTCTACGGAGTATAAATAAGACGTAGCGTCGAGGTCTGCCTCCGCACGCACCCTCACCGCCCGCAACGCGCGAAGGCTTGCCTCCGCACACAGTCTACAGACTCTAAACAAGACGTAGCGTCGAGGTCAGCCTCGGCACGCACTCTACGGAGTATAAATAAGACGCAGCGGGGGACGCCTCCGCGCGCACTCTACGGAGTATAAATAAGGCGTAGCGCCGAGGTCCGCCTCCGCACGCACCCTCACCGCCCGCAACGCGCGGAGGCTTACCTCCGCGCACAGTCTACGGACTTTAAATAAGATGTAGCGTCGAGGTCCGCCTCCGCACGCACTCTACGGAGTATAAATAAGACGCGGATGTTACCCTGCGCACTCTACGGAGTATAAACAAGACGCAGATGCCGCGCACGCATGGACACTGTCCTTACGCGTACTGTCCGGAGTATAAATAAGACGTGGATGTCGGTCCCACGCACTCTACGGAGTATAAATAAGACGTGGATGTTGTCCCTGCGCACTCTACGAAGTATAAACAAGACGCGGATGCCGTGCACGTATGGACATTGTCCTTATGTGTACTCTCCGGAGTATAAATAAGACGTGGATGTCGATCCCACGCACTCTATGGAGTATAAATAAGACACGGATGTTGTCCCTGCGCACTCTACGGAGTATAAACAAGACGCGGATGCCGCGCACGCATGGACATTGTCCTTATGCATACTCTCCGTATTATAAATAAGACGTGGATGTTGATCCCACGTACTCTACAGAGTATAAAAACTACACGATGGCCGAGACACCAGGGAGTGCATCGCTTTAGCGACGCACCACCTGGATATCGCGCCTTCGCGTGTGTCGCACCAGGGAGTGCATCGCCTTTTTGAAGATAGGGGAACGACAGTGTCGCCTCCCTGCCTCTGCGTGCGTAGCGCCCTCGGCCTACGCCACAAGCGCCCGCTCTCCACGGGTACTGTTTTTTGAAGGTAGGGGAATGGCGGCTCCACCTCCCTACCTCGCCGTGCGTAGCACCCTCAACCTATGCCACAAGCGCCCGCTCTCCGCGGGCATAGTTTTTGAAGGTAGGGGAACGGCGGCTCCGCCTCCCTACCTCCGCGCGCGTATCGCCCTCGGCCTACGCCACAAGTGCCCGCTCTTCGCGGGAACTGTTTTTTGAAGGCAGGGGAATGGTGGCTCCACCTCCCTACCTCGGCGTGCGTAGCACCCTCGGCCTACGCCATAAGCGTCCGCTCTCCGCGGGCACTGTTTTTGAAGGTAGGGAAACGGCGGCTCCGCCTTCGTACCTCCGCGCATGTATCGCCCTTGGCCTACGCCACAAGCGTCTGCTCTCCGCGGGCACTGTTTTTGAAGGTAGGGGAACGGCGGCTCCGCCTCCCACCTCCGCGCGCGTACTGCCCTCTGCCTACGCCACAAGCGTCTGCTCTCTGTGGGCACTGTTTTTGAAGGTAGGGGAACGGCGGCTCCACCTCCCTACCTCGGCGTGCGTAGCACCCTCGGCCTACGCCACAAGCGCCCACTCGGCTCCGGCGCAGGACTCCGCCGTCTTCCTTGTAGGGATCGCCTCGGCGGGACGGCACGTACTCGGCGCTCAACTCCGCTATCCGCCTCGTAGGCATCGCCTCGGCAGGACGGCACGTACTCGGCACTCAACTCCGCTATCCGCCTCATAGGCATCGCCTCGGCGGGACGGCATGGCTCCGGTGTAGGACTCCGCCGTCCGCCTCGTAGGCATCGCCTCAGCGGGACAGCATGGCTCCGACGCAGGACTCCGCCGTCCGCCTCGTAGGCATCGCCTCGGCGGGACGGCACGTCGTCAGCACTCAACTTCACCGTCCGCCTCGTAGGCATCGCCTCGGCGGGACGGCACATCTTCGGCGCTCGACTGCGCTGTCCGCCTCGTAGGCATCGCCTCGGGCTTCGGCGGGATGGCATGGCTCCGGCGCAGGACTCCGCCGTCTGCCTCGTAGGCATCACCTCGGCGGGATGGCAAGGCTCCGGCCTAGGACTCCGCCGTCCGCCTCGTAGGCATCGCCTCGGCGGGACGGCACGGCTCCAGCGCAGGACTCCACCGTCCGCCTCGTAGGCATCACCTCAGCGGGACGGCACGGCTCCGGCGCAGGGGAACGGCAGTGTCGCCTCCCTGCCTCTGCGTGCGTAGCGCCCTCAGCCTACGCCACAAGCGTCTGCTCTCCGCGGGCACTGTTTTTGAAGGTAGGGGAACGACGGCTCCACCTCCCTACCTCGGCGTGCGTAGCACCCTCGGCCTACGCCACAAGCGCCAGCTCAGCTCCGGCGCAAGACTCCGCCGTCCGCCTCGTAGGCATCGCCTCGGCGGGACGGCGCGGGATTCAGCGTAGGAGTTCGCTGATTTCTTCGTAGGCATTGCCTCTGGGGTTTGCAAGCTACCAATTGCATTGGCTCACCACTCGGCACCCTCGCTTGCCGCCGGGAACGGGGCTGGGGTGGTTGATCACGTCAGCTCGCCCATCGGGACCTCAGCGCTTGCTGTCGAGGGAGTACTATTGTGGGGATGGGCCAACCCTCCGTGACTGGGCCGTGTAACTAGCCCAACATGTAATAGGTCCAATAGTGTAGAGGAATATACCAGTGTAAATATACCAATGTACCCTCATCCTTTGTAAGTACCAAGGGGTAGAATGGAAAAATCTCCATTCTACCCCACTCATGTATATAAACCCCCAAGAGGGGCAGGAGGAGGGACATCCTCTCATTCTCACCAACTCTCCCATAGGTCTGGCTCTTCTCTTCCTCTTCTACCAATCCCCTTCTCTACTGTTTGACCTGTAGCCACAACACTCCCCCTCTTTTTCTTGCTTTTCTTACCTTGCTTACAAAATTGGGTACAAGCCTCTTCAATATAAAGGCTAATAATCTGCTACTCGTATACGTATATGGATTTCAAGTTGGACACAACTTCAACTTGAGTTATACTCGAAGACGGACTCTACTACGTGTAGGACTTGAAGTCAAGATTATTTCTAACAATCACCTTTATTTCCACCCTCTTTTGAGGATACACACGGGGTTACAAAAAAATGCTTTCACCTATTGTCCTATCTCACTTCCCACACCTTGTACTGCAGATGGAGGAACTTTATTTGGCAAAGCTGCACAAACATCTTCAGCAACTACATCTACTGTAAGTACCCTAACACATAGTTCATTTGTGAACAAAGAAATAGGAATATGTGATTTCTACCCATTTATCACTGTGTTGGTTGACAGCACGCAACTAGAGCATCATTTTGTCCAAGCTCATTTCCTGCTTCTACTCAACGTGGAGGAAATTTATTCAAGCTCCTTTTGTGCACCTTCTATTGCATGTCGGGAAAATGTATCCTGCAACTCAGCGGCATATACAGCTTCTGCAGATACATCTTGTGCTGTACGTTTTCCTAAAAGATTATTATTTGTGATGCATTACAGAGGAGTTGGTATGGGTGCTTATCAATTGTATTTGTTAAAAGCAGCAGAGTTCTATGTTTAGTCAAAACTTGTTCCGTACAACATCTACCCAATCTGAAGGAAGTTTATTCAGCCCTTCTGTTGCGCATTCAGCACCAGCTCTATATCCGGATGTTCATTGTACTAGTGCAAGTATCCCTGAATAACTGTTGTTTTCCTGATTTTCTGCTTTTATATCTGATAGATCATCATGTTTGCAGATAAATGTTGATTATCCCAAGAATACCATAGATTTGCTACTTCCGATTGACATTAAACTAGTAAGGATTAGATTTTCTTCAAGGGATGATGGTACTGGAAGTCTTGCTTCACAGGTACGGAACTAAATCTCCAGTGTCCATAATTGTGTTGCACAACACAGTAAAACGCATGGCTATTTCAGCAATAATGATGCTGGGGCTATCTCTGTGGCTTGAAAATCATGTTCGACACCTTATGTTCACACGCTTGGGATCATGACTGTTTAGAATGAAATGCTCTTGTGCATTTCTGTCTGTTCATTATGACTGTCCTATAATAACATGCCCACTGCCTTTTTCATAGTTTCCTTCTGCTGGTCATCATGACGCTAAAGCTTCAGCAACACCCATTTCTTTCTCTATCTATCCTGGAGAGAATCAAGAGCTGACTATCAAATCAATAGAGCAGCCTGCTAAGAGTCACACTGGGAAACAGTCCAGTTCAACATGTAGATCTTGCCCAAATGATCAAAGTGGTAATGTTGGAATTTCTTGCCTTCTGATACTACTATGTTTTTTAGACCTCTGATACTATTTTTTTAGATTTCTGATACTACTATATTCCACACCAAGATTACATTTTGTGTAATTTGTAATTAACCAATTAATGAACATAAATATGGCCTGTGAAAGTGTGGTGCTCAATGTTTTGAAATTTATATTTGTTAATGTAGAACAAATCGATTCAAAGAAATGCATTGTCACTTGCCTATAGAAATTTATGCGGTACTTGTGAAGTTTCAGTCTTTATCTGGAGTGGCGAAGACTAAATAAAAGAAAATAAGGAACAAGTATCGTATGCAGTCCTTATGCAACGAGCTGTACATAGATAGCGTCACTGTGATAAACTTCAACGCATGTTGAGTTCCACCTGAATAAACAACTTTTACAAATCTCTATTTTCTGTATTGATTATATCGATTGCTTCGAAAGCAAGGCATGTGGATCCATGTTTGGGGGCGTTCATATTGGCTTTTGTTTCTGACTTCTACTTAGAGAAATCAAAAGCAAATATATATAAAACGCTCAGCTTCTCGAAATGACTTCTCTACTCCTCTCGCTTCTGTCTCGCTCTGGAGATAAGACAAGGAGTCACGGGTATATCACGCACTCCATTTCTCAAGCTCCTGTCTCGCGTATGCATTTCTCTCTTACTTTCCCCATCACTCGCGTGCTTCTTTTAAAAGCCACTACTTTACAGTCATTACTATTCATTTTCAGTTGCAGTCAAAAACCATCTGTCATAGTTAATACGAACGGCCCCTTTGACTAGTAGGGCTCAAATGGTCTCTGTGCCCCATTGCTGTGTTCTGGTTGGCCTCTGTTGCCCTGTGTGCTTTTTTATTCAAATAAGCTGCTGCTTCGCCCTATTAATTTGTTTAACCAATTATTGACTAGCATGGTTACGATGAATAATCTTGACTAAACCCAAGATCTCCTATCACTAAATCATTATTGTAATCTATGTTTAGGCAACAGAATTGTCATGTCAAGTCCTTTTTTGACATATGTAAGAAACTAAGAGTATCTCAAAACGGAGGATGCTTCATCCTATTGCAATGCCTTGTTATACATATTGATTTCTACTTACTGCAGGTTGCAGCAAAGTGAGCAACAGTGCTGCTTGTCCACCATCATCAGGACCCGCTGGGAGTCAGAAGGAGAATAGCAGTGATGTTCACCAGACATAGAGATCTCCACTGGCTGCTCCAGACTGCAAAGTGATTACTGAGTGTGTGCTGCCTCGGCTCTACAACGCCGATTACTACACCGTGCCATCAATTGTGGAGCTTGCCGTACGAGAGAGTGACGAGCCAGGTTATTGCTCCCGTGTGAAAGATTTCACGGTTGGCAGGCATGGCTATGGTAGTGTCAAGTTTGACGGAGAAACTGATGTGAGGAAGCTTGACATCGCATCCATTGTGGAGTTCAATGACCGTGAGATTCTTGTCTATAGAGATGAGAGCAAGACACCACCTGTGGGGCAGGAGCTCAACAAGCCTGCAGAGGTCACTCTTCTGAATGTGAAATGCATCGATCAGAAGACGGTCGACAGGTACAAGGATATTCTGGTGCAGTGGACCAAGGAGCACGATGCGGAATTTGTGTCATTCGATGCGGCGAAGGGAGAGTGGAAGTTCAGAGTCAAGCATTTCAATCAATAGACACTTTGTGATATTAAGATTTCTTCAATCTACTAGTCCTCCTCTAGTCCCCCACTGGTAATAAGGATACCTTTAAAAAGTTTATGTACAAATTTGGCTGTATCTTGTAGCGAGTTTGGTGTTGTGGTCTTTAGGCATGTTGGATGTAATACCACCAGAATGCAAAAAGGGAGAATAAAGAAAATAAGATAGAGTTTTGCTGTCAGACTCATCGGCTTTAGAGAATGCCAAATAAAAGTAGTGCTCACAGAGGTTCCCAGACCATTCGGGGCCGGTCGGCGCCTCTTGCTATTGTGGGCTTCGTTATTCGACAGAAAATTTAACCAATGTCCACTTTTACCAACTTACCTGTCACAATTGAAAACCCCCAAAGTACAGTGCAGAGTCCTTGGACCAAAAAGCCCTTGGGGCAGTTAGCCATATGAGTGAAGAATGAGAGTAAGGTGAGGGCATTCTAGTCATTTCACAAAGCCAGATGGCTGCTCCAACTATGCTCTTATAAGCTACACAGGACAAGCCCCACACAAGCCCATTTCTTCCCTCAACCGAGAGCTCATCCTGGGAGCTAGCCAAAGACCGAGAGCAAAATGAGTGAAGGCAAACCTCAACTCAGTTCACCACATTTCCCCAACCGAAAAATCAACCTCTCATTTTCTACTTGTCAAGAGACCAAAGCCACCGCAAAGCAAATGTAAGGGAGAGCCGGAGAAGAGGAGCTAGGGAAGTAGGGGAAGACGGAGGAGAGGATCAAGGACGCGAGAGGGGAGGTGCAAGGACGCGGCGACCATGATAGCAAGAGGAGGGCCCAGCTGAACCGCAATGTGGCCCTCGCCGTTGTTGTCCACGAACCTCGCCATCCTCCACCTGATGTTCTAGTAGGCCTTTCTCTACATCTTACCTCTAATGCCTTTCTCTCCAGCGAGGTCGTGAGCACCACAACCAGCTTGGCTCATGCCATTGACGGTGAGCCCATAGAATCGCCATGCACCCTTGATCAGAGGAACATACTCCCCGGCTCATGTTCCCCGCTGAGTTCTGTCATGGAGATCCCGTAGGCCTTCCCAAACCTTTACGCATAAGAGTAGGAGCAAGCCAAAAACAGAAGTTAGAACAAAAATGCATGTCGAATGGAGAGGAAGAGAGAATTATCTTAAGTAGTAGAAGGGGGTGGTAGGTCAAGGTAGTGTGGCCGAAGAGGAGGAAAGGGTCCGAGACTCCTGGTCGACTGTGAGCTGTGGCTAAAGGGCCCAAACCCATAGGGAGCGGTGCCGAAACCAAGTAGCAGCATCATGCAGCCTGAGCCAGGGGCGATGACCAATGGTGATGGGCAATGGCGCAGGCACCCGAGCCCTAAGGGCGACGGCGTGGGTGGACCAGTGGCCCGAGCACCCAAGGTGGCAGTGGCATAGGGGCGGTGTCGAGTAGAGCCCAAGCCCGAGCCAGCTGCAACAAGTCCAGATCGAGGGGAAAGAGCCTAAGGGAGGGGTCGAAGGGGAGGTGGCCGGCGACAGATCTAGCCCTACTAGTCGGATTTGAGGTGGATCCGAATGGGGGAAGAAAGAGTAGTGGGGAACTAGAGGGGGAGTAGAGGGCGGCGTCGAGGAAGGGGATGAGGCCAGTTCGGCCGATCCAAATGAAAAAAGAGAGAGAAGGGAGTAAATGTTCAGCAGAGTAAGAAAATAAAGGAAGTGAAGGAAAAAAGTAGAGAAGAAACGAGAAGAAAGAAAAGAAAAGAAAAGAGGAGAAAAATAAAAAAGGGGGTTTGGTACCTGCGTGTTTTATGTCAATGTTGGTTTCGAGTCCTTAACCTTGGGTGTTTTATGTCAATGTTGGTTTTGTGCGTAGGAACGACGACGTTCATATGTGTACATGCATCGCTTCCACGTATTGAGATTGGGTGAATGACTATTCAGGTGGAGGTTTGAGATCGACGCTGTCCGCACGTCGCTCCGCTCCGCTTAGTTAACAAGCAAGTGTATAGTAGAATAGTGGATTGTGGTGAATGATTGGTATTTTGTGTCTTTCATACCATGTTCTATAGTACTTATGATTACGTGCTAATCATACTTTGATAAGTGCTGCTTATGATTAAATGCCAACATTGAAAGTATGTTACATCACGCATTGCACTCATACACAGACAACAGGACCTACTTCGGTAGGTACTCCATGGGAGTGGAGTTTGGATCCTCGTATAAAAGAGGGTGTAGATTGAGTGGTTCATTGACGGGTGAGCACTCCGCTATACAGGTATAAGCTACAGTTACAGACGTATCGCATTGCATGAAAACAGAGCAGAACAGTGATACAGTTATAGATGCATTGCATTGCATAAAAGTGACAACAGTGAAACAGTTATAGAGATAGTGATGTACAATTCACAGAAATGGGAATTATTAAATTGATGTGTTAATGTCACTATTTTATCGTGTGCTTGCCGAGTCTCCGGATTTACCCTTGCTTTGTTTGTTTTTTTAGGTGATCGTTGAGGACGTCATGCATGGGCGGGACATATGGATAACGTCAAGTACTAGCAGCCCTTCGCATATCAGATTTTGGTAGCATGTTTAAACTCCACTGGTATGCTAGAATAGTTGCTTAAAATGATATGTTGTAAGTGGTCGCTGCACTATGAATAAAGTAGTGTTTGTTTAAAATGGTTAGCAGTTGGAAAAAGGGTAATTTATGCAATGATGGTAGCACTCTAGACTCAGAGGATGAGCGGGGTGTTACAACGGTGATAAGCTTTTGAAACAATGACGAAGAAATCGTTCTATTTGTTTATTCGAGGAAACTATAAGCTAAAAAGCACTTCATACTCTTTACTGTTGATGTCGTACTTTGCCGGTTTCGTACTAAGTATTCTCGCTGTAGCAGACTTGTTTAATCAGAACCTGGGGGAATAGTTGCTGGAAGTTGCTTCGTCGCGAGAGGACAGGATAATTTTTACCTGTTTGAAAAAAAAAAGAGGAAAAACGGGATTCATGTGGTTACTCCCTGATGCTCAGTTTATGAATCATTTTTTACATTGAGATCGCAGAGCATCGGAATTAGCAATTGTGACCATTGTACCTGATATTGACGACGCGTTTAGAATGCTAGAATTTTGTTGCATTTATATAGAAATCGGACAGTTTCTTTTGAAATTCATGCAATCCAAACATGCCTTGCAATTAGAGTGAAGACGTACACGATAGTATTTGATAGGATCGTATCGTACTGGAGGAAGCGTTGAAAACAGACAACAGTAGCAAATTGCAATGCACCGTAACCATACAAGAAAAGGATAGCTTCGAAAGGGATTGACAAAGATAGCGAGACACTTTCGTGGGTTCATGTGGAACATGACGATCCTCCATGTCAAGTCACGGGGGCATCTTTTTGGTCAAAGGTTCCCCAACATCTTGATGTTTACCTTGCGACTTTTGTGTGAGAGAAAGTCCTAGCGTCCTTAATTAGCACATAGGAGAAGGCCTCCGTTTGAGATTGGACTGCCGCAGCAGGCTAAAATTAGAGAAATTTCTTGGGTGTTGTCTCCCTTTGGAACTATTTTTGGATTTATGGAGCTGCTTATTAGGTGTTTACTCCCTTTGGAGCTATTTTTGGATTTATTGAGCTGTTCATTTAAACTCCTAACATAAAACTAAATTCACTATGGAACATTTTTTTTAGTGAAGGGAAACCTCGGTTTCTAGAGAAACCATTATAACTTTTTTTGGTGGAGTTTGAACCCACGACCTTAACCATAACCGTGTGTTTTGGTTATGCAACATAAAAGAAGTAAATTGTGTTGTGTATTCAGTAGTTTCGGTTCACGTGTATTGAAACCGCACGCTGAAATCATTGTATGCTACTGCATTTTGGCATCCACGTGAGGAACCAGTAGCTAGCTTAATACAAAGCAGCCAAAACATACTACAGGTGCCCTCCCAAAACACACCCCATATTTTTCAAGTGAGCACGTCGAGAAATTTTTTATATTTTATATTTTACCACTGAATGACCCGATTAAATAAGACATACCGTGCTTATCCAAAATATCTAGAATCCAGTGGACAAGGACTAACACCATCGTTTCCGCCAGTAGGGCACTGTCCCAGGTGGGTGGGTGGGTTGGTACCTTTGAGGTGTGTTTGGTTGCCTGTATCTCCTTCGTCCTGGATGGATGGATCTGTATAATTTGAGAAATAACCTGTTTGGTTGCCTGTATGAGCGGATACAGCCTGTATGAGCGGATGCAAAAATACGCCATCATCCTGGATGGGTGGATACGCTCAAAATGAGCTTCACTAGCCATCCCGGATGAGTTGATGCAGATGTATCTTATGCGGTCCCACGTGTCGACCTCTCACGTTTGGTAGACCGCATCCGCTCATACTGAGCAACCAAACAAAGATCTTAGTTTTTGTATCCGCTCATGCAGCCTCACCAAACATCTTCTTTTTCTGAAATACGATTCCACTCAGCCTGCATCCACTCAGCCAGATATACGATGCAACCTCCATCCACGAACCAAACACACCCTTGGGGACAATGATATATACACACTATGGAAATCACTGGATTAAAGCGGGAGTGATGTGTATGAATATGATGTTTTGTTTGAGATGTATGATCAGTTGCTCTCTATATACAAATTTGAAGGAACATTTGATCTAGTGCCCTCGAAAAATATCGCATTTTGGGTTTTGCCACTATTTTTTTGCCTTATTGGTTCCATATATGCATGCCATTGTTTGCCACAACACTTTTAGAAATGCATTTTTGCAGCTAATTTTTTTAATAGTGACTAATATACCCCGCTTCTCGTTTGACCTTCTTGTTAGGGTGATCTCAGGCATTTGGCCCAACGGCCAAATGCCAACCCCTTGACCGCGCCCTGATCGGGGGCGCCCAGCCCAATTGGCTGGTGGGCCCCTGTCGCCAGCGCCACATAAATAGAGGTGGGGGCCGGGGCGGCACGGACACCAAGGTTCACCGTGCCGCCACCATCCCCACCAACAAACCCTAGACCCGATCTAAGAGGGGGCGCTCCAGCGACGGGAACACCCACCGCCATCTACCGCCAGGGAAGTCGCCGCCACCAGGGAGACGCCGCCGCCAAAGAAGGCCGCTGCCAGGGAGACGCCGCTCCTCTTCCCCGACCGTCGCTGCCCGTGTGCAGACTTCACCGAGTGAACCGCGATGGCCAACCCCTCCTCCTCTACATCGGACGGTTGGTACCCCTCTCTCCCTCTCGGTATTATCTCAAGAACCCGAACAGAGAACCCGCTAGATCTAAACCCTAGGAGATCCTAAAGCAAATCTAACAATGGTATCAGAGCTACCCTAGGCGTAGATCTAGACGGAAAAGAAAAGAAAAGAAAAGACACAGAGAACGAAACCCTAACCCTAGAAAACAATAAAAGAACAGAGAAAGGGAAACCCTAGATCTGAAAAGTACTTACCTGGCCGTCGTCGTCGCTGGCGTGCGGGAGATCGGCCGAGCCTTGGGCTCGCCGGCGCTCCACGTGCGGGCCACCGTCGACGCGCGGGACAGATCCGAGCGCGCGCACTCGGAGGGGCGCCGACATGGAGCCGCTCGACGGCGGCGCACTCCCTCTCAGGGGAGTGCGCATGCCGGTGAGAGGGCCCGCGGTGGCGCCGGCTTCTCCTTCTCCGGCGGCGTGGACGAAGTCGTCGCCGCCGCCGCTTCGTTTGCTCTCGGGTGCGAGGGTGAGAGAGGGGAGGCAGAATGAGCTAGGGTTTGCGGGGGCGTCTGCGGGCGGTTTTGTTCCGCCGAGTTCGCCGCTGCGCCGTCGGATGGCGTGGACGGCTGAGATTCGCGCGAGGCGGAGTCGGCCAGCGGGCGAGAGGTTTCGCGGCCCAGGCCTAGGTTGCGCGCGAGCGCGCTCGGCCGCGAGGAACGAGAGCCGTCGGATGTGAATCCGACGGCTGATGGATCGTGCGGAGGCGCCAAAGGTCGTGGCCGCGCGGGATTGAAGCCGTTGGATTCGCATCCAACGGCTGAGACCGCATGGGCGCGGGGGAGAGCGCGCGTGCTCGTCTCTGCAGCCGCGGGTCGGGGGTTGGGCATTGAGAAAGATGGGCCGCGCGCGGTGGCGGTTGGCGCGTGGGGCGTGGCATGGCTGAACAGGCCGAAATGGCCAAATGAACAGTAATTTTTGATTTTTAATTGTTTCAGAAGCATTTTTGAGTGTATTTGAATGAAATTTGAACCAAAATCTCTGTAAATTTTTGCACCAACGTGTTAATTTTTCCAGAGATTGATGAGTACAGTTATAATGCTTCTGAATAATGAATTATTTTTGAATAATTTCATGTTTCCACTGCAAAAGTTAATGTTGATTGATTTTTCATTATTAAATTCGAACCAACGGGAGAATTTAATTTTGGAAAAATAGATATAATTTCTAGATAATTATGATATTGTTATTTTCTGACCAACATTGATAATAACAGTATTATAATTTTTTTTAATTGATGATTTTATGCATTATTTCTATTTCTGCCCAACGGTGATGTAGATTTAATGTATAAATAAAATTGTATGTCGTATTTTGACCAACGTTGGAATAAGGCATATAATTTTGCTGTTATTATGTTTAAATGTTCTCACTGGATATGCATTGTGTTTTCGTGGAGGATACTCTTTGATGGGCTACATCGAGATATCCTCATTCTCAAAGGAAACAACTATGGTGAATGGAAGAAAAGATTGACTGGCCTTCATCTTGGTGAGGTGGACTGGTAGTCACCACACCATGTCCCACGAGCTGTGGCACCGGTGAGAGACGAAAATGAAGTCGATGCCGCTTGGCGCACTGCAGAGGGACTATGCTCCCATAAAAATGTCATATGATCTTGATCATAAAGTGGATCACCGCCAACAAGAAATGTTTGGTCGTGATAAAGAACACGATTGAGCTCGCTATTGTGGGCTCAATCGCAGAGTGTGACACCGTCACAGAGTACCTTGAGAGGATAAAGAGTCGCCATCGCTCTTCAAAACTTATTTTACACAAATGATTAAGCGACTTGTGACAAAAGGTACTCGGTGGTGGCGGTGGCATAAGAGAGCACATACGAGGATGAGCAACTTGGCATCCAAGCTTAAACCAATGGATTTGGCTCTCAAGGATGAGTTCCTTATTCATTTGGTTTTGCTTCCTTGCCGAAAGAGTTTGACACTTTTGTTGTCAACTACAACATGCACCCAAGAAATGGGACTTAGAAAAGTGCATAGCTATGTGTGTGCAAGAGGAGGAAAGAATTAAATCCTCACATGGTGGTTCTATCAACTATGTGAAGGACAACAAAAAAGAACTTCAACAAGAACTTCTCCTCAAAGAACAAGGAAAAACCCCTGTCCATCACCTCAACAGAATAATTTTGCAAGAGACAAAGATCGTTGTCTTCATCAGAAGAAGACGGACACTACAAGAAGAACTGTCCCGATTACTTAAAGATGATAATGGCAAAGAAAGGTGAGAACATTATTACCTTTATAAATGAGTCCCTGTATGTACAATATTCAAAATCTACTTGGTGGATTGATTCAGGTGCAACTGTTTATGTTGCCAATAATTTGCAGGGATTCCGTTCGACGAGGACTACGCAAAGAAAATAAAGATGCGTTAAAGTCGCAAATGGAGTCCAAACTGAAGTTGAAGCCGTTGGCGATCTTTCATTAGAGCTAGCTGATGGCTTCACTCTTTTACTTAGAGATGTTCTTTATGTACCCTCTTTACAGAGGAATTTGATTAGTGTTTCAAATTTGGACAATGATGGTTATGATTGTCATTTTGGAAATGGCAAATGTGAAATAATATTTAATAATAAATGCATTGGTCTTGCCATCAAACAAGATGAGCTTTATTTATTGTCACTTCGTGAAAATGTGAATTCCGTATGTGATGTGAATGAGCGTATATCCTCGCCTGTGAATGAGAACAGAAAACGAAAGAGAACTCTAGATGCGTCGTCGAAATTATGGCACTGTCGTTTAGGCCATATTTCGAGGGGGAGAATAGAAGGACTAGTTAAGAATGAAATTCTTCCTCTATTAGAGTTCTCAGACCTAGAACAATGCAGAGAATGCATTAAAGGAAAATATGTAAAGAAAATTAAGAAAGACGCCAAAAGAAGCACAGGAGTTCTACAAATTATTCACACAGACATTTGTGGTCCTTTTTCTGTGAAAAGTGTGGATGGTTATGACTCGTTCATAACATTCACGGATGATTACTCCCGTTATGGATATATCTATCCAATCAAAGAAAGAAATGAAGCCTTGGATAAATTCAAGATATTTAAGGCTGAAGTTGAAAACCAACACGATTTAAAGATTAAGATAGTCCGATCGATCGTGGGGAGTACTACGGTCGACATACCCCATATGGACAAGTTCTGGACCTTTGCAAGGTTTTTACAGAAAATGGCATAGTGGCCCATATTCTACACCGCGAACCTCAGCAAAATGGAGTAGCTGAAAGACGCAACCGTACCCTAATGGATATGGTGCGAAGCATGATGAGCTATTCCACACTCCCATTGAGTTTATGGATGGAGGCGTTGAAAACCGCCATTCATATTCTCAACAGAGTGCCTATTAAGTCGGTGCCCAAAACATCGTACGAGTTGTGGACAGGAAGAGTTCCCTCACTAAACCACTTACGTGTGTGGGGGAGTCCTGCTGAGGCTAAAGTATTTAACCCAAACCTTGGGAAGCTTGATCCCAAAGCGGTGAGTTGCCATTTCATTGGCTACCCCGAAAGTCAAAAGGTTTTCGTTTCTCCGCCCGCATGATATACAAAGTTTGTAGAAACGAGACACGTTGTCTTCTTAGAGGATGAAATGATGAGAGGAAGTATGATAGCTCGTGAGATTGACCTTGAAGAGAAGCGGTGTATGCGCCCACTCCGATGATTCAAGAGCCATTCTTCACACTACTGCTGTCGCACGCACCGACGGTGCAAGACATCGTGGTGCCGGCACTGTTATTGTTCCTCCCGTGGCAACAATGAATGATAATAAGGAACCTGTTCTTCAGATCCTATAGAACCTATTGCCACGATGAGAGGGAGCAATAGCGCCTCAAATGAAGATGTACCAAATGAGGAGGCCCCGGAGGTCTCAAAGAGTAAGAAGATCAGCTATTTCTGATGATTATCAGATTTATCATACAGAGGAATTTCAAATGGAGGATGATCCCACCTCATTTGAAGAAGCCATGAGAAGCGAAAATTTCTCAAAATGGCTTGAGGCCATGGAAGAGGAAATGAGGTCCATGAAGACTAATAAAGTCTGGGACTTGGAAATTATTCCTAAAGGAGCCAAAAAAAGTAGGCTGTAAATGGGTCTACAAGACAAATCTTGACTCCCAAGGGAATGTGGAAAGATACAAAGCGCGACTTGTGGCAAAAGGCTTTACGCAAAGAGAATGGATTGATTACAATGAGACCTTTTCTCCAGTCTCATGTAAAGATTCCTTCAGAATCATAATGGCATTAGTAGCACATTATGATTTAGAGTTACATCAGATGGATGTAAAGACGACATTTCTTAATGGGGATTTGGAGGAAAATGTTTACATGGCACAACCAAAAGGTTTTGTCATGGAAGAAAATGAAAGAATGGGATGTCGCCTAAAGAAATCGATTTATGGGTTAAAGCAAGCTTCAAGACAGTGGTACTTGAAGTTTGACAGTACAATAAGAAAATTTGGGTTTAAAGAGAATGTAGAGGACAACTGTGTTTATGCAAAGTTTAAAGATGGGAAGTTTATCTTCCTAATCCTGTATGTGGATGATATCCTACTGGCTAGTAGTGATGTCAGTCTGCTACTGGAGACAAAGAAGTTTTTGTCCTCAAACTTTGATATGAAAGATCTTGGTGAAGCCTCGTTCGTTCTAGGATCGAAATTCACCGGATAGAAACAAAGGGACATTGGGACTATCGCAAAGACATACATAGAGAAATCTTAAAGAAATTTGGTATGCATAAATGTAGTCCTTCACCTGCACCTATAGTCAAGGGTGACAGATATGGGGATTTTCAATGCCCCAGGAACCAGTGTGAGATCGATCAAATGAAAGCGGTTCCATATGCTTCAGCGGTCGGAAGCTTACAGTATGCTCAAGTATGCACACGCCCTGACTTAGCATTTGTTACCGGATTACTTGGCAGATTCCAGAGCAATCCTGGAATAGAACATTGGAAATTGATAAAGAAAGTCTTGCATTATTTGCAAGGAACAAAAGGCCTCATGATGACATACAGAAGATCAGATTCACTCCATATAGTGGGGTATACAGATTCTGATTATGCGGGAGATGATAGAAAGTCAACATCCGGATATGTGTTCACTCTCGCTGGAGGAGCTATATCGTGGAAAAGCTCAAAGCAAACCGTCACTACATCGTCCACAATGTATGCCGAGTTTGTAGCATGTTATGAGGCTACGGGCAGTGAATCGGCTAAAGAAGTTTATACCGGTTTAAAAGTGGTTGACGACATCAATAGACCACTTAAGTTGTACCGCGATAATGAACCCGCAGAATGTATGCCCACAACAATAAGTCAAGTGGTGCTGCCAAACACATTGACATAAAGTACTATGTTGTGAAAGATAAAGTTCGGGATCAAATTATAAATCTTGAGCATATAAGTACCGCAAAGATGTTAGCAGATCCGCTTACTAAAGGCTTACCACCCAACGTGTTCAGAGAACATGTAGCCGGCATGGGTTTAAGGGAAAGCCTATGATTCCTGGACTAAAAGATGGCCCAAAAGATGAAAGTAACTATTTCAGAACAGAGAGGTGTATTGTAGCTGTTAAATCTATCGGCGATTGACCGTGACGATGAGACATGTTCTATGCACTAATCTGCGATGGAATGAGTAAAGTCAAAAGTAATTAAAGTTAAAGCATAGATTGAGATCAAGGGGGAGAATGTTAGGATGATCTTAGGCATTTGGCCCAACGGCCAAATGCCAACCCCTTGACCGCGCCCTGATCGGGGGCGCCCAGCCCAATTGGCTGGTGGGCCCCTGTCGCTAGCGCCACATAAATAGAGGTGGGGGCCGGGGCGGCACGGACACCAAGGTTCACCGGGCCGCCACCATCCCCACCAACAAACCCTAGACCCGATCTAAGAGGGGGCGCTCCAGCGACGGGAACACCCACCGCCATCTACCGCCAGGGAGGTCGCCGCCACCAGGGAGACGCCGCCGCCAGGGAAGGCCGCTGCCAGGGAGACGCCGCTCCTCTTCCCCGACCGTCGCTGCCCGTGTGCAGACTTCACCGAGTGAACCGCGATGGCCAACCCCTCCTCCTCTACATCGGACGGTTGGTACCCCTCTCTCCTCTCGGTATTATCTCAAGAACCCGAACAGAGAACCCGCTAGATCTAAACCCTAGGAGATCCTAAAGCAAATCTAACACTTCTCCCCCTCCCATGTTGTTAATATAATCTCCATCTGCAGCTCCAATTCGTGTTCAAGCATTCATATATTTATGGACTTCTGCTGTAAACTAAGTATACTCATACAAAGGAGAAATTTGTACCGGAGGTTCTAAACTCATAACAAAGAGCCACCTAGGTTGTAAATTGGAAGTCTGTCCAACAGTCCAACTTACCTTTCTTTTTCAGTTAGCTAAAAGGAGGCAAACAGCGGGATGAAAGGTAGTACCCCAATATAATGTTGATGTGAATCTTCACGTGAACCAAAAATTACCTTATGGATCTTCCATCTAAAAGCTTTTTATTAGTTTCACACATCCATTCAATTGAGAATGAACACTTTTAGCTAACCAACAAATTAAATGGCCACATGGATTACCTATCTAAATGATCAACATCAGTTTTGCGGGCCCATCCCACTCAAATATCTGCTTAGGAAACCCCCGTCCTATTATACTAAATGAAAACCACGTGTAAAAGTTTTTCAAGTAATCGCACAAAAAGCCATATATAGGGGAGGGGATATTGTATAAACCCTTCAAAATTTCAAGACCAAAATCAATTATGTTTGGAAGATATAAAATCAATCACAAAAGTATTACCCCGTTATATGTTTTTTAGAATACATATAGTCAAAGTTTTGAAAATATTTATACTTGTCACATGGGAATGATATTAGTAATTTTTCATCAAAAATACTTCCATATCATTATGTTTATATAATTTTCACTAGTATATAATTAGAAAAGGTAATAGTCAAATGTGTACATTAGAAAATGTGTCGATGTCTGAAACGGCATCTTTTTTTGGAACAGAGGAGTTAAAACTTGAAGTGACATAGTTGACCTGATTTGCAAGACACATGAGTTTTCAAGTTGTTAGAAACTAGTTAATTTTCAAGTTAACTAAATTAAGTGATACTTCCCTACATGAAAAAAAGGAAAGTTCCGAAATAGACTAACTTTAAAACAAAATAGCCTTCGCTTGTTAACCGAAAGGATTTTCAGTCAAAACATGGAACCATAGAGTGAGGAGAAGAGGCACAGAACGGTTAGATCCACTCAAGCAAGAGCTCCTTGAAATGTGGGGGCAAGATTAGGTGGTGATCGGTTGGGCTGTGGCTTATGGCTTATTTCACTGTAGATGAAGGTGGTTTATTTGGTATAATTAAATTTAAAAAATTTTAAAAATAGAAAAAATGGGTTAGCCCATCACGTGTAATGCAAACGAATATAGGAAAAAAGAACTGGTAAAAAAACTCAAAAAAAATCAGAAAAAATCAGAAAAAGACGAAATTTAGAAATAATAAAAAATAAGCTAGCCAGAAGCCGAAACGATCGGGGCCAGCTCGCTAGCTTACAATAACAGAGCACCTAACCTTCCAAGTTCCAATCTCTTACTTCATGTGATGGAAATATGCGACGGAGAGGAAAAGTGAGGACCAAACATGCAAAAACATAATCAAATCTGGCTGGCACAACCATAGAAAATGGACCTCAAATTCCTTTGGATGACCATATTCCATGAGATGACAACTTGGATCCGGCGGTCGTTGGCCTCGTCGAAGGCCTACCTTTTGCGCAAAAATATTGCAGGAATATTTAAATATCATGTAAAGGAAGTAGAAAATAGTACACATCTTGACATTCCGTTGCTTTTTTTTCTCTCTCAAAGAACCATAAAAATAGTCATGAAAAAGTCTCGATGCATTATCCAGTATGTGCGAGGATTGCAATCATCAAACAACTCTTACGCTTTGAAGTTTTCTCTCAATCAAACAGTCTTCTAGCAAAGCACCGAAGCAACATCCTACACCCCGACGAAAAAAAAGTCGTACACAAACAAACTTTCTACAACGATTTATTTGTTGACATCTTATGCATTTACCATCAATTTTTCTTTCAAGGAGAATACAATAATAAAATTACAGGAATTGCCTTGCGTATTTGTTTATAGAAAATTGAGATACGTACGGCAGATCACACACGAATATATATATCAATATATGCATGCAGCGTGCTCTAGAAAATTTGCATTAAGCAGTGAGCACGTGCACATCGAAGCTCGGGCCAGCGAGGCCTAGTTACCATTTTGTCATACACCAGATCGATCACACAGAAAGATAGGATTGAAAAATGATCTAGTTTGGAATTCATATTTCTTCCATTAAACTGAAATTAGATTTTCTACGGTTCTTAAGGAAATTAAACTATTTCTCGTAAAATTTTCTTGTTCCATAAAATATTTTTGGGAAGCGTCAACTCACACACTTTATTTATACTAGCCGAATACCCGTGCGTTGCTACAGATTTAAAAAAAATTAGAACATATTTGTATGCACGTTCCAACAAACTTTACGACCCGTTAGTTTTAGAACATGTAGTATGATAAAATTTTAAAATCCGTAGAAGAGGCCGGGTAGAAGAGGAGGTGGGACATGGTAATTGTTGGTGGAAGTGGAGAGGAGGGGTAGTTAGATATGAGAGAGAGGGAGAGGGATGTTAGATAGATGGTCAAGATTTCAGTATTCAGATCGGACGGTTCAGAAGGGAGGAAGAAGAATGCACCAACCACCAACTCAAACTTATTAAATAGTAAAAATTATAATGTAAAATATTGGAGATTTTGGCATTTCTGCCCCTAGAAATCTTTATTTGCAAAACTAGCCCCCTCTGGCATAATTTGCAGATCTAGCCCCCTCCCAGGCACCTGCCCCCGATACTGGGTGTGACAGGGACCTTCCCCCAGTGGCAGGCGTGGAAGGAGGCCCGCACTTGTTTGCCAGACCGATTCCTGCATGATTCGTCTTCGCGCAGCGCGGCGTTTCCGCTCGTCGTTTTCTCCCGTGCTCGGCTACGTAAACACGTGGCAAACTGGATTCTCTCAACCAGATTTAAGCTCTCTCCTTGTCTTCCTCTTGCACTCTCTCACTCATGCATTCTCTATTCTCTCCCTTGAATCCTAGAGACAGCGATGAAGGTGACTCGAGCGCCGCCCACTTAGTGCTTTGGGCGTGGGCTAGATCTCCGCCATCATCGATTCCACCTGGGAGAGGCAAGGTGCTTGTGGGCTATCGATTACCCTAGTATTTCTAATGTGGCTCTCCTTCTGGGTGAATTTGGTTGTTCTTCCTGCGGTTTTTATTGGAGTGCTTCTCGCCATCATTCGTGCATTTGAGTGTGTGTTTGTGTGGTCCAGGGCTGAATGAGGTGGTACGTCATGTTCAATGGCCGAAATTCGGGGGTTTACAATAGTTAGGAACACTACCACGAAGAGATCCGTTCTTTCCCAGATGCGAACTACTGATGATTCGACACCAAAGAAGAGGCACTGGAGGCATTCATGGCATATGGGTCATCGCTCGGTGAATCAACTTGAAAGGGCAGTGTGACTGTGTGGTACCAACGCTGTGAAAGTTGTGCCATGGATGTGTCAAACTTAACCAAAGCTATAGTGATTCTTGTTCAGTTCATGGTGATTTTAGCACTTTTGTATGTTTATGTGTTGCCATGAGATGGATTGCTGGTGATAAGATGCAAATGTTTTTTTGTTTGTGATTCTCTATTGGAAGAAATAAAATAGAATAGCAATGTGTATTGCACTTTGTATCAAGTCATGTGGTTGAATGTACAATTTTATTTTGGTTATTTATAGCAAATGATGTGTTCGAACGGACAATCTGGAACATGATGTGTGAAAGTGTATGAAATGAAATGGAATTAGAACATGGTGTCTGTAAACACAAATAGATGAACTGAGCCCCGTCCTATACTTGAACAACCGAATTAATTTTTTGTTGGCCCCTTGGCGTTGGTATTTTGCGAAAGTTGTTAGGGTTTGTTGTTGGGCTTTTTGTCAGGAATGTTAGGGCTTTTGCCACTGGTCATGCAAATGGATGTCTTGGTCGATCTATTTGTGGAACACACATAGCGGATCCGGAGACTGCGGGTAGATTAGAGAGGATGTTAGCGCCTGCTTTCAAAGAGAGACAGGAGGGAAATGTACTGTAAGCGGTCCTTATAGGCTGGCGAGAGCGCCTTGTGTCCCAACTCCGATCGAGGTAGTCCTAGGTGTAGTTAGAGCAACCATAGTAACCCATGCCCAAGCTTAGCCGCTCTTTGGATTTGAAAAACTTGCATGTGTCCCCACACCAGTAGGTGGGCGGCCTCTCCCCCGTAGGCATGTCATGCGGCGAATGCTCCGTGGGAATGTCCAGGTAGGGGTTGGAGCTACAAGGGGCATCGTTGCAGGGAGGTGGCCTCCTAGCATGTCTGCTCTGTTCGTCATGAGGTGTAGCATCCCTCGCAAATTCGGTAAGCTCCTCCCATTGCTTCTCTATGTGTGCGAGGTAGTGTTTGTTGTGTACTTGCAAGAGAACTTGTAGCCCAACAGGTAGTACTTATGCGCGGAGCCGGCGTGGCGTACACGGGTGAATTCCAATTCGGTTGATGCAAATTCGCGTTCGCGAGGCAGCAAGCCCAAGGATGAATCTTGTTGCAGCCTTGTGTCACGTCGGTTTGCAAAGCTGGCTCGTCAGGTCATGTCGCGGTGCAAAGTTGCCTCGTTGCATCACATCACTGCACAAATCAAACTGAAGATAGTACAGTAGGCTACATTTAGCCTTCTAGTTCGTTTATTATTTTCTTATGCAAAGAAATTAATTAAATGACTAAATTATAAGTTATGAACAATTAAGTAACATTCTGCAACATCTAAAATCACATGTAGAAGATGAATTGTACATTTATTTCATAAGGTTTTATTAGCCATAAAAGAACCGGCAATACATACAAATATGTTTTCCATAAAAAACAATAATGGAAATGCTGATTCAATTGATGCTGGTCCTTAGGGTGGGTTAGCTTGTCAGGGGAGCCCCGCACACCTCGGAAGCCGTAGTACGAGCGTTGCATGGGAGGCGAGGCTGTAGACAACTTGTAGATGCCCCTAACAATCCGTCGGTTGTCTCCAACGAATTTGTTCCTCCGGGAATGTCATCTTGTCGAGTGACCATAGGTTCTGTCGTAGGTCGTAGCAGGCCTCCTCACCCGGCATGTGGCCATGCTGGGGGCATCACTAGGGGAAGTGGCGTGGAGAACATGCTATCAATCCACTCCCTTGGCTGCGCAGTAGGATTCGTAGACAAGCACCAACTAGGCATAGTTGTGTACCAATCACCGGTATGGGCCACCGGTAGCTCCGTGTCATTTGCGGGGTGAACTGCAAAAGATGAATTTGTTAGGATACAAATACAAATGGAGGTCATACTTCCTTTCAGTAAAATTGTTACCTACTGCAGCGAACTGGAGGGCCCCTCATACTCGTAGGTGTACGAAGGCTCGGGGTATGCCATGTAGCCAGACTCATACCATGGGTCACCCATTTGATATTGTCTGAAAGTGCAGTACTCGGCTTGCCCCCTACTGGTCCATGGGAGAATTTGGGACAACCTCATCCGTTGTGGGTTGTGCCTCCCTGCTCTTCGGTATGGCCTCCTCCTACCTTCGTGGTGAGGACAACAGCAACGTGGAGTTTGTGCATCGCAACTACGCGGAATAGCACAATTAATCAATGATGAAGAAGCTCGACGTAGGGCAACTGAAACTCCGTTGTCACTCGCCGAGGAGGTCAGCTGTGTGGAAAATTGGCCACCAACGCTGCACTACTAAATCAACTCACTTGGATGGGAGGATGGAGGTGGCAAGGGTGCGCGATGATACTCCATCCATTGCCTCAAGCTGACGTCGGTGGGCCTTCCATAGCTCATGTTGCGAATGACATGCTTAACATCATCCACAATAGACTTCATGACAACATAAAGTCGTTCAACTATATTATTCCTTCCCTGCTCGAGTTCCCAACAGCCGCACTGCACAATGCTTTGCACATGGTCCAGTTGCATGGTTATCGAACAAACAAAATTGTTAGTTCATCCCATTTCAGAGGGTGTTTTATCTGCTATGTGCTCAATGTATCGACTCGTCATGGTGCACTGCACAGTGCAGGTTGAGCCCCAAGGCCAAGCGTTCAGTGTGGCTAGGATCTGCATGTCAGGCTAGGGGTGTACCTGTCAATCTCACCCGTGTGCGTCGTATGTTCCATTCCAGGTACGTGTCGTAAGTCCCAGCATCATAAGGCCGTGCCTCCTAAAAAATGCTAGCAAGGGCAGATTGCCATGCATCTATCCACAGTTGCTATGTCGGTCGCCAGTCATCATTCTTATGGCCCTTCTTCGTCTTCTTGATGGTGGAACAAAACAAATAAATTATGGTACTGACATAACAAATGAATAACTGAGGTCCAATATAAAGCAATGTAACATGCTTACAGGTTGCTACACCTCGAAAGTGGTCACCCTAGAACTGGGCGATCTCCTAGTGCAGCTGGAATTGCTTTATCACCCGTTGCAGGTTGTAGGGCTCAACCATATAGGAGAACACCAGATGTCAAGTTGTCCTCCAATACGCTGCATCCTAGTAGCATAGTGAGCTCAAGCTGTTTGGTGCTGTGTCCTGCATGAATGCATCCATCCAACCACGTTCACTTTCAACCTACGACTTGACTCAAGTTGGGATTTCGCAAATTATTCAGCCAGGATTGTCCCATACCAGCCATGTGGTAGTACGATAGGGCTTTGTAACAGTAGCTCACAGATCGGTCCTTAATTGACTTAGGCTCAACCACTTACCCCCTGTGCACGACAATCAACCACTGCGGCTCCAACCAATAGGGCATGCCTGCACCCACCAATCTAACCAATCGCCCAAGTCCAACCAGGTTTTATATTTTGTTTTCAAAATATTTCATAACACTCCTTGACTCACCAAGGTCATGAGTACATATCAAAAGTATACCATTTTATGTGAAATGTTCATCATTTTATGTGAAAAGGTATCCCAAAACCAAGATTACATCTAAACAGTCTAAGCATTTGACATAAAATCCTTCTAGCCAGTACTAATGTACTAACTAGGGTTTCATCTAGGGTGACAAGGTATCAAGGAATTCAATATCAATGGAGGAATTAACAAGTAGGCAATAACTAAATTTAAAACTGAATTGAAATACGTTGAATAAAAATATGCATGCAATATAATGTAAATCAACAAAATTTTATTTTGAAAACTGGGATCAACATGATCAAGGAGTGTGACTTGCCTTGCTCTTCAACTTGGTTTGAATCTACGTCGAAGAATTTTCCCGAATCGTCGAAGTCTACACGTGAAAATAACCCACTAAATTCAAAATAAATTCAAATTGACTTCAAAAATTTGAATTTATGCCATAATTGGATAGAGGGGAATTTTTGATGAATTTAGAAATTTGAATGGGCTAAATCGGAGTTAGGACGAAGGAGAACGGGCTCCGACAAATTTAAAAAGAGAGAAAATGGAAAATCAGGATTTTTGGAATTATTTTTCTAAAAGAAAATCTAGGATTTATGATGTCAGCACTGAATTTCATTTCGGCCGAATTGTTTTCCTACAGAAAAACCGAATTATTGCGCCATGCTGGCGTCAGCATTGGGGCATGGCACTGACAGGTGGGCCTCGGTCCATGGACCGAGCCCACGGAGGAGGGGAAGTGGCAAGGTGGCACGGGGTGACTGGCTGGTGCTGACGGGGCAGAGGGGGCTGGGGTGGCGCCGACGTGGCGTGCCACGCGGGCACAGCAGCCGACGTGGACAGGGCGGCCGGCGGTGGCTCTCGGGGAAGGGAGCTCGCCGGCGCTCCGGCGGGCGGCGGTGACTGGCGAAGGGCGGAGAAGGGAGAGGGGGCGGCGGTGAGTCAAGAGGTGGGCGCGGTTTTTACCGGTGATGGGTGGAAGATGGTCGGCGGCAAAGATGGCGGCGGCGTGCGCTCGGGCAATGGCGGCGAGGGACTCCGGTGGGGCTAGGCCACGGCCAAGGGGTGAAGGACGTCGGGGGCGATGCGGTGAAGCCGGGGAGGGCAGCGCTAAGGCTAGACGGTGGCCGAGGCAGCGGCGGAGGCGGTGGCGCACGGCGCGGGGGCGTTGCGAGGCTCGGGAGGGAGAGCAGAGGTGGGGGCGAGGTTGTGCGGAAGAAGGCGGAGCCGGGGGACCCTTTTATAAGCGGCGGAGGGGAAGGGCGGCGCAGGAATCTCTCGCCGGAGAGAGAGAGAGGTGGGGGCGGTTACGGGAAGGTGGGGGAGAGGGGCGCGGAGGAAGCGGGGCAAGTGGGGGCGGAGCGTGCGGTGCACGAGGGGAGTGGGCGGCGGGTGCGGGAGAAAGGGGACGATCCGGGGGAAGAAGACGCGCCTGACAGTGGGCCCGGGCGGTCAGCGGGAGAGGAAGGGAAGGGGGACATGGGCGGCCAGATGGCGATCGGAGGGCGAGGGCAAAGGGGAGGGCGGACGGGCCGGATGGCGGGGATGCGCACGGTCATCGGGCCGTCCACGTGGCGGGCAGGGGAGAGGGGTAGGCGGGATGCGCGGCGGCGGCGTGGGCAGATCCGGGCCATCCATCTGTCGCCCGCGGGGAGGGGCTGGGTTTGGGGATTTTTGATTTCACTTTTTGATTTTCAGAAAACTCCAGAAATTCATTTATTGCTCAGAAAAAATATAAAATTACTTCCAAAAGTTCCAGGAAAATTCATAGAGGCTCCTGGTGACTTTTTAGACTTAATAAAAATATTTCCAACTAATGTTGGTATTTAATTGTCATACTTAAAAAATACTTCTTATTTTCAAAATAGATTTTAAAACTCTAGAAAACTCAGAAAATCCAAATAAAATCCAATAAATCCAAATAATTATTTTGAACTAGGATTTTCATATAAAAACAAAATATCATTTAATATTATTTTTAGGTTTTCACTTAAAATACTTTTTAAGTCTAGCTTTTCAAAAACAGAAATCCAGGGCAAAATCAGAAATAAAATTTAGGCAACAAAAATACTTATTTAATTTAAATTTTATTTTAATCAATTTTATTATTTATTTATTTATTATTTTTTATTTTAAGAAAAACTTGGGCTGTTACACTAACCCACCGCAACACTGCCACACTCCATCGAGATCCCATGGTCGGGCCTTCCATGGGATCCTCATCATCCGCCCCCCCTGTAGAAATGCTCTGTGCATAGGTAAGGGTGGACTAGGTAGCGGAAGTGCTCCCATGACCACATCTGCAACAGCGTGTGGCAACCCGAGAGTACAAGCTTAGTTTCTGTGTGACGTTGCGAAGAATCACACAGGCCGTGGTACATGGCGCATAGTATAGCTAAACCCCAATTGTACTACGGCACATCCTCATCATCGGAGTCCACAATGGACCCTGCAAGGTGAATATAACTAGGGTACACCATGCCCCCTGCGTTCTAGGGAACATGGCCCACCCGAACAGAAACAACAAATATGCAATTAGGTAGTGTTGAATCACCTCCTCCTTTGCGTCATCTGGGCAATGCATGAATTATCGCAACCAGGCGTTTGGAACGCCCTTACACCTCTTGGGGATAGGCTGCCCAAAGTGATGGCCGATACACGCCTTCTAGTTCGACGATCTTAGAGGAGGAACAATTACAAGGCTTCGCAACGGCAGGGCGGTGATGAAGTTGACGTCCTGTAGTGTCACGGTCATCTCCCCCCTACTGGAGTGGAACGTGTGGGTCTCTAGCTGCCAACGATTAGCCAGGGCAAAAAGAAGGGAGGCGTCAATCAGGAGGTTCTGCGCCGTGTTCAACATGCGGATGAATGTAATCAGCCCAGATTGATGAAGCCTCCCAACATACTAGTCGTCCAACGGCTAGGTCTCCCTTAGTCTCCATGTCACTAGGGTTAGAGGCCCATTATCACCGATCCAAGTATGATAGCAATGCTGGACGTCCCATGTCTCCTCAAGTAGGGGTGGTAGATTACATGTCATTGCTAAGAAATAGAGAATAACTAATAAGTTGTACAAAATATGTACAGCACGTTGTAAAATATACACGAACATAATATGTTCTATTAAATATGTTATGTAGGGATGAAAGTAACCTTCTTGCATTCCTGGAATATAAAGTGATGACAGTACGACTTGCACAATGTCGTGCTAAAATAACGAACAATTATAGATGTGAAATAATGTACATGCATTTTTAAGAAATATGTGGAGTAAGAGCGTGCCGTAAAATATGCATTATATGACTGTAAAATATAGAATTTTTTGTACGGATAATCCATTTTTTATTCAAAATTACAGAAATATACCCGCGGAAATTTTTTACGAAATAGGCTTCAATCGCTTAATGGTTGGGCGATCGGAGCCTTCGCTAACCATTGGGCGACTTTAATCTAGTCGCTCTACCGTTGGCGGCGCATCGATCCAATCTCAACCATTGGCGACTTAAATGCGATCGCCAACCATTGGGCGATCGCACTCAAGTCCTCGTGAATGTTTTAAATTTTTTCAATTTTGTAGTTTTAAACTGGTAAAAAATCTGCTGGAGTTGTAATAAAAGTTTATGTTCATTGTATATTATAGGTGTGTAAAAAATTTTGTGAAATTTTTTTTAGGAACGATTAACCGTAGAACGATCGGTACATACGATGGTAAGTGATATTTTAATATTATTGAGAATTCGTGTCTCTGGGCTAGGATTGGGTTGAGGAGGATAGACGGGCCCAGCGGTCGATTATCACGCACGGTTCTACATACAAACCGCCTGTAATACTCTTTATCACAAGTTTTATATACCGATGCAATATAAACAACTAGTCTGAAAAGATAAAATAGCAAAGTTGTATATGGCTTATATATACTCATTTCAAAGGTTTCGACGAGATCTACAACTTTTCAGTTGAAGCAAAATCCAAATTCCGAAAGGAAGACCAAGAAAAAGGGCAAAAACAGAAACTAAAAACTTACGACGCAGGTTTAGGTCCAAAGATAGCCGATTTTCGGGGTCTTGGAGGGCGACTGGCGCAAGCAGGTCGTTTTTATTGGATCGGGCTCGTCGTTAGCTTTCCAACGAGTACAAGAACGCCAAACGGACACCGTATGCAAAAGTTATGCCCGTTTCTCAAGGTGTGTCTAAACAGACGGAAACTGCTATAACTTTTGATCCTGTAGCCGAAATTGCTCAATTTTTTTCTAGAGGCTGTTGGATGTATGAAGAACAGCTCCACCAATTTTCACTTTTTTTGGCGAAGGTTTGATGCACTTTCCAAATTCTCACTAAATCAAAATATTACTTACCATCGTATGTACCAATTGTTCTATTGTCATTTGTTCCTAAAAAAGTTTCCCAAAATTTTTACACTCCTACAATATACAATGAACATAAACTTTATTACAACTTCAGCAAATTTTTACCAGTTTAAAACTATAAAATTGACAAAATTTAAAACATTCATGGGGTCTGAGTGCGATCGCCCAACCATTGGGCGATCAGATGAAAGTCGCCAATGGTTGGGCGACTAAATACAATGCCGAGGGTAGAGCGACTGAATTAAAGTCGCCCAATGGTTATGAAGGCTCCAGTCGCCCAACCATTAGGCGACTGGAGCCTATTTTTGTAAAAATTTTTCCCGCGGGTATATTTCTGTAATTTCGAATAAAAAATGGATTATCCGTACAAAAAATTCGTAAAATATATACCATAGGGACGAAAGTAACCTGCGTGCATTATTGAAATATAAACGCTGGCAGTATGAACCAAACATTCATGCACATTAAATAACATACGTGCATTTTTAAGAAATTTCTACAGTGCCGTAAAGCATATTGCATTATTGTCAAATATGTTACGCAGGGGAAAAACTTCATGCAACACTGCCATATTACTTGAAGGCAATACGCACTGAACAATTATGCGTGTCAAATAATGTACGGTCATTTCTAGTAAATATGTGGAAGTAGAGCGTGCTGAAAAATATGCACGAATAAAATATATTGCAGTACTACAAAATAATTTTGATGGAGATGACAACAGTATTCAAGTATTACTGAAATAAAAAATGATGACAGAACGAATAGAACAATTGTGCGCGTAAAAAGAAGTATGTGCATTTTTAACGAACATAATATCGAGAGGGCCATTTCTGCAGCAACATACTACTGTACGTATATTTCTAAGAAATATGTGCGGTTATAACGGCACGCAAAACATGCTCGAAATATTATATTATAGCAATACAAAGAAAGCAACATGCATGCGCATGAAATAATGTACGAACCAAACAATTATGCGTATGAAATAATGTACGTCCATTATTAAGTACTTAACAATAAAAATAGTATTAACAAAACTACTAAATACCGCGGGCGAGCGAATGATCGATTGGACTAAGCTTCTGAATGAGCAAACGCCTTTGACAATTGCTTCTAAAGGAGTGTTGACGCTCACGCTCTCTCTTAAATAGGTGAGAAATGAACACAACGACGAAACTCGATGAGATGCTATGCGACGTAAAGGTGAGAAAAAATAATGAAAAAGAGTAAAAGACAACAAATTGAGCGGTGAGCGCGTGGGGAGCCTCCTGCCGCACCCAGGATCGGGGCAGTGACCTGCCGCGCTCGGCTCTAGGGGTAGGTCCCTGCCACGCCTAATACTAGGGGCAGATAGTCGGGAGAGAGCTAGATCTGCAAATTATATTAAGGTAGACTAGTTTAGTAAATAAAGATTTCTCGTGATTCGGAAATGCCAAAATCTCAATATTGGAGGGTGACTGGTCTACTGGACATGACTCATCTCCAAACTAGAAAACCCAGATGACCCGTGCTTTTCACTTTGGTCAGAGCTTAGTCTAGCCCTGTAACTCATATTTCGCTCAGATTTAGCTCAACGCCATCACATCAGGACTAAGACAATTCTCTTCTTCCTCCTGTTTTTTATTTACTTTGTGTAGAAAGTCGCAAGTTATACCTCACTCCTCGAAGTTTTAACGAAATTATTTTGCAGTGCACATCGTAGGAATCTCAGGAATTTTAAAAAGCCAACAATATATTTTAATTCTTACAGCAATCTCAAAAACGTCTCAGACACCTTAATGTTTAAAAACCAAGAGTAGCTAGAATGGAACTTACCATGGTCCTCTGTTTTCTTCACTGATTTGACTGGTCGGCTGGTTCTATTGATTTCAGAAGAGGCGACGTAACTCGGATTAGTTCCTTTCCAAATTGTTTCAGTTTAGCTTCTGAATTATGGTTTTTTTGCCTTTTTCCACTTTTTAGTTTTTGGGTTCTTTTATTTTATCTTTTTTCTCCTTATTTTTTTGCACTGTCTGTGCTAATATAACATTTTTTCATTTTTTCAGATTTTTTATATTTAATTATATAAAATAAGTTTATAATAATTATAGTATAAAATAAATCTTAAGTTTTGGTGTATAAATCACTTGAAGCGTACCGTAGTTGCTGTCCTTTTATTACATGTTGTTGTCCCATCGTACCACCGAGCTTTCAGTTCAATGTAATCCTAATTAAAAGCCCACTGGTGGCAATCATTGTACGTATGCAAATATTAAACTCGGCATTTTTGCAACACTCTCTGTCCCAACATGACAAAACTTGCGCTTCTTATTTAAAATAATGCTTTCCATGGAGTTGGTACCGTGAGTGAGTGCCGGTGACTCTTTTTATTTTTATTTTTTAGTACAGTAATAACGCACTCACGATATCATATACTCACATCTTACCTTATGCACATACTTATATAGATACATCCAATACATGCTAATACAAAGTGGAGTTCAGAGCATGTTTTAACTATTGAACGTACCCATCACACTCACACCTCACCTTGTGTGCGTGTACTCACAAAAGGCACTATTTATATAATAGTACCCAAAAATAGGATGGCCTGGATTCAAATCTAGACGGATGATGTAGAGGCTGTACCAAACCATTTCATTCGAATTTCACTGGCCGGACAAGGTCTCCCTCCACAACATATGGAGCAGAGCACGCCCACCAGGCCCATGTGTTGATGCTCCTCTATCCCTTCTTGGGGTGAAAAGTAGATACAAATTATTCGGTTACTGTATTTGATAGGATGTGAATATGGTATATATTTTCTCATCCGATTAACAATTTCTATCCTATTCATATTCAAATTTGAATTCGCATAAAAAATATGGATGTGAATATGGTATGGACTTTTACCATCTAAAATGTTATTTTATCCGAACTATCCGTATTTGTATTCGACGAAGCAATATGTATATTTTATTACAATATGACTAATTAGTTGGACAAGTTTTTTAATTGAATGTGAATTTGTGTTTCTTTAGGTGAAGGAAATGAATTAGAATGATTACACGTGATTGTACGAGAATAAAATGTCATTAATGTCTTCATACAACATAAATTATGATGATATCTGGATCCGATCGATTTAAGTAGATATTCAATTCGAATTCGTATCTGGCATTTGTCCGATCTGTATTCGTATTTGATATTTGTTCGATTCGTATTTGAATTTGAGAAAAAAATATGGATACGAAATGGTTTGAGTAATATCCGATCCGTATTCAATCTATTTTTACCCCTAATCCCTCCTGCTTGCCAGCAGCGCCTCCATTTTCATCCCTCTTTTGCTACAAACAATGGTTGTCTATAATACATCTTTATATCATCTGTAGATAAGATTAAAGATAACTCATATAATATGTTGTTTATATTATTGTCTGTAATAGACTCATATAATTACTGGATTATTTATATAATTATCTATATAATAATATATAAAATAAAAAATCATCAGTAAAACCATCTATCAAATGTTGCTAGGTAACATTCTTTTCTCTTCCGTATCACCGGAAATAATGTACGACTTTTTACTAGGTAACATCTATTAGTCTCCCAGAGAACTGACATGTAGCGATGTACGCCCACTTAAGCCTGCCTAGTCTCCCCTGCTGAAGGCGGCTGGCGGCTGGGTGAAGGGACATCGGTCGACCCCGTGCCCCATCTCCATCCCAGTCATCACCCCCAACCTCTTCACCTCCCTCCCCGACTCCAACTAACCACCATCCCAGCATCCACCCTCCCCACTTCCCCAGCTCCTGCCATGTCCTACTCCCATCTCCACCTCCTCCTGTTCCTCTTCTTCCCCGCCTCGCTCCTCTCCCAACCCACCACCGCCGCCTCGCTGCCGCAATGCCCGCTCAACTTCACCGCGCTGCGGCCCTTCCTCTCGCCGCCGCCCCCCTCCGACGATGCCTCCCGCTGCGCCTTCGTGCTGCAGTCCGTCCGCCTCCTCCTCTCTCTCCACCTCGCCGCCACCTCCTCCTTCCTCCTCCCCGCTAACGCCTCCTGCCTCCCGCCCCTCCGCGCCGCGCTCCCCTTCCCGCTCCCGGCCTCCGGATGCGGCCTCTCCGGCCTCGACGCGCTCCTCGCCTCCCCCGGCTGCGGCAACGTCTCCACGCTCGGGGACTTCGACGCCGTCGTGCCCGTCTCCGCTCGCCGGGACATGAACACCAGCTGCGACCGGGACCTCACCCCCGTTCCCGACTGCACCGCCTGCACTACATCGCTCAGCAAGGCCGCCGCGGCCTACCTCCTCCCGGGCTCCCCCGATGGCGGGAACAACGTCACCGGCTGCGTCCAGTACCCCTTCATCTACGCCGGCGCGGCGGCCAGCCCTCGAGGTCCCGACGACCCGGCCACCGCCTTCTGCCTCTACCTTCTCAAGGCGGGCTCTGGCCCGGGCGGCCGCCCCGGCTGGATCTACGGCGTCGTGTTTGGCTGTGTCGGTCTGGTGCTGGTGGTCGCCGCGGCTGCTGGTTTGTGGTTTTTGGTGCGGCGGAGGCGGAGGCTGGACGCGGCGGCGGCGCTGGCGGCCGCAGCGGCGGACACCAGGAGCAAGCGCTCGCAGGCGATGGAGTCCATCAGCGCCAGCACGACGCTGGTCAAGTTCACCTACGACGAGATCAAGGCGGCCACGGGGGGCTTCGCCAGGGAGAGCATCATCGGCCGCGGCGGGTTCGGGAATGTCTACAAGGCGGTGCTCCTGGACGGCACGGAGGTGGCGGTGAAGCGCTTCAAGAACTGCTCGGCAGCCGGGGACGCCGCGTTCGCGCACGAGGTGGAGGTGGTGGCCAGCGTGCGCCACGTCAACCTGGTCGCGCTCCGCGGGTACTGCATCGCCACCACGCAGAGGGAGGGGCACCAGAGGATGATTGTGTGCGACCTCATGCACAATGGCAGCCTCCACGACCACCTCTTCGGCGCCGGGGAGTGCCTGATGGCATGGCCGGTGAGGCAGAGGATTGCTATCGGGACGGCGCGGGGGCTGGCCTACCTGCACTGTGGCGCGCAGCCCGCGATCATTCACAGGGACATCAAGGCAAGCAACATCTTGCTTGATGACGACTTTGAACCCAAGGTGGCTGATTTCGGATTGGCCAAGTTTGCGCCGGAGGGAATGACACATGTGAGCACGCGGGTTGCCGGCACGATGGGTTATGTCGCCCCGGAGTATGCGCTCTATGGTCAATTAACCGAGAAGAGCGATGTCTATAGCTTCGGAGTCGTGCTTCTTGAGCTTGTAAGTGGGAAGAGGGCCTTCATCTCTCTTGGCGAGGGCCAGAGTTTTGTGCTCACTGATTGGGCCTGGTCATTGGTGCGGAGGAAGAAGACACTGGATGTGATCCAAGAAGGAATGGTTGAGGCTGGTCCTACTGAGGTAATGGAGAAATATGTACTTGTTGCAGCTCTCTGCACACATCCGCAGCTGCACGCGAGGCCAACAATGGAACAAGTGGTGAAGATATTAGAGGCAGATTCGGTACCAGGGCCTTTTATCCCAGAGCGGCCGCTCTCTATTGTTGCAAACCTGGCTGAGATTGAGAGGTCGGCCAGCAGCAGTGGCTCAGGTCAGCTGTTTAGTCCCTCTGGTTTCCGATCTTTTATTCATGGAAATGAGGATGCCGCTCTGGAGTCTCCAAAAGAAACATGATATTTTACTTAGCTGAGTAGATAAAGGGTTTATAGCTAGAATTTACTGTGTATCATGTTTGTTTTTGTTAGCTCACTTTTGGTTTCATGGGATCACACATTGCAGGCAATTGTTGTAGATAGCAATTTGTATTTTTGCTCCCACAGGAAATGTAAGATTCTTGTGTGACAGTTGAATTCATTTAAACATATCTGGTGTTGTTTTTCTTCGCTATATATGTTGCTTCTAATTGGTGGAAACTGTTGCTTGTGATTTTGGATTTGAAAGATGAGAAATTGGATACTCAAAACATTTTCCTGTAATAGATTAGATTCATAACTTGCTGAACCTATTGTGCTCTGCATTTTCAAAAGGTACCTCAATAGTTCCATATTAGGACACATTATTCAGATAGAAGAACAAGACAATGTTTCATTAAGATGCCATGAGCTTCTATGATAATGTATTTTGTAGAGAAGTCCATAAGCATAAACTTCAAATCCTAACCACCCTGTATCCGTTTCACTGTAGTGACTGAAAGGTTTTAGGCCAATTTTCTATCCCTATTATTTGATCCATTTATTTGCGGTTGTGGTAATTCATGATTATGCTGAGAAAAAGACCAAAGGAACTGCTCCTGAATACTTGGTTCTTCATCTGAGAGGATAAGCAGTACGTGTATTACCATTAATTGGAAGCTAGTAACACCATCTTGGAGGCTATGTATCCATTTAAGCACCCAGCCTAACCATTAGCTGCTAGATATCTGCTAACATAGTAGTTGAAATCTTGTTGGAGTAGTCAATGACAAGTAGATAGAAGGTCAGGTAATATTGGTGGAGGATTGAAGTGATGGCTAGACTTTTTTGCCCTAAAGGGTGATGGTTTGATTTACTCAAACTGAATGACATATTAAGATCATTTTCTTCAAGGCCAGTGAAGATTCCTTTTGATAATTCGGGGTTGATGATAGACTTGTTGGTGGTAAATTGGTAATTTTGTGGGCTGAGAACATGAGCAAAGCATCCGAGAATGCTAATCTGGATAGAGACCTGAAATTCTGCACAACGTGCCCCTTCAGTTACCATTTTATTTCTGAAGAAGTTAAAAATAATTTTTCAGCACACTTGACTAACTCTCTACTGAAAATTTTCATATCATTTTGTGTTCACTCTCCAAAATTTTCTCTGTTCTTAGTCTTGCATGTCAGGCTCTCTTTTATGTGGCAATTTTTGTAAGCTGGTCACCAATTTCATGCAGGTATATGCCAGGTACTACTTCTGTAAATTTCAAAGACTTACTTCTGTTCTCTCTGTTTATCATTTTGTTTAGTTTCAGAACATCAGAAGGAAAATAGTTTGATAATAAGAGAGGCAATCCTTGCTGGATGTTTTGACTTTTGAGTAACCTGAGCCATAAATTTTATTATTTGAACTAAGATTCCTTGTTCAAGATGATTTCGAATTACATCCAGTTGCATGCCATTTTGATGTATTGGACTTCGGATTCCGGTAAGTAATATATATTGGTCTTTGGTAGGGCTTATGGAATGGCGGAGACTCCGGAGGGAGTAACGGTGGAACACCGGCGGTCGAGGCTTGAGCCCCGCGCGGCGGCGTGAGGGAGCCGTGAGGCTAGGGCACACGCAGTAATGCAGGAGGAGGAGATTTCCGCAGGAGAAGCCTGCAACTAGAAGTTGCTCTGCTTGCTTTATTCAATCCCTAGGTGAGGCTATTTATCCTCCCTTACAAATCAATCTAGATTGCTAATCAATCTGAATTCAATCTGGATTGCTAATCAATCTGAATCCTATTGCTTATGGATAGAAAGGTATTAAACCTAATGAAGGAAGGAAATAACGTAATGAAGGAAAGTCTTATGGGCCCAAGGCCTTCTAATTGCTGGTTGATGCTCCTCCCTGTGTGCGTGTCCGGCGCCCATACGTGATCCCGGTCATAACATCTCTCCCGGCCTCCGCAAACAACTTGTCCTCGAGCTGAACATCGGGGTAGTTCTCCTGGAAGTGCGGCACTGCTCCCGTGTGGCGTCATTGCCGACATGCCGCGCCAATGGACCAAGACATGCCGGACAATCGCGCGAAGCCGAAGCGCGAGGACGCGCTCGGGGCGGGCAGCAGCGCCTTCGTGCATAGGCGGCGGCGGAGGCATCGCCGATGGAGGATCGCCGTGGAACGGCTTGAGCAGCCCCACATGGAAGACATCATGAAGTCTGGCTCCTTCCGGAAGCTGGAGACGGTAGGCCACCCGTCGACCCGCCCAGACTGAACGGTCCCGCGTAGCGTGGACCGAGCTTCCCCTTGGGCCGGGGGTCCAACGTCTGTGCCGGTCGGTGGCGGAGTCGCAACCAAACCCGATGCGCCACCGCGAACTCCAAGTCGCGATGGTGGTCGCCGAGTAGCGCTTGGCGTATTGCTGCGCTGGAGGAGGCGATCGCGGACCATTGCGAAAGTCATCACGGTTGCGCAGAGAGCGCCCACCGTGTCGATCCCCGCCGCGCCGCCTGTGTACGGCAATAGAGGCGGAGGAGGCCGGCCGTAGACCACCTGGAACGGAGTAGTGCGCATCACGGTGTGGAATGAAGTGTTGTAGCAATACTCCGCCCATGGCGACGATCGACCCAAGCGCGAGGCCGATCACCGTGACGCAGCGTAGGTACATAGCAATGACCTTGTTGACGACCTCGGACTGGCCGTCTGTCTGGGGGTGGAAGGCCGTGCTCATACGGAGTTTGACGCCGGCCATTTTGAAGAGGTCGCGCCACATGTGACCGGTGAAGACCGGGTCGCGATCGCTGACGATGGAGGTGGGGAAACCGTGGAGGCGGACGATCTCATCGAAGAAGGCCCGGGCGACGGATGCGGCAGAATATGGGTGGCCGAGCGCGATGAAGTGCGCGTACTTGGAGAAGCGATCGACGACGGTGAGGATCACTGATTTCCCATGTACCTTCGGCAAGCCCTCAATGAAGTCCATCGAGATGTCTACCCACACCTGGGATGGCACGTCGAGGGGCTGCAATAAGCCGGCCGGCTGCAGGGTCTCTGTCTTGTTGCGCTGACATGTGAGGCATGAGCGCACATAGTCCCGTACAACCGCCCTGTCGCCAGGCATGTAGAAGTCCGCGCGCAGGCGTTGGAGTGTCTTCTGGATGCCCTCGTGACCCACCGCATGGGCCAGGGAGAGAACTTGATGGCGCAAGTCTTGCTGCGCCGGCACGAAGACGCGCGAGCCGTAGCAGAGGCCGTCGGTGTGGTGCCGTGGCGCCCAATTGCACCGCCCCGAGCTGCCGTGGAGGCGCCCGCCTCGTCGGTGGTCGCGGCGCGCGATCTCGCCAAAGAGGCGGAATGAAGGTCCCGAGAGCATGGATCGCGGGAGTCCGAAGTCGCGGCGTGAAAGTCGCTCGCCACCGTGTTGAGGCGCCGGGCGTATTCCACGGTGAAGTCGGCCGAACAATTTGCCGATCCATCGATGCCGCGAATCGCCGAGAGTCGCCGATCCAACAGAAACTTGAGGCTGAAATGGTTGGTGCGGATGAGGAAGCGGCGTCCCCATAGGTAAGGTCGCCAATGGCGACGGCTGCATTGTGCCAATAAGCTCCCGCTCATAGGCCGCCAGTTTGAGATGGCGGGCAGCAAACGGCCTGCTGAAGAAGGCCAGGGGACCGGCGCCCTGGTGGAGGACGGCGCCAAAGCCCGCGCCTGAGGCGTCGCAGTCGACGATAAACAGCTGATCAAAAGCGGGCATTTGTAGGACCGGTCCCGTAGTCAGAGCCTGCTTCAGCGCCTGGAATGCTGCGGCCGCTTCTTCCGTCCAGGTGAAAGCGTCTTTGCGCAGGAGCCTTGTGAGTGGAGCCGCTATCGTGCCGGGTCGCGATGAACTTCCGTAGTAGCCGAGGCCCCAGAACCTCGCAGCCCCGCCGAAGGGGCATCGCCAGAGGCGACGGCGGCCACCTTGTCGCTGTCCATGGCGACGCCGTTGACGGAGATGACGTGACCGAGGTAAGCTACCGCAGACGCCCCAAAAGAGCACTTAGAGCGCTTTAGGTGCAAGGCGTGAGCGCGGAGTGCGTCGAAGACGAGGCGGACATGCTGCAAATGTTCGGACCACGACGAACTGTAGATGAGTATGTCGTCGAAGAACACGAACGAACTTGCGAGGAATGGACGGAGGACGCCGCTCATGAGGGCTCGAACGTGGCGGCGCATTGGACAGCCGAAGGGCATGACGAGGAACTCGGCGGCCGTGGTGGGTGCGGAAGGTCGTCTTCTCAATGTCTCGCGGATGCATGCGCACCGTGGTAACCGAACGAAGGTCCACTTGGTGAAAATCGAGTGCCATGGAGCTCGCCGAGGAGCTCATCGACGATCGTATCGGGAATTTGTCCTTGGAAGTCTTGTCATTGAGTGCACGGTAGTCAATGCAGATCGCCAAGAATCGCCCGCTTTCTTGACCAAGAGGACCGGCGCAGAATGGTGAGGTGCTCGGCCGATGATGCCTCGCTCCATCATGGCGGCGCACTGGCGTTCCAGCTCATCCTTCTGCAACTGTGGGTAGCGGTAGGGACGGACGGCCACCGGCGCATTACCCGGTAAGAGGTGGATGCGGTGATCATAGGGCCGGGCCGGTGGAAGACCCCGTGGTTCTCGAAAATCGAGTCGTATTGGTGCAGAGGCGGTCCAATAGGGGCCGTGAGATGCCCTGATGGCACGAAGGGCCGGTGATAAGCGTTGTCGCGAAGGAGCCTGTGCCCTTCCGTAAGACTGTCGGTTGTCTCGCCAGAAGGCCATGCAGAGGTCCTCGAAGTCCCAAAGGATGGGTCCCAAGGTGCGGAGAAAATCAACCCCGAGGACGAGGTCGAACCCGCCTAAGTCGATGCCGTAGCAGTTGATGAAGAAATCCTCGGGCCCGACGCTCATGGCGACATCGCGGGCTACGCCCTTGCAGGGAACCCGGTCACCATTGGCCACCGCGACGCGCATATTGGCGCTGTCCGACGTCGCCAACTGAAGTTGGCGTAGGACCCCGGCATTAATGAAGTTATGGGTGGAGCCGGAGTCGAGCAACGCCAAGAGCCGGTGGCCCTGGATGTGGACATGGAGTTGCATGGTGTCCTCCGTGCGAATGCCGGCGATCGCATGAAGAGAGACCACCGGCAAGTCAGACGCGGCCGTGTCCACTGCCAACTCACTGGAGTCCTCGGCGGTGTCGTCGTCCAAGAAGTCGGTCACCTCAATGAAGAACAGCCGCTGACACTTGTGGCCACGGACATACTGCTCATCACAATTGTAGCACAGCCCCATCCGTCGACGGTCGGCCAATTCGGTCGGAGAGGCGCGCGAACGGCCGATGGAGCCAGCAGCGACGCCGATCGCGGCCGGTGGCGCCGTGGTGGCGGTTGCGCCGCCGCCGAGGGTATGCGATGGCGCACGCGCGCGCGGCGTAGGCAGCGCGCGTCGCAGAGGAGGCCGAGGCAGTCGCTGCAGCGGCGCCGGAGGTGTCGTCTCGGTGCGGCGTTCATATGCCCGCGCAAGGTGCATCGCCGTCTACAGATCGCGTGGTTCCCGGAGTTCGACGTCGATCTTAATGTGTTCCGAAGACCGCCAGTGAATAACTCCACCTTATGGGTTGGTAGGAGCTGCGGCGCGTGGCAGAGAAGCGCATTAAAACGCTCTTGGTAATCTTGGACGGTGGAGATGAACGGTAACCGCGCGAGTTCCGCCAAGCGATTGGCGCGAATTGGCGGCCCGAAGCGTTGGTGGCACAACTCCTTGAAGCGCTCCCAGGAAGGCATGCCCTCGTCCTGTTCCAGGGCATAATACCACGTCTGGGCGGCACCCGTAAGGTGGTACGATGCAAGCCACACGCGGTCCGAGGCCAGGGTGCGCTGGCCACGGAAGAATTGCTCGCACCGGTTGATCCAATGGAGAGGATCCTCCTTGCCGTCGTATGTGGAGAACTCGAGCTTGTGGAAGCGGGCGCCCGGATCGGCGCTGCATCGCGACCGCTCTCGATCCGGTCATGAGGGGCGACTCGGCGAAGCGGCGGCATACCGAATCGTGATGGCGAGCGGGAAATTGGATGTGGTGTATGGGAATCGGGACGTGGTGGCGGCGGGAAGGGTGGAGGGGAAACCGGCGGTGGAGGCGACGGTGGTGGGCGCTGCCGGCCGGGATTCCAGAGCCTCCATGCGCGCGGAGAGAGTCGCCAACTGCTGGGTGAGTGTGGCCAGAGCCTTGGCGACGGGATCGGTCGGCGGCGGCGACGGCTCCTTCGGCTGCTTGCCGCCCTCCTCGCCTGGCATCTCTGATACCAGATTGGTAGGGCTTATGGAATGGCGGAGACTCCGGAGGGAGTAACGGTGGAACACCGGCGGTCGAGGCTTGAGCCCCGCGCGGCGGCGTGAGGGAGCCGTGAGGCTAGGGCACACGCAGAACAGAGGAGGAGGAGATTTCCGCAGGAGAAGCCTGCAACTAGAAGTTGCTCTGCTTGCTTTATTCAATCCCTAGGTGAGGCTATTTATCCTCCCTTACAAATCAATCTAGATTGCTAATCAATCTGAATTCAATCTGGATTGCTAATCAATCTGAATCCTATTGCTTATGGATAGAAAGGTATTAAACCTAATGAAGGAAGGAAATAACGTAATGAAGGAAAGTCTTATGGGCCCAAGGCCTTCTAATTGCTGGTTGATGCTCCTCCCTGTGTGCGTGTCCGGCGCCCATACGTGATCCCGGTCATAACAGTCTTGCTCTTGAATCACAAAAATCTGGAACGGTATTGGTTTTGAAGTTGGCATCCCCGTTATATCCTATGGTGGAAATTTGTGGGACAGTTCACATTGGGCTGTAGATCAAGTATTGGATCATCTTGAATGAATCAAATGCTGGTTACGAAGTTCTTTCAATAAACCTTATTTAATCTCTCTTAGATTGCTTGTTACACTGAATTGTGTGCTGACTTAAATATGTACGTTTAACATTTGCATATTTAACCACTGCTAGTTGGAGTATTATTCAAGTTCTTCCATATACATCTTTAAAGTAACTAGCTGTCTCAAAGTTTAAAGCATATTATATGCATGGTTTTGCGCCATTTGCTATTTAGTTAATACAGTCTACATGCAAAAACCTTTGAAGGTCATATTGAACACTGCGTTTCCCCCAACATTGCTCACTAACATTCTGTATGCAGGGCAGTCTTCACTGTAAGCCTTGCTTCGTAAGCGTAGAAGTGGAGTTGATTAACATTTTTAGTGTTGAATTGGCTTCTCTATTTTCTTTGTGGAACTGATTTGAGTGAACTCATGGTCATGGCCTGATGGGTCCTACTTGCCTGGTCCTGTCAGATTCGAGTACAACGATCAAGTGTCCAACCTGCCCACAATTTATGTCTGAGTACGAATGTAAGTATGCTTCAAATGTCAAATCCACATGATGAACTATATAGATATGTTCCTCTTAAACTATGCAATCTTTGTAATCTGGAGCAGACTTGTCTGATGTGGTTAGAAGTTGTCTTTACATCTTGCACATGTTATGTATGGTTAACCAAAGAGCTTAGTTGGTTCTGATTTGCTTTGTGAAGTCCACATGAATGCAGATGACCGAGCTTCCACTCATGGAAACAAATCGAACAAGGAGACAAGGGCAATTAAACTTCATTGTTTATTCTACTACTAAACCTCTTTAATCTTTTGGATACTTTTGTACATAAAGAAAAAATGATCAAGTGTCAGTGTCGCTGCAAATTTTGAAGTTACTGATAGTTCTAAAAGGTTTTGTTGGAGACTCTGGGGTCAGATTTTAATGAAATAAGCGAAAACGGTGGAAATACAGCCATTAGTACCATTGGCTGGTTGTAGTGGTAGAACTTTTGAAATTTCCAGTGAATAAAGAAAATTTTCAACCTCTGGACTTTCACTCAACAGTAACGTATGGTTTCAGTTCCACTGTATTGCTAGTATGGTAACTTTTTTTTAACGTTATATGGATTAGTTCCTTCTCTCTTCCTTGTGTAAACTATGTGTCCAATATTCGGTCAGAGATGTTAGGTCTGAATGGGAAACTGTTTACGAATTTGGCCCAGCAGGAAATGTGTAGGTATGTATGCGGCGTGATTATTTTCGATTATGGTCAGTTATATTTAGCAATGTTTTGACACTGATATATTATTTTATGTATTGCAGGCAATGGTTGCCAGTGGCGGTCTCGAGGGTGGCATGTTGCCGGACCCATCCTGGGATGGCCAGTATTGTTATCGGGCATAGTCGAGCGGTGAAGGACCGGCCCCCTTTGTTCTCCGAGGATCTCAGGAGGACTAGCCTCTCGATGATTGGTACGTTCCAGTTCTGTGGTGGGTCGGGTTGCTGCCCATGGTGAGGATGATGCACATTGGACGGTTGTTCACGCTAAACTTACTGCTTCTGTTGGCACTCGCTTGACCAGTGGAGACCAGAGATTCACATGTTTCACTTTTAGTGGGGAGAGATAGCCATCACTCTGCAGGATGTTGCATACCTCATTGGTCTGCCAATACGAGGTCGTCCCGTGGTTCCACTCGTTAGATGACCTGAATGGAAGACATATGCTGTACCAGTCTGGTCACCCCATTCTGGATAAGTTCTTTGGATTGCTACATTCGTGGCTGCAGCGGTATAGGTAATGCTCACCAGACACGCCTGCACATGTTATGTGGTCCCACCTAGTAGTTTACTTACTCTTCATGTTCGGGTGGGTCATGTCTCCTATGACTCAGGAGGACTGGGTGTACCCTAGCTACATCCAAATCGCTGAGTCCGTAGTTGACGCCGAGCCTCAGGAGGTCCCGATGTACAACTGGGGTTTGGCTGTTTTGTGCGCGTTTTACAGGGCTTTGTGCGACAGTTCGCAGCGTGCCTCTCGCATGCTAAACCTTACCGATTGCTACATCTTATTGCAACTGTGGTTATAGAAGCACTTCTTTGTTGGTAGGCTGTACTTTCGGATACGGGTGCACCCTACCAATTGGAAGCACTCTTCTATGGTGCCGGCGATGGCGACAATCTGGTGGACGGATCCACCATGGGTACTCGTTGAACTGCCAGCGAGCTAGGATGGTCCAGAGAGAGGCCACGACGAGTGTACTCAGATTTCCACAACGTGTTCGAGACCTTGGATGAGGATAGCGTCGTGTGGACGGTATGGACCACAGAGTTTATCTATGAAATAGCTCCTTTCAGACTGTTAGAGCAATGTGAGTAGGACAGGGAGTACTGGCTCGCGACTTGTCATCTCGTCTTCTCCCATATGGTGGGGCCGTACGTCGACCAACAAGTCATGAAATAGTTTTGTCTTCACCAGCAGGTGCCACCAGCACCGTGTCAACCACTACCTGGCCACATTTACTTGTAAGTAAATATTTATTTGTTACCTCGTTGCATACAGTTCATTGAGTACCATTTGTGTCTGCTTTATTTTCCTACTGAAGTAACCACCTTTTTTATAGGCAATTGAAGAAGGGACGGAAGAGCGATGAGTGGAGGGAGACATAGGCCCCATGGTCGCACGCTTGGGAGCAGTCGACGATGATGAAGGTTGAGTAGGAGCAACGGCCTAACGACCCAAACACATATTGCTTGTACTTAGAGTGGTACGTGCCGTAAACCCATTGCAGACTTACACGTCTCCCTATGTAGCCCTCATGTAGGCTACGTGCGCTGATAGGTTGACACTCGGCTAGGACCGACACTGTGCGGCACGGCAAGACGAATTGGTAAAAGACTTAAAGTTCGTATTTGTATCCTAATGTTAGAGCATGCACGCTTAACATGTTTCGTCCGTCGTTGTAGGTCAATCGGCTGTAATGCATCATGTCCGAGAGTGGAGCCGCACTGCACCGCAGACAGTTGAGGATAATCGAATGACTACTGGGGTTCATCCGCAACATGTACGAGGACGCCAAACACGCACCGGGGGCCATCAGCTGCAGCTGTGTTGGTGACGTGTTTATCCTGGAGGGCAACGATCCATTGTATCATCCATCGGTAGCTTCGTTTGCACGTCCTAGCTCATTGGTGCACCCCTAGCCTCGATTGTTCTGAGTCTGTGCAACGCGCTCCTCAGGTTTGACGATTTCATATTCTGCTACAATCCGCAAGATACCTTTCTCTCATTGTTCTTTATACATATTGTCTTCGAGCAGAACGTTTGCGCCGACACTACTCTACTCCCATCTTCGTTGCGGAGGTAGCCTGACACTGCAATGAGGGAGCACTCTACTTCCGTCCTTGTTATGGAGACAGCCCAACACATAAGACACCCCATGCACTGACATTGACTCCCTTATCTAAGACTGCAAGGTGCAGTATTAGATGTACGCACCTGTGGACCACCCACATCTCCGGCAGTGTGACGAGTGGTTCGATTGGACATACGGTAGCTACACGGTCCACCAATCTGGCGTGGACTATGCAACATCGGGCTTTGTTGCAGCTGACTACTGTGGATCAGAGTACTTGGGAGGTTCATCGTCCGCGCAACACATGACATTGGTGCTTAAAGTTATGGCTTTCAAAGCAGTTCTACCTTATGTCGGTCTAACGAAATGTGTTCCCTTTATATGACGCGGGTAATTACGCGTAGAACTGGGTGCAACAAATGTTCAACGCTCAAGAGTTTGGGCTCAGTCAATTGTCCGGTGAACCGGTTCCCACTTGATCACCATCACAATATGACTTGTGCGATGTACGACATTCTCTGGACAGGCTGACCTTCCCTCAGGACTAGCTTCACCGTTAGAGGAAGAGGACAATATGCAACCCTTGAACCGATACTACATTTGGTGCTAGCTCTTAGTCCTAGCCGGTCGAACTTAATTACGTACTCGTTAATACTTTGTACTCGTTGTAGCAGTCCTAAATGGAATTTGTCCTATGACCAACGCCCTGCCCTGCGCCACCTAGCCTACCGAGCAAGGTGGGTACGGTAGGTGATGCGTGTCGCCTGCCGTGCCTTCCAAACTCGCGGAGGTTATTTTTGTAAAAATGGGTGTTTAGGGGCTAAAATTGAAAAAAGTTGCTACAGGGCGATACATGAACAGTTCCTGATTGGGGTCTGTTTAGATAATTCCTTAATTAAGTCCTGAAGGTGCCAAGAATTTATGATAATCTGTTGTGTTCAGTTCAGTCATTGCGTCATATACTTCTGTAGTGAACTACTGCTAAAACCATCTCTTTATGTCACCAAAACATTCTTGCTGTTTTAGTATGGAGACATGAGAGCATTATTTGTTTACCAACTATGGTACGTGTGCTACGTACAATGCAACATCATTAAAGCGCTGTATGGATGTATTAAATATGTTTAAATCGTTCATGTTGAATCAATTCTTTTTTTCATTTGGTAGGACTAAAGCTCCGGTTGGTATTGTGGCAGATAATGACAATCGCCTTGGTTGAGCCACTTCTAGATACTCTAATGTTTGTCTAGCTATTTTTTTTCTTAGTCGAGTTGCAAACTGAAATATTATTGTGTTGCAGAACATACGAGAGAGGACAACCATTGAATAACCGAATTTATCTAACATTAATCTGATTATAAAAACAGAGTAATAGACTTTTCACAACTTATTTTTCACAGTAGCTTTAAAATTAGCACCACACAAGAATCGCAAACTAATCTTAAAAATGATGTGTGCTATGGTAGCTATATTCAGAGGATAATTCTTAAGACCATTCTCAACCATGTTTTTTTATTAGAAAAAATCATGCAGTACATTTGAACTTCTATTTCCTTTACAGGTTCAGATTTGAGCTGAGTTGAGACTAGTGAGTCACTAATAATTTAACAGAAATTCTGCTAGTGCGAACTAGTGGTATGTTTTGCTAGGTCTATAAAATCTAACGGTGATCATTTGGTAGCAAAGGACTATTTCAAGAGCCAACACTTCAACTCATACACAAGGCAACAGCTTCGACACTTTCTCATACACAAGGCAACAGCTTCGCAATGGGAACACCTAGTAATCGACTGAAGCAAATAAACTAATGGGAACACCTAGTAATCGACTGAAGCAAATAAGCAATAAGTTTAAATGAACTGGACAAAGAGAATATAATCATAATATTTTGAAACCAACCCTCCTAAGGATCCGTTCATGAGTTTAAAAAAGAAATGAATGAAAGTGGAATTGCGGGAGGAAAATGAGGGAGTTCGGTCCATCCCTCACCGAGTCGTGCATGGGAGGTTGGGGCTTTTGGGCTGGGCTTTTTAAGGAGATGAGGGAGTAAGGGGAGGAGAGAAACCCTAGCTACCTCCTCCACCCGACTACCCTGCAGCGCCGTGCCTCCTCTACCACGTCGGCTACTGTGCCACCCCTGCCAAGCACCATAGCCGTCTTGCCGCGCCACTGGTTGCTGCTGTGTGGCTGCTGTGCACCAGCCAAGGAAGAGGAAAAGGGAAGGAGGAGGAAGGCGCCGGCCAAAGGAAGAAGGCGGCAGGGAGGAAAAGTGGTTCTGCATCCACGCCAACGATGTAGTGCTGGCAAAGTTTGGGTTGTGGGTAAAAGATTATCTCGGATCTTGTCTCCTTGTTTTAGACCTTGGTAGATTGGTTTTAGGTCATGCTAAGCTCTAGTTAGGAAGGAAGGGATACGTTAGAGATGAGTTTTTTTGGGTATCGATGCATGTGAGGGCTTACGTTCTTATTTATAACTTTAGCATAAAATGAAAGTTGTAGATAATTGTATAAGGATTTCATAGAGTACAAGAACACATGTTTTGGTTAAACATATTAGAAGCTATGGCTTCGGGAAGACTACTGCCCAGAATTTGGTCGTTGTTGGACACAGTTGTGGTAATCTGCAGTTTGGGCGTAGTATATGGCTAAATTAAATTATCAACATAACTAAAGAAAGATATATAATTTTTCATAGATTTTAGAAGTGGTATGGTTTACCATGTTTGGACAATTAGATTAATAGATATAAAATTGTTAAGTTTGCTATCCAGTAAGATGACAAAACAGTCTTTAGGGTTGAAAATGAGGGATTAAATGGACTAATCAGGGTTTGTGGCCAATTAAAAAAGTGTAGAAAATCTTGTGTAGATTTTAGAACTTATATGGTTTGCCATGTTAGGCCTTGAGAGTCAAGATTTATGCTATTTTTAGTATCTGGACAGCAGGGGAGACTATCTGGTAAAAGGAGAATTGCGGGATCAAAAGGCGTGTAGGAGCGATAATGTTTAATTGATGTTTATGTACTGCTGTTGTGTGTTGTTGAGACTGGATATTTACTATAGGAGGAGTAACTTCGGGGTTGGTGTCATCTTCACACCAATCCATCCCTCGTGGTTAGAAAAGGCAAGTACATGATAGAATGGTAACACATGTTATTTGCTCTTACCGTTTTATGTTAATAAACTACTTACCATGTTGGTTTACATGTTTACACTTGCTTTTTATAATACTTATTTGATGATAGATTAAATGGTGGTGATAATGAATGGTTAATGTTGATAAATGATTGATGATGATAAATGATTAATGTTGATGAACAATTAATATTGAAAGAATCATTGCATTTGTATAATAAGTATTCATGATGGAAAGAGATGATCTGTGTGGCCCTCTAGAGCTTACTTTGTATGAGTAACCCACATAAGTGAGTAGAGAAAGACCTATTTGATAGGCACTCCATGGGAGTAGAGATAAGGTCCCCATATGTAAAAGATGGGTTTGAGGTCCCCGCATGAAAAAGGATGGGCTTGAGTGGCACCGACGAGTATTACACTCTGCTATACTGGTATAAACAAAAGAGATGTTAAGACATGTGCATTTTATTCATGAAAAGATAAAAGAGATGATGAGATAGTGTATGGTAGAAATGAAAAGATATATGATGTTGATATTCTAGTAAATTGACACGAATACTTGGTAACATGTTTTAATACCGTTTACTATTTTATTATATGCTTACTGAGTCATAGACTCACCCTTACTTGTGTTGTTGTTTTTAGGTGAACGTTGAAGGCGTCATGCATAGAGAGGGAATAGTCCAAATTAGTTCATGAACTGCCACTGTTTATTTATCATATTAGACAATAATCATCCATCTTTAGTACTTTGGTTTTGCAGACTTTTGCTTTTGGTCAACAAGTTCCTTTAGAACATAGAGTTATTAGTTTGGTTGCAATCAAACAAAGTATCATTGCTTAGACTCATTAATTAAATTATCTTTATTATGGTTATTGCTTCAATTAAATGTTCATAATTTGTTTTATTCAATATCATCATGTTTATGCTTAATTTAATATTTATGAAAGCTTGGTTATTGTATAGATGTTAATAGTATGTGAAAGATGGTTTACCTTGGTAAGGAAATGGAGTTAGTGGTGATATTCTGGGCAGTTGTCAGGCTGCGATGTTACAATAATATAACCATACTATGAAATATAATAGATAGAGAAGATATAAAATCTTCCCATGTACCAACACACATACAAGAGTTTTAGGTGCTTAATTACAAGACACAAAGGACTAATAGTGGCATCTTATTGTAAGATGGCTCACAGATAGTACTGAAGTTCATAAAAACTTTTATTTTTTTACGGACATTCCCTATATAAAGGCCTTTTCTAAACAGCGATAGCTTCTGGCTTCCAAAAGCTATTTAGAATGTGTTAACTTCTTAATGCGGTTTTTCTTTTTTTCCTTATTTCTTTGTATTATACGTGGAGATATAATGTCGTTTTTCCTTTTTCCTATTTTTTCTTTATTTTTTAATTGAATACCTCAGAAAAAGTTAGCAGCCACTATAGTGCCATTTCAGCCAAAACCAAAAGACATGGCATTTTGGATCAGAGCCAAAATGTTCTACTTAGAGAGCTTGGGTTTGGCTTATTGATCCATACTAGTGCTCCTGTTGGTGTTCGCATAGCTCTCTGATGTGCTGGTATAGTCACGCTGAATCTATGACACACTTCAATGATGATGGGAATACCAAAGGGACACTAGGGGGCAAAATAAGCCATGCCCATTTCACCACCATGGCCTACTTGGATGGTGGTTCATCTTGGTTCATTGGTGTGCCTGGCTGGGACCCAATTACATTACTATCTGCTAAAATCTTTGATGCTGTAGGGGAAAACCTAAGCTCTGCTTGAGGCTGGATGTAACATTCTAAGTTTTAGCGCCTTTCTGAAGTTTTCAAAATAAAAGTAACAATTTAGATATTTCTTAAATGAATTAAATCTTAATTTGAATTGTTGAAATTTAAAAGATTTAATTTGAATAAAATAAACTTTAATTAAATTAAAACCAGTTTTATTTGAGTTCCTTGTGATGCAATGATTTTTTATATTTTCTTGGAATTTTTCGGAGTTTATTTGCTATTTATTTGAGCTTAGTTTGAATTATCCTAATTTCTAAAATTTGGAAATCATTTGAAATCCAGATTTTCCTTAGACCAAATTTCCGTTCTTTAGCCAATTGCTTTCTCTTTCTGGTCCAACCTATTTCTCTCCCCGGCCTTCCTCGCTCGGCCCAACTTCTTTTCACTTGTGGCCCATCTCCTGTGTGCCAGCTGCGGCCCAGCTCGCCCGCACTGTGCCATGTGTCGTGCATCCTCTTTGCCTATGTGAGCATCTGTGCCATCTACCACTTCTCATCTTTGCGCTGTCACCAACAGGTGGGCCAAGCCTGTCTAAGTCATCTTCCTCCCAGACTCTGTTCTCCACGTCATCTTTGACTTGAACATTGTTGCCATAGTTGCCTCAAACATCGCCTCCCCGCACTATAAAAACCACGTAGAGCCCCCAAAACAAGCACACTAAGCCATCCTCAACCTTGCCCTCATTTTGTGTTGTTAGATTCATCGTCCATGTGTGGAATTCAAAGCTGTCGCCACCGCCAGCTTTGACGAGCAATTGTTGCCATGTCGGAGCTCCTTCGCTGAAGCTGATTGGTGCGCCAGCGCCACCCCACATGCCTTCTACTCCGCATCACGCTGACCCCTGAATATAACCAAAAGCTTGAGGTTCACCATAGCTGAAGCTCCTCCACCGCCTAAACCTTATCGCCAACCTTTTCAGGTGATCGTTGGTTTTCACACCTATTTATTTAGAGTCGCCTTGGTCCTAGAAATGCAATGTGCATCTTGCTGAACCTCATAGAGCACTCTCACCAGTGTTCCACCACAAATCGAGCCTCGCCACCGCCCTCGTCATCGCCGACCACCGCGCCACCCGTCGTTGACCAATCCAAGGTATTAGATGAGATCATCGTGTCATGGTGACCTCGCTGAACCACCGCACGGTGCCGATTCACTGCCACCAATGTTGAGCGCTCTTGGCCATTGATCTGTCCATGTTAGTAGCTTGCATGGCCTTCACATCAGCGCTTAGTGATGATGAGTCACCCACGTCAGTGCCACGTGAGACCTAATTTCCACCTCATTGCACCACACCACTCTTGCGATGTCACGGCCTTGTCGATGCCATGTGTTTGCCACCTCATTGTTTTTGCTGACGTGTCATTATAGTCAACGCCATGTCAAAAACCATGTCAGCTCTAGCCTAACCTCAGAGCACCAAGTCTATCATGAACCAAAGCAAAATCGTGGACTTGGTCTATGGACCAGTGGCCCACATATTAGCCTCTAATTTAATTTTCCATAGTTAATTTTATTTTTGGAAAATTCCAAATTTTTTAGGGCCCACTTGTTAATGACTAAACCCAATTTCCTTTAGAAAACTAATTCCACCAAAAATCAAAATCCATGCTGATGTCATAAATCTGTTTTTCTTTAGTTAAATAATTCCAGAAAAGTTAAATAGCGCCCTTTTCTTTTTTCTTAGATTTAAAACTTCCGAGAGCATGTTCTTCTACGTCCGAACTCTTATTGAGCTGATTCTTTTTCATAAATTTATCTAAAATTGAGCTCTATCTTTTGGTTCTAGTTTTATTATTTTTGCATATTATTTGATTTTTTTTATATTTCCTTTGCTTTCTTTCTCGTTAAATAACTTCTTCGAAGGAGTAGAAGCAGGACTTGATGTTTGAGAGTTGGTAACTAATCAAAACCAAGGCAAGTTGTGACCTTTGATCATGTTGAACCTATTGTTTTGAATCTATTCATTATTATTTTGTTTAAAATTATTATACATTGCTAATTTAATGCAAACCTTTGTAACTGGTAATTATCAACCAAATTTGATTAATTCCTTGATTGATAATCTGAATGTTATGATTGCATTGTCACAATAGGATGGTAATTATCTAATAATGCAATACTAGTATCCACTTGGGTTGTACATTTAGTATGCTTGGTCATGCTTATATTACGTTGGGCTCATCATCACATGTTGATTAATTAATTAATTTTGACTTAATGAGATATTGAATAGTAGTGGTCAGTCACAATTATAAAATTTATGTACCATAATAATATGGGTAGTGCATTGGTGTTGGTTATATAAAATAGCTTTTACTTAGGCGAGTGATCGTATAGTAAAGTGGAAAGTGTGGTAAGCACTTTTGGGGTGTGAATATTTCACCTCGGTAATGTTTAAGGACTTAACTTTATGCATCATTGATCTAACGCTCATCGTACAACCACATGTCTAGTATGGGATAGACCTGGCTGATTAATTTGTAATATTTCAACCTTGATTTCACCATTGAGATATTCTATTGGCTCAAGAAGGGGCTTCAACTGACTAGGTGGTTAGTTTACTTGGTAGTGAAACCTTAGTGGACATGATCAATTTGAGATTGAGCATCGTCAAGGACTTGTGATAATCACTTAGTCGCACGCCCAAGGAAGCGTGTATTGGTTGACATGGTGAGTAGATTATCTCTTATGGGTAAAGTTGTGCAACCTCCGCAGAGTGTAAATCTATTCAAATAGCCGTGTCTTTGGTTATGGACAATGCTCGGTGATTTCACATAAGGGGTAAGTTTCTCCTAAAAACTTGGTTTGGATAGAAAGTAAGTTGGTTGGGAAGTGAATGGTCAGTTCACTTGTGGTTTATTCAATCCTTGATTCATTAATTATTGATTTATGTCATTTTAAAAGTGTACTTTCAATCTATTTATTGTATTTACTATAAATTGACGCTTTCTGCAAATTAACCACTTAGCCATTCTTTGATAAGTCTTGCATAATTATATTGTATCCTATTACAAATGACTTGCTGAGTACTCTATGTACTCATGGCTATATCCATTGTTGCTCAGTTACTGAAGAACCATATCAGACAGAGGTACTTGAAGGAGATTTCTTTGATGACTTCACATATTAGAACTTCGCTTACTAGTCGATTGCCCATGGGCATGTCCAATGGCCACTATGCTGATCTTTATTTTTAGCTACTAGTTTTTGTTAAAGCCCTTTAGGCTATTATTTGTAAGTTTGGCCATAAGATCATAACTTTGATAAGCAATAATATTTGTGTATTTCTTAGTTAATCATGATCATGGTCAATATTTCATCTATGTTTTCATTATGTGTGCTATCATAATCCTGGACTAGTGCAGAATACGTAAATAGTCTGTATTTGCATATTCAGGTCTCGACAAAGGTGGTATTAGAGCCATATCAACTATAGGATGAAACCCTAGTTAGAATAGAAAAGCCTTGAGGATCTATAAAACTCATAAATATTAAAAAAAAAAACTTAAACTTCTCTGCTTCTTCCTCTTCTTTCTTAGTAACTCCATCTTGCATATATCTGAATTGTCAAGCTTTTGCTAACCCTTTCCTATCTTAAAATTTTATAGATGCTTTTCTACAATCATTCGCCAATGATGAAGGTGGTTTTGTGAGGAGTTGTGGCTCTTGCTCCAGGACTTGGGTTACACTCACTGCCCTTAGTTCAACAGTTTCACCATCACCAGGAATGGTAGAAAGGTTTGGAGGGTCAGGCTCACGATCTTCTCCGAGAGTGGACAGGACCATTGCCCTTATCACTTTATGGTGGATCGAGAAACTTTCAAGCTGGGATGCTAAGAAGCTGCCTGAGTAGCTCTCACACGCTTGAGTTTCACTCATTGTCATCCGTTGGCTGATACTCCTTATCACTACTTTCCCTATCGCAAGAAATGTGAAAGTCTTCAACGCGTTCCGAAGTTCAGAAGGAGAGACAGATCCCACTATTGTTCACATGATTGCTCTCATCAAGGCATAAGATGATGCCTACAACCACATGGATTTGGAGTTGGAGAGCACTTATGCAATGCTAAGAGATCCCCAGATGGAGTTGTCACAACTAAAGGATCTACATCAAGACTGGCAACAACTACAAGGATTGTATCAGGAGCTGGTACGATAGTAGGAGCTCGAGCACTTAGAAGAATATCAACCTCAGACATCACAGGAGCAATAGTAGTCACTGCTTTCCACCATAGAGCTGCCACCTCATGGACTTACTCCGGAAGCATCTCTAGTTCATCATCGTCATCCGAAGCTCAGAACCACTGCACGCAAGATCTTGCACCATCGTCATATGGACAGCTTCATGCCTATGAAGGAGTATCGTTTGATGTCCCCAGCTTCATGCCTATGAAGGAGTATCGTTTGATGTCCCCAGCTTCATGCCTATGCTAGTGGAGGAGGATGGATCAGTGAAGTAGAGGAACTAGAAGAAGAGGATGATCCCGAAGAGTGTGTGATTGCTGAGGACATCAATGAGGAGGAAGAGTAAGATAGTAGCATTAGAGTAGTAGTAGTGAGAATCTGTACTTTTCCAAATAAATAGTGTGTATTAGATCATTTTGGTTTTTATTTACAGTTGTGTGTGATGTGAGCTGTAGTTTTGCTATTAGCATTATGTTGCAGTCATGTTAAGGATCTTTATCTGAGTAATTCAATGCTTCTTTTGTTAGCTTTTTAGATAAGTATTTGTTTAGTTTGGGATTGTCCCTAGTTTATTCTTCATAGATGACTTTACCTCTTATCTTTGCTATATTCCCCCTTTCCTTCTACTGGTCATTATTGAGTTGGATAAATCTACCAAAGGCTATAGAGTGTCTGTGGAATTGGTAGAAGTCATAATCTCCAAAATCCTCTAGATTCCAAGCATAGTTAGAGAAGCAGATGCACTTGTTTCATCAGTACTGCTTTCACCATAGCCCAATTGTCAGCTGAGAAGCAGTTGCTGGCTATGTAGTTGAAGTTACTCCACATTAGTCAGGATAATTTAGCAAAGTTTTGTTCTTCCATAGCTGCTGGATCAGTTGCTTCCCTGGAAGTTGTTGCTTGGCTTAAGAATGTGGGAGGAATGTTTTCGACACAATAATCATGAGAAGGTGCAGAGTGATGCCCACCAAAGGAACTACTATTAGCTGTGTTGAGCATTACTGTGTTGCCCATCGGAAAATGATTAGTCCAATCAAGAAGAATTGAAGTGAGATTTGAAATCGTGTAGAACATCTAAGAGAAGTTATGGTTGCCAGAGTACAGACATCTTGTTAGAGGGTGTGCTTGTTGTCAGAGAACTTCCCGATGTGTTTCTAGATGTTATTTCAGGAGTGCCGCCAGACAAAGATGTGGATTTCTCGATTGAGCTAGTTCTTGGTGCCTGCTTATATCCAAGAGTTCTTATCAGATTCCTGCTAATGTGTTAGCAAAATTGAAGAAACAGATTCAAGAGTTGCAAAACAAAGGGTATGTCATACCTAGTTCATCGCCATGGGGAGCCCCAATGTTGTTTGTCAAGAAGAAGGATGATAGCGTAGGTGTGCGGATTATTGAGTACTCAATTAGGTTGCTATTAAGGATAAGTATGATTTACCTAGAATCGATGATTTGTTTGATCAGCTTAAAAGAGCTGGAGTGTTTTTTAAAATTGATTTGAGATCAAGATATCATTAGCTGAAATTTCACCAAGAGGATATACTCAAGACTGTGTTCTCTACCCAATGTGGTTTGTAAGAGTTCACCGTGATGTCCTTTCACGCAGAAAAGGTCATCACAAATGGATCAAAAATGTCATCACAGATGATTTCGTGAGCCGTTTGAGTTTAGAGCTCCAGATCTGAAAACAAATATTTTTTGCACCCGAACCTCGAGGGGGCATCTGTTGACACCGATTTTGTCATCAAACTTAAAACATGAATAAATAATAATAATCATCATAATAACCATCATCATCATAATAATTAAATTAATAAATTATGCTGATGGCTAAAATCCGTTATGACCGGTTTAAAGAAACAATACATGGGAGATAGGAAGGAAGAAACATGAAAAAATACATGTGATCATCGGCCACGACCACGGCAGGACGACCCTACGATCGGTTCACTGTATATACTACTGGTTCACTATAGCTATGACCAGTCGAAGGTCGTATGCAGATATCCAACAAAATGTTTAAATCGATCACATCACACATGTATTTTGAGCATGCTGGTTTCGACCACGTTGGTACGACCACATCGTATCGACCACGCGGTGTTGACTGCGTTATGTCAACCACGTTGGTCAACCATAATATTTCGACTACTTTGGTCGACCATAATATTTTGACCATATTGGTCGACCATGATATTTTGACCATGCTGGTTAACCATAATATTTCAACCATGTCGATCGATCATAATATTTTTGATCACATTGGTCTATCATGATATTTCGACCATGTTAGTAGACCTTGATATTTTCGACCATGTGGTCGACCATGATAGTTTGACCATGATATTTTGACCACATGGTTCAACCATGATATTTTTGACCACGTGGTTCGACCATGATATGTTCAACCATGACAGTTGACTATGATATTTCGACCATGTTGGCCGACGATGATATTTCAACCACACTGGTCCACCACCATATTTCGACCATAATATTTCAGTCACATTTGTCGACCATGATATTTTGACCACGTTGGTCGACCAGGATAGTCCTACCATGTCGGTTGACTAGGATACTTCGACCATGTGTTGTTGACCACGTTGTTTTCTTCAACATGCACTGAATGACGCACTGGTCAGCCAAACGCATGCATGAATATTTTCTCGTACCGATAGAAAAGTGTCATTATAACTGCATGCATACAGAAGTTAAGCCCGCTCCAACTAAATAATTAATAGTGACTAATAGTAATCACTAATGGGGCCACGATTTAGTCACAACACATAGGAAAGACTCATTCAAACACCACTAGCCCACGTCCAACACGACCACGAGCGGAGCCGGTTGCAGCTCATGAATTGCCCATTAGTAGAAAGATGAAATCAAACAGAGAAGTTGCCATAACTTCCCTCAAAGCAACCGCCCTCTCATCCTTACTATATAAATAGGGGTGAAAAGTGTGACGGAGTAGACAGATACATGGACACAGACGGAGGAGATTCTGCAAGAGAAGAAAGTGTTGAGCAAGCTCTAGGAGAAGGGAGACACAAAAAATGCACTTGAAAAAAAGAAGGGAGAGCAGCTAATCTAGAAAGAAGGTAAAGTTCTTGCTCTTCTTCTTTCTCTCGCCTTCTACTCTTCAGTTTAGCCATTGCGGTACAGAGTAGGTGTTTCATTTTGTTTATGTTCTGGCCTCCCTTGGTTCAGTCTTGTTAGTGGATACAAACCCGAAGAACGAGTTCTTGATCCTCGTTTCTTAGGTTTGGTCCCTACAGATGGATACAAATCAAGGCGAGGCATGAAGACATCATCTCTTCGGTTCGGTTCTATGCAAATGGATACAAACCAAGGTGAGAAGTTGAAAGAGCCCCCATTTCCTCAATTCAGTCCTCTCAAATGGATACTAGTTAGGAATTGGTACATGTTGCCAAAACATAAAGTATAAAACACAGCCTTCGCTTGGGTTACGCTACATCTACAAGCACTATGCAATGCTAGTAGTAATACAAGGTAGAGTAAAACAATAAAGGATAGAAGAAAAGAAATACTTTCTCTTTGGTTATGTACATACAAGCGCTCGATATTCACAAGCATTATGTAATGCCAGATATCTGCAAATCCGATGGCCACGACTATCCCCAAAACCTGATAGTTCCAACTATCTCCAAAATACCATAGCTACGACCATTACAAATCTGAAGCCACGACTATCTCTAAGACCTGGTAGCTCCGACCATCTCCAAAATCCTGAAGCTATGACCATATGCAAATCTAATAGCTACGACCATCTGCAAATCTGATAGCTATGACCATCTCTAAAATTCGGTAGCTACAACCATCTCCAAGACATGATAGCTACGACCATCTACAAATCCGATAGCTTTGACCATCTCTAAAATTCGGTAGCTATGACTATCTCCAAGACCCAGTAACTCTGACCATCTCCAAAATCCCGAAGCTACGACCATCTGCAAAGTCGATAGATATGATCATCTCCAAAATTCGGTAGCTACAACCATCTGCAAATCCAATAGCTCCGACCATCTCCAAAATCTTGAAGTTATGACCATCTGTAAATCTGATAGCTACGACCATCTCCCAAATTCCGTAGCTATTACCATCTGCAAATCCGGTAGCTTCGACCATCTCCAAAATCCCGAATCTACGACCATCTGCAAATTCAGTAGCTACAATCATCTGCAGCTACGACCAGTAAACTGAGTAAATGCCCATCAGTGATGACATGATTGAAGACCTTTTCTACATTTTTTAATTGTCATATGTTATATTTTGTTATATTGTTCATGTTGGAATTCTTAATCAGGGGTTTTCTCACAAAGAGATGTAATTAACAGAATTTTTTATGTAAATGTATTAATTCTGGAAGTAATGAACCTGCATTACCCGATTTATTTATCTCATATATTCAATTAAATTTAACCAACTTATCTCTAATGACATAGAGATGGGTTGCTGCCCATTTTCCTATCATTAAGTTGTTGCAAAAAATTCAGCGTTGGATTGGCAAAACAAGAAGACATTATACAACAGCAATAAAAGATCTATATGAGAGACCATGTGGTCGTGATCCCATGTTTGTGATGAGTAATTAACAAGTGGTTTGGATAGCTTGAGTTTGATGTGAGTGGTTCGAGCCGAGTTGTCGCGTGATGCGGTTTGGTTTCGGTCGGACCTGGTCAAACCTAGTCAATCGTGTTTAGGATGGGTATTCCTTTGATTCGACAGGTTTGGGCTTTATCATGCTAATTTTGATTACATGTATCGAGTGGTGCTATTTGATGTGTTTCTTGTCTGTGTTGGCTGTAGGACATCGAGGCGGAGTCGTGGCGAGACACGGTGGACCGGACTAGGCGCAGGTGGCGCTAAGGTCAGAACGGTCGGGAGGTATCGAAGACGGCGAGGGCTCGAGGTGACTGCGAGGCTTGCAAGGCAAGAAAGGAGAAAGCTTCCTGGAAGGTACGCGAGGGGCGTTTCGGTAAAAACGCAAATCTGCACTAAAGGAAGCGGGTTTGGATAAAGCATCGAGTAGGTGGTGACCTAATAGGTAAAGCATGTTCAAACCCATTAGTGGAAGGCTATAAAAGGAGAGGGAGAGGTTGTGCTGAAATTGAGAGAGTGGGTGTAAGAGTTAGGGTTTTATTTGGTTCTCTCCATGTATGAAAAATGAGTGATGGATTAGGGTTTCACTTCTAGTCTTTGCTTATTGAGAAAGAGAGAAAGAGAGGAGGTGTGAGCTTCTCTCTATGCTCTCCAGGAGTATGGGGACTTAGTTTGAGTTTTTGAGAGAGAGATGAGCTGAATGTAAACTTTTGTTTATCTAAGCATTCTTGTCTCCGTATCGTTTTTAAGAGTTCTTGTGTTGTGATGGCGTGGTTTCTTGCTCTCCTTTGTGTTTTATCTGTGTCTTTTGTTCTTCCTATTTTTGTCAAGTTTTCCTCTCAGTAAGCAGCAGATTCCCTTTGTTTTGCCTACAATGAAAGCTGCAGTTCATTGCTTCTTGTTGATCACTCAGCAGTAGCTTGAGCCCTTGAATACTTGATCCAAATCCAAGAATTTTTGGTAGCTTTCTTGCTGCAGCAATCCTTCTCTTTCAGCTAGTAGTACTCCCTGCCTCCTGCTTCTTTTAGTCTCTTTTTGAGCAGATTTAAGTCAGCTTTTTCTTTGCAACTTGCTGCTGCCGAACAGCTTGCAGTGCACTGCCTCTTTAGTGCAGTTTGGCCAGCAGTTCTTGACCTTTTTGGCAGCACCTTTGTTAGCATTTCTTGCTGTTCGGCCAGCACAAATTTAGCTACTGTTTGAGTCTTGATTTCAGCTAGCATTGGCAGCAAGAGCAATGTTCTTGGCTGCAGTTATTGGCCTACAAAAACAGCAATAGGGAGCTTCTTTTTAAAGTACTATTTGCTGCTGTTTTTGGTGTTCCTTTCAGTTTTTGAGTGCAGTCTCTTTTCAGCAGGTAGTACTTCTAGTTGTTTTTAGATAGTTTTAGCTCCTGCCTTTTGTCTCTCTTTTACGCTTTTCTTGTGTTTGTTTTTCCTTGGCAGTAGTCTATTTAGGACAGCGGCTGTATCTCTCTCAGTTCGTTGTCTCCCTTGTTTGGAGCTTGTTTTCCAGTGTTTATTCTTAGTTTTTGAGCAAGTTTGATTTTGTGGCTTCAAATCCTTCCAGTAAGCTTGTCTCACCTATTTCATAGCTTTTGTAGCTATTGGAAAAGTTGAGATTCTCGTGAGTACTTTGGGGGCATTTTTTTTAAGAACGATATTCACCCCCCCTCTGTCGCCATTTCGGTCCAACAATTGGTATCAGAGCCGGTCAGCTCTTTTCAATAGATCTTAACCGGTCTCCAGAGCCATGGCGATGGACAAGTACTCGACCAAGCCTTCGATCTTCGATGGCATTGATTTTCCGTTCTGGAAAAGCCGGATGGAGACATACATCCAGGCTCAAGGATATGCCATCTGGAGGAAGGTCAAGGTTCGCTATCTTGTTCCTGCCGATGAGAACATTAATGTGGCGAATATGCCCGATGTTGAGGCGAATGCAAAGGCAAGGAACATAATCATCTAAGGTTTGAGTCGTAGCAAGTTTGACCGCATTTCGCACCTCACGTCGGCTTTCGACATTTGGGAGACCCTCGGTGCTTACCATGAGGGGACCACCCAAATCAAGACAATCCGACAGGACCAATTCAAGTGAGTTACAACAAGTTTGAAATGCTCGCTGGTGAGTCCATCGATGAGTGCTTTGCGCGTTTTCACAAGATTCTGATCAACCTCTGAGCGGTCGGTCTCACATACCCCGATTCGGATAACGCTCGTCAGATGCTCGCTACACTCGACCTTCGTGTTTGGGAGATGAAGGTGACTACCATCAAGGACACCATAGACCTCTCGACTTTGACTCTTGATGCGTTGTACTCGCGTCTCAAGACTCACGAGATTGACATTGTCTCTCGCAAGTCGAAGTCACAGTCGATGGCCCTAGTCACCGATCCCAGTTCGGCTTCTGGTCTTTCTTCTGATTCGCTGTGTGGTTTCTCTCTTGCTACTCTCTGTGACGTAACTGATGATCAGTTAGAGCAGCTCGAGGATGAGCAACTGGCCCTCCTAGCTCGGAAGTTTTCCCATGCTTACAAGAGGAGGAGGGACAGAAAGAGGGTAGGACCTGTGATTTGCTTCGAGTGTGGTGGCCCCAACAACATTCGGGCAAACTGCCCCAAACTGGAGAAGGGCAAGAGCGACTACGGCGGTTCGGGCAAGAATGACTACACCGACAAGAACCGCAACAAGAAGACTCCAGCGCATCCTCAAGGCAAGAAGAAGTTCTGCGACTTCGGGAAGGCCAAGAAGCTGTTTCACCGCGTCCTCACCGCGTTCGACGACCTCGACCTCAACGAGGTGGAGGGATGGAGCGACGACGACGGGACGGGTGACCAAGAACCCAAGAGCGGCGACGACTTCTCCGGCATGTGCTTCATGGCCCTTGAGGGCGAACTGAGCGACAGCGAGCTATACTCCGACTCCGACGAGGTAGGTCCCACCTACGACCAGCTCAATCATGCTTTTCTTAAGTTAGGTGGATTTCATGCTAGAGCTAGGGCTAGGTGTACCGAGTTAGAAAAGGAAGTAGATAGACTCTCACGGGAGCTTACTTCACTTACATCTGCTCCCTCCCGTGATGATTGTGATACATGCTGTGCTCTGTTGGATGACATGGAGAAACTAAGGACCTTGCATGATAGTGTGTCCTCTGAGCTAGACATGATTAAGGTGGAGAATGTTAGTCTGCTTGCTGAGTTAGAGATGAGTAGGATAGCTATTGCTTCACCTACTATTGTTGAGACTACTTCTTGCACCTCATGTGAGGATAAGGACAATGCAAGGTTTTTATTATGCAGTTCACCACTTGATTCCTAAAACTACATGGAAATATTATTAACTACCAAAAACTATTAACCGTCGTTAATCTTGGTTGTTGATAACCTAAACTTTAGTAGTGTTACTAGTACAATGCCCGTGCGTTGCAACGGATTATATTCTCAATAAAGGTGACATATAATATCAGTATGATTCTAAAATTTACAATAAATATAAATTTTGTTTCACACGTGTCAAAGCGAAACATAACTCTGCATAAGGAGCATCTTCCAAACACCTTATAAGGGACATTGGTTTTGAGAATTTTTTTTGCAGAATTCCATGTTTTACTACCCATATCCAAACTCCAAAATTTATGTTCTATGGAACAAAAATAATGACATAAAAAATTATGCAAAAGATGCTTTTTAGATTCATTAGATATGTAGGATACATCGTTTAGTCTTTACCCTTCATAGGAAACAGAAAAACCAAAGTACCACAATTACATTATACGCAATAACAGAAAGGAAATGAATAGCGCTAAAATGCAAATAACTGAATTTCAAACTTGAACGGATTAAGAACACATGCTTATTTCTCCATCTCATGTTTGAATTAATCATTCTGTGACATTCATCAAATGTTGTGAGGTGAACAACCTTGTGCAGAAATTGCACGAATTGCAAGATTGACTATATGAATTACATTCATATAACAACACATGAACATAACAAGCAATCGATATTGCCAGGCCTATGACACATCTTTATCCAAAGAAAAAATGGCTCCTTTTACCGCTAAATCCCAATCACACATTCTTAGCATAGCTTCTTGGATATTAAATTAACTGATCAGAGACCTAAATTAGTAGACAAACAAGATTCAGGAGGTAAAAATTTACCATGCCGAGGGCCGAGAGCTCCACTTCATTATGTAGTTGCATGTACCTCTGCACATAAAACAACATCACAGAGCAAATTAGCCTCGTTCATTTCATAAATACTTGAATTATGTGTATATGCAAGGAGTAAACAGCCACAACACAGCATCCCCTATTGTCGTTCAGCAAAAAAAAGGCCACAACACAACAATTCATGAATTTATATGAATGTACAAGCTTTGACCTGGTCAATTAAACTTCCCTAAAATGATACAACAATTGAGGAATGAGGAAGTAGCTAGCTCGTAGTATCTAAAAGAAATGTACCTTTGCACTTTCTTACAATTACCTACAACAGGTGATGATAGATTAAACATTGATCTAATTTCAAACTCACCATAGAACTACTACGAGAAATGCTCACCTAGTTCTGGGGTAATCTGGAGCCAGTCCAGAACAAACTATGCCAAACAATGTCAGCAGGCTATCAATAATATCGACTTGTACATCTCATAACCATTCAACATTTGCTTAGTGTATTCTTTAGAGCAACTGATGGATTTAGCTTGTAGAGCAACTGCATAAATAGATAGGGTAAAAGGCTAGCTGATGTATTTTTTAAGCACATACACCAACAAAATATTGTATGTCTTACCAGGAAATAGCAATTAGCTGTTAAACTATTTTAAAAAATTATCCTAATAAGTTATTTCGAAATAGTGGCGAAAAATTATTCTATTTATTTATTCGGGAGAAACCATATGACATAAACTACAAAAACGGGGATGGAAAAGCAACCGGCACTTGTATAGTTGCCATGTGAGAATAGTAACTTTAAATTGGGATGTTTGCTAGCAGTTGATGATGTATCATGGATGATGAAGCAAGAAAGGAGGGAAGAAGGTTTCCCGTCAAGAAAAACCAAAAGAGGAAGGAAGGCAGAAGAAGCGGGCAAAAATGTCATTTTGTGTGGGTAAACAAAAGGATAAAATGCAGCAAAATGCAATAAAAGGCTGGAAATGGTATTTTTGTGCTTCTAAATATCTTTTTGAGTGGAATAACATGAAGAGCAATATTTCAAGTGGTATTACGGTGTATGCCATTCTTTCAAGTGGTGTACTGTGGATTTTTCCAAGAAAAAGGCGATTTTTGCAATTATAGAATTTCGTATGGAGATGGATGGAATTCAAACTAATGCAAGCCGGAGATTAGACAGATAACAACTTGTCACATCAATCTTTCTTTCCAGGAGGGATGAGACAGATGTCATGGAGTTGTTGTTAATGACCCAATATTAATCCTACTCTTGATTGCTCTTGCCGACCAAATCAAACCCGAGATACGGGATGCTTCAAAAGGACACGGAGATGGCATGCATGGTACTGGTGGCATGAGCTAAGGAGGGGATGTAATTCAGGAGTAGAAAGACATTCACCGTAAGAAAACTTTAGCTATTGGGTACGTATATACTATGTTTAATACAGTTACTTTAGCTGTCCCTTAACTATATTAAATGAGTAAAATCCTATGTAAAGAAAAAAGGAGGTGATGAGAGATAATATATTGTCTTTTATGTGAGAGATGATTTGAACCCGTAAAACCAACGTAAATAGTAAGAGCTTGTGAGGCAGAAAGTTATGATAAAAATAATATAAAATAGCTAAAGACATAATTTACTATTGAAAAAATTATCTCTAGCACTGTTTTTAGGTAAGAGAGAAACCTTAAAAGACAATACATGCTGTTACGCTACTTTTGTTTAGGGATCTAACTGTCCAATTCACGTGCTAAATTGATGCTATTTTAACTTAAATTGCAATCTCTCACATGCGGAATTCACAATTAAATATTGCAGTAAAAATGTTAGGAAGATGGATGTAAACCACGTAGGGATAGTTCATATGGTAGAATAGTAATTTTGGGAGTAATTATATAATGCAGTACCTGTTGATTTGGTGTGGATTGCAAGATGGAGCATGTGGCACAGTAAAAATTTTTTTTGGTTATACCTTGGGTTTAAAGAAAATTTGTCATAACAGTCGACGAACACAACAGCTAAGTTCGATATTTAGCAAATCCCTACATATAGTCGTTTGGCTAGTGAGCGGACATCCGCCTAGGGTGGACACCGCGCGTCGCGTGTGTTGACGCTATATGTTTCAAATTTGTGTTGAAAAATTCTTTTTTTTTCTGAACAAAGTGATAAGAGGCTTGCCATCTGTTAATTCACAAGAAGAGTTAAGATGCATGAGAAATAGATGGGGTGGAGGGACAGGCCTTGAGAAGGCAAAAGGAATAAGGAAAAAATAGAGTATTACAGGGGTGGTTGAGAGTCCCTTAAGTTTGTTTACGCCCGCTAAAGCCCAGGCAGCAACCTCCTCCTTTATTGCTGCTACCAAAGTTAACAGGGCGGTCTCCGTCGCCCGAAACACCCTGGTATTCTGTTCCTTCCAAATGCGCCAAGAGACGAGCATTACTATGAAAGCCACTGTCTTTCGTGATGCTCCAGTATGTAGTACCACCGATTCCCACCAATCGCGAACCAAGATGGCAGTCCTCCAAGAAGCCAACCTCATGGAATCACAAGCAATCCAAAGGGCTATGGAGGACCAGATTCTTTTGGTGTATTAGCACTTGGCCAAGAGGTGTATGGCAGATTCCAAACCTTGTCTGTAGAGAGGGCAATTTTGGTGGTTCAGCCATCCACGTTTGTGGAGTCGGTCGCCGTCCATAGCCTATTTTGAATGACGAGCCAAGCAAAGATTTTGCATCGTTGTGGTGCTTAGGTCTTCCAGACTAAGGGGTTTATCATTGTTCGAACTGTCCCTAAAAGCTGCGCTCTATAAGCAGAAGCCACCGTGTATTCTTCGGTGGAGGTTAGCTTCCAAGCAATTGTGCTAGGGATGTTGTCCCGCGGGGCTATGTTTGAAGTATAACTCCAGATGGTGATTAGCTCATGTATGTGTTGCGCAGTGAGGTTTCCCATCCAATTGAGATCATGTTGCTAGTTATTTGCTTCTAGTGCAGCTCTTAGCGTACAGTTTTTTCTCATCGATGCCTTGTAGACGGTGGGTGCAATATTACAAGGTCTATTCCCTTCCACCCAAGCTGAGGTCCAGAAGGACATTTTCGTTCCTTTGCCTATCGTTATAATGACAGCTGTTGGAAACATGCGTCTTGGTCGCCACATGGAATTTTCATCCCTTGCTGAGGTTTTGATCGAGTTCCCATTGTTGCTAGGCCCCGCTCGTTTCGGCTTCAATTTCTGGTTTATTTTTTACTATTCATAAATTTTGTCTTTTTCTGAACTTTTGTCTTTTTTTGAGCTTTTTGCCGGTTCTTTTTTTCCCGTATTCGTTTGCGTTGTCTGTGATGAGCTAGCATATTTTTCTATTTTAAATTTTTTAAAATTAATTACGCCAAATAAGCAACCTTCAGCTACAGTAAAATTTTAGCCGCTACAGTGTAATTTCAGTCATAAATCAAAGCTTTTCAGCCACTCGAGCGGGGCTTTAACCTAAATTGACTGTGTTGAAAGATTCATGTAGTACTTCAGGAATTAATTCGTCGATATGGATGGTGACGTGATGCTATTCTGAAGTGATAACGCGGTGACCACCTAAATTGACCGGGACCCTTAACGACCGCGCACAACGCTGGCGCGAGGCTTATTTAGAAGCCGACCTGCCCACGCGGCAGCTGCAACTTGCGATGGCTTGGCACGAGCATTGCAAAGCGTACACAGAGTGCACATGACAATTGTTCAACTGTTCCCATCAAGGCATATTTTTCAATATTTTCAAATCATTTTAGTTCCCTTCATATGTATTACTCTCTCTATCCAAATTTAAAGTTTATAAGACATATTTTCTATTGATATATAGACCAAAAAGATAGTAAAAATAGATAGATTACTCCTAATTATTATCTCTAAGCAGTATATTCAAAATATGCATATAGAGAATAGTAAATAAAATTGCATATTTATTAGGGATATAAAGGAAACATCACATTAATTTTGTATTTGAATATGAAATATATCCTATATTTATGAATAAAGTCATTCAAAAAAACACTCTATAACTTAGACGAAGGAGTATGTTTTAGGGTCTGTCTATTTATCGAGCGATTAAAATTTAGTAAAATTTTAGTCACTTTTCTTATACTTTGGATAGCATCCCCCCTCACTTCACTTCGTTGAGTAACTGCATTTCAGCCACTTTCTCAACCTTTGGATAGCATATGAACCCCCCTAGGGCTGTAAAAAAAGCTCGAAGCTCACGAGTGACTCGACCTTGACTCGCTCTAGACTCGATTCGAGTTTGGCTCGAGCTCTAAACGAGCTGAATTCGAGCTTCATCCTAAGCTCGCGAGCTTTAACGAGCCAAGCTCGAATAGCTCGCAAGCTTAGGATTTTTTACCCCCCAATTCCCCCCACCCCTCCCGCTTCTCCTCTCAAATTCACCCACCGACACCACCCGCACCCAGGCCCCAGCGGCCACGCGGCACGCGCGGCGCACCCATGCCCCTAGGCGGCCGTGCCCCACACCCCTCCTCCCGGCCTCCTCTCCCACCCGCGGCCTCCGCCGCCTCCCCCCCCCCGCCGCCACCCTCCGCCCCCGCCTCCTCGCGCGCCCCGCGCCCCGCCCCCCGCCGCCGCCCGCCTCGCCTCGCCTCCTCTCTCTCCGCCGCCACCCTCCTCGCCCCGCCCACCGCCACCGCCCCGTCCCTCTCTCTCCCGGTTCCCTCTCGCTCTCGCCCCGCCGCCCCGCCCCTTCCTCTCCCGCCGCCGCCCCATCCCCTCCTCGCCCCGCCGCCACCTCCTCGACCGGCCCACGCCGCCCTCCTCTCCCCGCCGCCGGTGCCTCTCTCCCGCGCCTCCTCAAGTCCTCCCCGCCGCGCGCGCCTCCTCGACCGGGATCCGACCACGCAGGTACGCACCGAGCCTTACACAAGCCGAGCTCGGGCGAGCTCGAGTTTTGTCCGAGCCGAGCTCGAGCCTAGCTTAAAGTTTGATGTTGATCTTAGGCTCGCTCGAGCTCGGCTCGAGTTTCTACCGAGCTCGAGCTTGCTAGGTCAAGCTCGCTCGAGCTCGGCTCGTTTACAACCCTACCCCCCCCCTCACTTCACTTGGTTGAGTCACTATAAAGTTGTTATAAAGTTGTGCTAAAATTGAACATCACTTGGTACTGTAATTTTAGGCTTAGTATTATGCAATTTTAGATAATTGAGAAATAAGAAATCTTCAGATAACTGAAAATTAGCAAACCTGTTTGTTTTATACAAACCCTAAGGTTTTTAGCGGTATTTATTTGTGTTCATTTTTTTCAAATCTACTACCACATTGTCATTTTAAATTAGAAAAAAAAACTCTACGGACGTCCATGTAACAAAAAGCACGGGACAAACTCAAATATCATGTAATATGTTTCTCATTGGGCAGGCGGGGATCTAACTATAGAGATTGAACAACCTACCATCCTACAAAAGGGATGTTCATTCAAACATGTGTGCCGGTATTCGAGTTCTGATCGTGAGGGTTTTTTTTGCAAAGAAGTTAATTTATTAACTAGACTATGCACGCCATTGACTCAAATAATTTTGCCACAACAATACGTGCCAATTACATACACCATGACTAAAATATTGTAAACGAAATCTTCAAGATTTCGACGGAGAAATTAACACAATGCCTAGTACCATTTAAGGCCGGAGAATCAACAACCTGTGTGAAAGAACTGGGGGACCCGAAGCGGTGCACGGCGATAATAAAACCTTCGGCCAGCGAAACCGACACGAACCTGCGACGAACCACCAACCGAAGAATGGAAACGCGAAGGAAGCCGTCCAAGTCCACCGCACCGCACCACGCCCGACGGCAACGCGTCTACCGATTCCATTTCATCCCTACAAAAACCCCCCGCCTCCTTCCACCCCGGAGCTCCACATCCAAACCGTGCACAGCAATCACAACCCGATTACACTTCCTCTTCTCCCCTCTCATCTCCTCCCCCTCTCTGTCGCCGCCTTCTCCGTTATTAATAATGGCAACCGAGGTGCTGCGCCCGCACAACATCCTCGTGCCGCCGCAGAGGATCCGGGCCACGCGCCAGAAGCCTAACCCCGGCGCTACCAGGAAACCGCCGCCGCTGGCTTCGACGGCGAGCCGGAGGCACCATGGCAGGCCTTCTTCTTCTTCTGCCAAGAAGACAGCTGTAGCTCCGGCGAGGCCCGCGGTGGAGGTGTACGCCGGGCCGGCGTTCTCCGTGTCCCCCGAGCCGAGCTCGCTGCCGCTGCCGCAGTTCCAGTTCAAGAAGGCCGCGACCGTCGCCGTCGTTGATGACGCCGCGACGCGCGACCTCAGGCGCATCCTGCGGTTGGAGTAGCTAGCTTTTTAGCTAGCTAGAGCTGGTCGCGCTTCCTTTTTTCTATGCCTGTTAGTTTGTAGCTGACATATGAGCTGCATGTTAGTTCTAACTACTCCCGTAGTGAGGTCGCGGCCGCCGCAAGGTCTCCGGCTCAGTTTTATTGTGTGGCCGGCGGCGAGGCACGCGGCGGCCGTGGGCTCCGACGACGGCGGTGTAGAATGAGCGCAGCAGTACGTATGTGACCATCGACGTGAAGTAATTGCAAGTAGATCACATATATAGGATAAGGGGTTCTATATAGGAGAATCCCTCGTGCAGGAATTAATACCTACAGACGTAAGATCTCGTGATATCCCCCCTATCTCTAATCCAGTCAGCAAAACAGATGGCTAATTAGGCTACTGAATTTATGTGTGTCGATCGAAAGAAGCTTCTATGTGTGTGTGTTTTGTTTTGGAGAGCAAGAACTGTATATGTTTATTTTTTAATTTTGGTGCAGCCAAGAAGTTAATTTCTGTGTTTCAACCATGCTGATTTGAATTAGTCACACCAACCGGCTGCTCGCCCGGCACATCAGCCGATCTAGCGCATGTTCTAAGAGACCTCAACATAATCAGTATCATTAATTAACAAAATCAAACCTTCAAATAAAGGGCAAAGGGAAGCTTGTTTTCCGCGAATGTTGGATTGTGATGCAAATCAGGATCAGATCAATATCCAACGGCTGCGGGGAGGGATAGCCTCGCAAATTCTTTGAATAAAGTTTTTTGGGGCGAAATTGTATAAGCTCTCGAATTATTTACGGAACACAACTCCTCAGCGTTTATGAGACAGGCGCACAGCTGAGGATACATACTTAGAAACCAGCCAAATCACACAAGACCAAATCAGCACAAACCAAATCAGTCGGGTTGACGGCTTCTCCGACGACCACCCGTGGGCTTCTTGGACTGGACCAGTGGCACACATTGGCTCTTCCTGCAGGCGACGGTGTCAGTATCCACGACTCAGTCGAGGAAAAAAGACTCAGCTTCTATATCTTATCCGATTCCAAGGACAAAACAATCCGTTAAAAGAAAAGAAATACGTTCCGCACTTACCAGCTGGACAAACCACCTGCTTGGCCCACCAAATTATTTAGCAAGTGAACAAGTTTGCTTCTCGTACAGATAATAAAACTAACGTGTCGAACTGGGCCCACCAAATTATTTAGCATGTGAACAAGTTTGATTCTCATACAGATAATAAAACTAACGTGTAGAACTGATATGGTAATAGAGGAAGATAAATAGTGCCTTTAAATTTTCTCAATATATTTACTTAATCTTTACTGTAATAGTTACGAGAAGTTATGAATAGTTACGAGAAGTTATGAAGAACAAGAAACCAAAAATCCAAAAAACTTAGGTGCTATTTAAATTTTCAGTCTGTAAATAGTGAGATCAACATTATTTCAAAATTGAAAAACTATGTAATTTTTGATCCATTGATCCAAAAGACTTAAAAACAAAAAATAGTTCATGACCTTAGAAACCTATTCCAATCAAGAAACCTAAAATAACTTGAAACAATTCGTGAAATTCTGCGGCACAAAACCGAGATAAAACTTAAAAATGAGCTAACTCTCAAACCAAACATCCAAATCATTTAAAATTTAATATGCAACTTCTCTAGGAAGTTAGGAACATATTTCAATCAATGATCAAGAAAATCATTGCCAAAGTTTTAATATTTTTTTGCATTTGAAAGCAGATTGCATAAAAATAGGTCAAAAATCACAAATGGTGAATATGACTTACCGTGGGTGAATGATGGCTAAGATGGCTCTACATGTGTCCCCACATATCCCAGCAAGCAAGAACACCAAAGAAGTCGAGGTAAAACAGTTAGATCAAGAAATCACTTGGAGAGACCAATAAGAGCAAAAACCGGGTTTCTTCATGAACTTGCCAACCAAGTGCCTTGATGGGTGCAAATTAATTTTTAGAGGTTATCTCCATATCTTATATGTATTTGGCACAATAAGATCAAGAAGAGGCAAAAGAAAAGATCAAAACTAACTAAATCAAGGGCAAATTAATCAAAACATTAAAGATCCATGGAGATGAATAAAGATTGATGTATTACTACTTGAAAAGGATGGTTTTACAGCCACTACACTTTGGAGTTCAGAGAGCACACCAAGCACACAACTCTCAAACCCTAACCCTAACAAGAGAGCACAAGAGAGGTAGGCCAGATAGATAACCACAAGTCTCTATCCCAACCCCTTAAATAAATAGGCTAACCAACCACATCTTAACTCTTAGTGGATACTATCCACTTAGTATAATGGGGGAAACCCGATAACCCCACACACACGGGTTTTAACTTGCTACACTTATGCACACTTTTCAAAGCACATAAATCCGAATCCGCTAAATCGTAAGCTTTAATCCATTTTGATCATACTAGATTCTCCATGACCTAAACCGTCTTCCAAAGTTGTTTCTGGTATTTTAGCCAAACTAGCAAAATATCCTTTCTTGACCGGGTCATCTCCTTCCATTGCAAGTAGTCACCATGCATGCCATGTGTAGGTGCACCACTAGCTTACCACACGTCGGGAAGTCTCCTGTTCTACTTCCACAAGACCACACCTCACTTGGACTAACTAAGCCACATGGTGCAACCCCGCCGTTCGAACTTACTTTCAATATTTCTAGCCTTTGTCGTGCCATGCTTCAGCTTACCATCTCACCGGCATCCTTGATCGTTCTAGGCCTTGGCTCCTCCTTGAGTGTAGCCCCGATCTTCGTTATTGACTATGGTTGACTCCAAGCGACCCTGCACATCCAAAGACAAATAAATCGTTTCTGGGTACGAGTTCTCCATAATTTGACCCACGTTAGTCAAAACATGCTTTGCAACCTATAACCAATAACCTAGGTCATCAAATCATCCTATGACTCAAAATTCTTAAAATCATCCATTTCTGCAACCTATCCAGAAAAATCTACAAATTCTGCGGTTTCACTCCTCTAAAATGACAATGATTCATCACAACAAAACTATGGGTGTCCTCACATGATCCATCAATTTTTCCCTTGATGAACTCATTGGCAAATTCTCAAAAATGCAAGTAGAAGGTGGTTTTAGAATTTAGAGAGGAAATTTTACAAATAAAGCTCAAAATGGTGATAAAAGCAATGCAAAGACTGAAATGACCATACGAGACATAAATGGATTGAAGCTACTGAAAATAGCAAGTTTTTCACAAAAGGCTTCAAATCCACCAATTGAGTCGGGAAATTTCACTGAAATATGCAAAATTTTGCACAAAAACTCAAAATCATGCTCTAGATATACATTTCTACCGATCTTTCTCCCCTTTAACAATGAAGTCATCAAGGTACATGGAAGAAAATTGAGTATGAATGAAATAAAGTAGTTGCATTTATTTTTAGCAGTAGGAGGCGGGAAAATTATCCAAAGTGACTACAAGGATTACAACAAGCCATATTATGTTAAAGAGCTATTTAGATCATGGCAAACCATATATATCAAAGCTAAAACTAAATAAGCAATAATTTAAAATTAAATAAATTTTTAGCATGTCAAGTTACTCAAGATCATAGTTTAACCAAAACTATCCAAAAAAATAAGCCAAGCCATGTCAATATACTAAATAGAACTAAAAAGCTACAATTGAGTATATTTAGATGCTACAAGTTCAATATTAAAATATTTTGTTCAAACACTTAGAATTAAGAAAATTTAGCATATTTAGCACTTGCTAAAATTTATTTTTTGTTTTATCTTACCAACACAAGTCCAGAACTAGGAGCCATACACCAACTGCCTTCTAAGGTTCAACCATTTTTCATAATTTTTGTGTTCTTAGCTATGTGCTAGATCTCAAACCGTGCTATGACCATTCCAAGCAATAGGCTTAAGAGAGTGGTCTAGGTTATTCAAAACTTTCCCTGAGTACATACTTAATACAATGGCAAGACATCTCATAAGAAAAAATTTGTACAATCAGTTTTTTCGTACAAAAGAGATCATTTTATATTTTCTTGACTTAGTTCAAGAACAAAAAAGCTAAACTAACTCAAGCTTCAATAAAGAACTAGCATAGCTCACTCTAATGTTTAATTTAGGTTCAAGACTCAACTTAACCTATTTGATATGGCATGAATCATAAAAGGATGACTAGAGTAAAACTTGTCACAAGATCCAACAAAACATGATTTAATTCAAGTTTCTCATATTTAATATGGCTAGCATGGCAAAAGCTAAACTACACATAGAGGGACATGATAAATCTAGCAAACTAACACAATATATGACAAGATATAAAACAAGATATCATGTCACACAAGGATAATAATCAAAGCTCTATGTATTTATATTACAATGCAAGTTGCTAAATTTAAAATACAATATGATACATGGATGTAAAAGAGTCAAACTCCCCCTCAGAATAGGCCAAAAGGATTAATAACCCCTAATTCTCCTTGCAAGAAAGCAAAATGAGAAAAATCAAGAGGCTTGGTGAAAATATCTACAACTTGCTTCTCGAACTCACCAAAGTGAAGCATAACATTACCCTTCTCTACATGGTCTCTAAGGAAATGGTATCTAATGTCAATATGGTTGGTCCGAGTGTTGCACTAGGTTTTTGCAATGTTTATGGCACTAGTGTTATCACAGAAAAAGAAACACAATCTAAATCCAATCCATAGACCCGTAGAGTAGATAAGATTAAGAGAACATGAGAACATCTACTAGCAATAGCTACATACTCCGCCTTGACGATGGACTGTGTAACAGATGACTGCTTCCTAGATGACCGCTTCCTAGATGACCAAGTGAAAAGAGATGTATCTAAGAAGTGACAAGTGCTACAAGTATTCTTTCTATCTACTCTACACCCCACAAATCAGCGTAAAAAAAAGCCCGAACAGAGAGTGCAGAATAAGAAGAATACCAGAGCCCAAAGTCAAGACTAGCATGTAGATACGTGAAGATGTGACGCATTGCTTGACAATGTGAGCTATGAGGGGAGCCTGAAATCAAACGTATATACACACAGCAAACTGTATGTCCAGCCTCGATGACGTGAGGAAGAGTAGGGAGCCAATCATGCTATGGTACTCCTTGTGATCCACGAGCTTTCCATCCTTATTAGGATCCAACACGGTAGAAGTGGCAATGGGAGTAGACATTAATTTGCTGCTTCCCATGTCGAAGCACAAAAGGTCTTTTGTATACTTGCTTTGATGAATGAAGGTCTCTTCTTTCAGTTGCTTAACTTGAAGACCAAGAAAGAATCTCAGCTCACCCATCGTACTTATCTCAAATTTCCTACTCATAGGATCTAAAATCTAGATACCAAAGCATTGGAAGACCACCGAATATGATATCATCCACATAAATTTGAACAACTAAGAAATCACTGCCATGCCTGACAGTGAACAAGATTTTATCTACCATTCCTATTTCAAAACCAGGAGCTTACTTGGCATAGATCTCTTCTTCTATAAAATCATTACGAAAAGCACCCTTGGCATTTATTTGAAAAAGCTTGAAGCCCCTAGATGCCGCAAATGCTAGCAACATGAGAATGGCTTCTAATCTAACTAAAGGTGCAAAGTTCCCTTCAAAATTTAAGCCCTCAACCTGAGAATAACCTTGAGCTATAAGCCTAGCCTTATTTTGAACCATTAACCCATCCTCACTTTGCTTATTTTTTAAAACCTATTTTGTTCCAATTATATTATGATTAGGAGGAGGTTCTACTAAAGTCTAGACTTGGATTATTTCAAAGTTTATTATTGACCCAAGAGAAATCAGATAAAGCATGGGTGACATATCAGGGTTCAAAAAATGCAATAAAAGTAGAATGTACATGAGAATCTGGAGACATAAACCTAGAGCGGGTAACTTGCTCATGGAGATCCCCAATCATCTGCTCCTGAGGGTGTCATTGCTGAATATGAAGAGGAGGTCTGGTGTAGACATGGCCTCTACCTGATGGGTTGTGGAGGTAGGAGCAGGGCCTCTCGAAGTGCTGGTGAAAGTGAGAGGAGACTGCTCTGCTGAAGTTGAAGAAGTAGAAGTATTCTCCACCAACTCAGGAGTGACTAGAGGATGGATTGGGTCTTCATCCTCTATGTGAGAATCATCGTCGACAAAGATACTCTCCCTATCATTGTGTACCTGTGTACCTGCATTATCGAGTCTAGTACCTGTATACTCTCGTCTGAAAAATTAAAAGGCGAGTATACTTTATACTCAAAAATTAATTTTAAAAATGTTTGTATTTGGAAATTTGAAAATGCAGCCTGTTTTAGGGGTGGCCCCCACCTAAGCCCAGCAGGCCTGTTAAGAGAATATAAGGCCCAGAATGGGACATGTATAGTGACAAAAATACCCCTGAGGGAAGTACTCATGTGTAAGGGTATGACTGTAAAAGCACTCCCCATGTGGATGTATATATGTAGGACATAGGCCATGGGGAAAGACCCGAAGCCATTCATTTACTCAACTCTCCACTACCACACTCTCTCTCTGTTTGGTCTGTAACCACAACAGTTGGCGCCGTCCGTGGGGAGGACAAGAACAAGCCTCCAGGTCTGAAGGAGGATGGCACCAAAGAAAGCTTCATCGTCGGCGGAGAAGAAGAGGGCGGAAGCGGCAAAGTCTCGCGTCAGCACTAGGGCTTCGGCTTTAGCAGCCGCAGGTACGAGCGGTGGTGCAAAGCGGCGGGAACCCGCCATCGACGCGACGACCAACCCCGCCACAGACGCAACGCCCAACCCCGCCACCGACGCGACGACCAACCCCGCCAGCGACACAACGCCCGACCTGTCGGGACCCCGGATTTCCGAACCCGGACCCTCTGTGTATTACAGCACTAGTCCCAGATCAAAGCTAGTGCACACAGTCAAACAGAAATGATTACATAACCAACAACGCTTTATTACAGCTACAACGCAGCGGTTGGGGGCTTCACCCCCACAACCCCTGCGGAGGACACCCCCACCTCTGCGGAGGACAACCCCACCTCCGCGGGGGATACTTCAGCCTCGGCCGCCGCTGTTAGCGAAGGTTGCGCTCCACACACTCCCGCGGAGGGCAGACCCGCCACAGCCATGGCCGGAGACGAGGACTCCGTACCGGTGCGCCAGCCAGCACCACCACCTCGGCGACGGTCGCGGGCAACGAGACCTCCGCGGCGCGCCCTCCGCCGCCGGCGCCTTCGCCCTCAGTATCTGCGGCTTCTAAGTCTGAGTCGGCATACTTCGCCGAACCCGACTCTGTGCTCGCCGCGCCGGCAGGAACAGCGGCAACCGCCGTACTGGGCATGGTCGCAGTGCTCCGGGTCCTCTTGTGGGACGGCGCCTTCGCCTTCACGGCACCGTCATCCTCATGCTGCTGGTCCGGAGGGGTGCGACCCGGCACAGGAAGCTCTAAGGCCTCACACACGCGGTTTATTCGCCCCAATCCGGCCTTCGCAGTCGCAGCTGCACGCTGCCCGTGCTCTTTGCCAGTGTATGGCTCGAGGAACACGCGCGCGGCGCGCTCCGCGTCCTCAAGGCGAGTCCCTGCGCCGGACGAAGCACTTTTACACAATGCAATACATACGAACGAAGAGGAAAACATGGTCGAGACTTACGAAGACCAGTCGGCACGGGCAGCGAGCAAACGGACGGGCGAACATTATCATCCCGACGTTCACCGGCTGTGAAGCGCCAATCGTGGGAAAGCGGCGTCGTACCGAGCATCATGTACTCCTCGGCGAGGTCACGCATATTGAAGCGGACGGCGACCCCCACAAGTCTTCGCGCCCTCAGCCTATCTTCCTGGTCAAGCGTTAAGCCGGGGCGGTCTTGAATTTAATCGGCCCGCCTGCGCACTCAAGGCCGCGCCACCCGTCACACGATGGTAGAACCACCGCCTCGCCCAGTTGACCTCCCACTTCCCTCGGGTCGCGTTCGCGGGGAAAAGCTTCCCACATGACGCCCGCAGGACGAAGTTGACGCTGCCAAATTTCAACAGCATACCGTTCTTCCGCTCCTTCGGTTGGCACCGGGCTTCATGCAGATACGCGAACAGGGAGGCGCTGGGCCAACACCCCTCCGAGCGCAGGGCCCAGCTGTACACGGCGAGGCGAGCCACCGCGTTCGGAGTCAGTTGTGACAACTCCAGCTTGAAGGTCCGCAGCACGTCCCCAACAATTGCCGCAGACGGGATGCGAAGTCCGGCTTCGAAGTAGGCGACGAAGACAATCGCCTCCGACTTCTCAGGGCTGGCTCCGTCTCGTCATCGGCGGGCAACCACACCGCATGGCGGTCCGATAGCTTCCCCTCTCGCAGCAGTGACTGGATCGTGTCCTCCGTCACGAGCGTGCGACCCAACTCGCCGGAGTACGGACCCTGACTCTTCTTCGCTGCCCACCACTTGTTTGCCGCCGCCGGATCGCGCTCCTCCAGCGCGTATTTCACCTCGAGCGGTGAGGACCGCCTGCGGATGGCGTAGCCGCCCACCTGAGTACGCTCGTCGCAAGTCGCCATCAGCATCCACGGGGAACTCGGTGGCAAAAAGGAGTGCAGGAACAGGGCGAGAGAATGCGGGGGGCGACGTGAACAACCAAAAAGCGTGAGGAGGCGCAGGCACAACGCCACAGGGGATACTTAAAGGCCCCCCGCCTCCCACCGTGGGTAAGCGCAAACGGCGAGCGACAACCGCTCACCTCCCCACGCGCGAAGCCGAAGCGTCGCGGTGGTACACGTAGCCAGCATGCGACCGTGGTCGTACAGAGTCCTGTCACCACACGACGAGTCTCCAGCGTCCCACCGCGTGTCGGTCAGCGCAAGGAATAAACGCAGGTCGCGCGACCCGACATAGCCTTCGGCGCGCGCCGGCGCGGCTCCTCGGACCCTAGACCACGATAGCCCAAACAAGGTCACCGAGCCCCCGACTCTGGCCACACCTGTCCGAAGGGCCAACCGCAAATCTGCGCGGCATGGGCAACCGAAGATCGGCAAGAAGCACAACTGCTAGCAACTGGTGACGTGCGTTGGAAGCGGGGTAGCCAGTGGGGAAGGGGCTTGACCGCGGACGACCCGTGCCCCGCCCCGCGGACGACCGATAGCCTACAGTGCCGCGCCACGTGCCCCGCCTCTCTGGGGAAGGGGCTTGACAGCGGATGACCCGTCGACACGCCAGTCGTGGCCCGCCGCGTGTTCATCTCGAATGGACAAGTGCGTACGGATCAAGACAGCCGCTCGTGCGGCCCAGTGGCGCGATTCCCGAAACATTAAGGCGCACTACGCGGTCGCGCTCACCCGAGTGCATTGCCACCACTTCAAAGCGTAGGGGACGGGCGCTCGCGCGTCTACGCCGACTGGCGCGGCTCGCGCAACTACTGGCGTGGGGCGGAGTGCTCGCGCGTTTTCGACTAGGCGCTAGCTCGCGCCACCACTTGGCGTGGGGGCGGGCGCTCGCGCGTCTCGCCGACTGGCGCGCGGCTCGCCGCCACCACTTCAAAGCGTAGGGGAGGCGCTCGCGCGTCTACCCGACTGGCGCCAGCTCGCGCCACCACTTCGGAGATTAGGGGCGGCGCCCGCGCTTACCCCCACGCGTAGCACCCGGACTACCCGCGACGCCGCTCTCGCGGCTACTATCCTCCAAGGCGAGAGACCAACGGCCGAGCACCACCCGCGCCCGCTTTGTAGGCACCGCCTCGGCGGGACGGCATGTCCGACGGCATTCCCCACACATTGCACCGGCGCAGGTTATGTCACGCCAAGTTTTGGCTTGTTCTCATAAACAGGTTACCTTCAGTACATCAATATTCTTTTGAAAGACGGGCTTGATCAGAAGCCCCGACTGAAGGTGAGCCTGTCTAAGAGAACAGGGCAAACCTTGCCGTCATATGCAGAAATACGGAGCGAGCACAGCAGGTGGGAGCAGTTGCCGTTAACAGACGCTAACCAAGCTCCCGAGAAAAATAGGCCTTCATCAGTACATCAACATTCCCCGAGCCGCGTAGTGCTGCCATGGAATGTGGATGCACTGAAGGGGTCCATTTTAGGGGAGCAGCACCTATCCGAGCGCACGATGCAGGTACAATGTTACACCAGCACGCTATATATGCCCCATCAGTAGGGAAGCCAACCGGCAGAAGTCCAGCCGGCGGAAGCCCAACCGGCAAAAGCCCAACCGGCAGGAAGCCAACTGGCAGAAGTCCAGCCGGCGGAAGCCCAACCGGCAAAAGTCCAGCCAGCAGGAGTCCAACCGGCGGGGGAGCGTCGCAGCATCGTACCACCGCGATGCTCCAAGATCCGCGCCAGGAGAAGAACGCCGCAGCATGGTATCACCGCGCCCCCTCAAGTCTCGCGCCGCGTCAATCAAGCCCCGCTGGGTGGCTGGCAGCCGCTTATCATCAAGGGCGCTCGGCGCCGGAGACGCGAGCGCGCAACAACTTACGACCCGCTCCGCCCCCTATGCCGACGCATTTGACTCCGCCAACAACCCTAGTCCGACCCCTCGGTGGCGAGGCCAACCTCGACTTCAATCTTCGCTCCGAACGACAACCCCGACCCCGCGACGGAGTCTGTGGGTGACGAAGCCTTCGCCAAGCCGCCCGGCGCCATACCTTCGCAATAAGGCGAACACTACACTTCGAATGCTGAAAAAGCTCACAGGCTGCAGGGACGGAGGGGGCCAAAGGGCTCGGCAACATGGCTTCGCCCCGTGAAGCCCTTCACCATGAGAGGCTCCTGTTATAGGGGTGACCCCCATCTAAGCCCAGCAGGCCTGTTAAGAGAATGTAAGGCCCAGAATGGGACATGTATAGTGACAAAAGTACCCCTGAGGGAAGTACTCATGTGTAAGGGTATGACTGTAAAAGCACTCCCCATGTGGATGTATATATATAGGACATAGGCCATGGGGAAAGACCCGAAACCATTCACTTACTCAACTCTCCACTACCACACACACTCTCTCTCTGTTTGGTCTGTAACCACAACACAGCCTATACACTAATGCGAAAAAATGTAACTTTAAAATGAATGGAAGAATGCGTATGGAAAAATGCAGCCTATACTGATTAGCAAATACTCTATATGGTTGACGGAGACGAATGACGTATGAAAAAATGTGAGTGTTGAATTAGATTAATTTTGTTTCGCAACACGCAAAGAATTCCATGGGCAAATTTGTATGTCATGTTAGCAGTTTAGGTGAAAATCTTGCATGAATTTTTTTAGCTCAATCGGACAACAAATGTTATCTTAAATGGTTGATGGAGACGAACATCATAGGAAAAATCGTGTGTGTTAACTTCCATTAATTTTTATACGCCGCATGGAATGATTTAGAGCAACGGATTTGTACGTAATGTTAGCGGTTTAGATGAAATACTTATGTCAAATTTTTATCTCATTCAAACAACAAATGCTCGTTGAATGGTTAATGATGACGAATTGGGTATACAAATGTCCATTCGGAGGCATGCACACGCAAGTCATTGATTCGGAAAAAATATGGTACGTTGAATAACTGATACAGCAGCTGACAAGAATCAACATACTTATTTACATCACAAATGCAGTTAATTAGTACATTGGTTGGGCTCGTCATTTGCACAGGAATTTCCTGCAGTAGCTCATAAGGAGTGCCTCTTTGTGTCCATATCGCAGTCTGGATCCAACATCCGTTCTTTTCACACTTGGTTATTGATAACATATGTGAGACACCCTGACAGCACAAAGTCGTAACCAACGAAAGGAAATTGCACTATGACATTCAATCTGTAGCTAGCATCCATTCTTCTCATGTAATGGTATGCACAAATTTACATCCGAAACCACAATGTGTATACTCAATACAAAAAGATAAATCTGAAATGATATATTGTAGCAAGTGTAGGAATTTCATTTAGTTCAAACAGAACCAGTAATGGAAATTTAACTAGTTATTGGGGCAAGGAAATTCCTAATTCCGAAGATAAACTAGCCAGCAGCAACACAAGTGGATGCGTAATGTCTTGGAAACTTGCACTTCTAACACACCTTTTGTATCTTGGACTTGGAAGAGTCCTTCGGATTATAAGGGCAGCTAATTCTGTAATGTCCTTTCTGGTTGCAATAAGAACACACACGTTTTTTTGGATATAGGGCCATCTAACTGAGACTTATACCTTGTTGATTTGGGACATCTTCGCTTCTTCCGATGATCAGGTGGAAGGATGGAGACAATCTCTTCGGCTTGATTAATGGATTCATCATCCTGATCATCAGAATGCCATCATTTGACACGGTAACCTCTTTCATGGAATCGTTATGTGTAGGTAACCCTTCATTTTCAGGCTTATCAACCATCTTAATCTCCTGTATTGCTTGTGTTATATACCTCATAGCAATATAGAAAGCATCAATAGACACGTCGCCCTTTGTAGACAAATCATGCAGGCATTAAAGAGAAGGGTATGGCGGTGTGTCCTCGAAACAGCAGCATCATTGTCATTTATGAATGTTTCAAGATGACTTCCAGTACCTTCTCTAGCATGCACAGTCCATCTTTTCAGAATATATTTATTTGGAATATTTATACAGCCAACATGAGACATAACCTGGAAAGGAAAAATGGCAACCTACTGTTTAAAAATTTTGTAGTTAACAACATAAATTGATTGAATTTATGTAAAATCATTACATACCTTGATCACGTGGCAACACAATATACCCATGTGCTCAAATAACTTGAAAACACACTTGTACTCATGACAATTCTTGTTTGCATGTACCACAAATGATAAATTAGACAATGATTCACTATCCACATGTACTGTTACATATGAGCCATCCTCTCTGATTTTATTAATAATGTAAGATGCACTTATGTAGACCTGGTCATTAAACTTTTCAAAAAATGGTGTTTGTGTAAATGCTTGAAGCTTTCTTTTCTATTGGAGATCAGATCTCGCACACCTTTGTCCTAATAATTAAAAACAGGGTAGATATCATTTGACATTCATTAACCCACTTAGTAGTTAGCAAATACATATAGCATGAAAATCTTACTTGTGATGTGTTGAACTCCTGTTTGTCCTCAGCTGCAATCCTATCAGCAATAAATTTTTTTGTACTGTATTACAATGTTATACATGGTGGACGATGGTGAAACATAGCGTTTGAGTACATTATTCATACTCTCACTGCGTGTGTAGTTGACATCTTTGCAAAGAAAAAAATCTTTGAAATAAGGAGACGCCCATCAACTGCGATCATCCCATACCTTCCGAAGGTATGTGTTGCTGTGCAAGTCGTACTCATTGAGTAGAGACAACCAACCGCGTTCAAACTCATCTATAGTCATTCTATGTTTCAAAACACGGTGAAATTTATCCTTAAAGTTGACATATTGCTGTAAAAGTTCGCAAATGTTGTGTCGCCTTCCATAGCCTTAGGTTAGTATTTGGAAATACTTATACCACCGATGAACAGTATTTGAAATAAGTCTGCTATAGCATTTTCTATAGCCTTAGGTTAGTCTGGTTGAATAGAGAAAATGAGCAGGAATGCAAATGGTAATTAAAAATTACATATTTAATTACAATTTGATCATAGAATATACCGGTGAGAATTCCAATAGGATGCTTATCATTGACAGCTTGTAAGAAAGTTCTAAACAACCACTTGAATACCACGTCAATTTCTTTTCTAACTAGTGCACATCCAAATATAACGGTCTGGAAGTGGTTGTTGACACCCACAAAAGGAGTGAAAGGCATTCCATAGAAATTTGTTTGATATGCGGTGTTAAATGTCACTATGTTGCCAAAGTGCTCATAACTAAGTCTAGACCAAGCATGCAACCAGAAAATGTTTTTAATCATACCATCACTCCCAACATCAATTGTGTAAAAGAAACTTTTGCTTGATCTTTGCATGTCTGCAAAAAATTGTAGTGTCTTCTTGACATCATCAGTACTTTCATCTTTTCGGATGGCACGTTTGACACCTTCGAAGTGCTTCCTTGTGAAAGGTAACATTGATGCTCCTCCGTGAAGGCCACTAATGTAGCTATACATTTGGGTTGTGCTAATGTGATTTTCCATAAGATTCTTCATCACGCATCTTGTGCCTTCATCGATGTTGTTGTGCGAGCCCTAGTGACACGCCATAGCTAGAGTGCGTGAGAGGGCATGGTTATAAACATCTACAAATTTAGACACTATCCACTGATCATCGCACCTCTGTGTATGCGCATTATGGCTTTGCAACTTTTTTTGACTGATTTTTGGACTTCAAATGTAGGCTTGCCCTGAAGAAATAGATAATGATATGCCATCATTTTACCGATATAACTTGGTTAACATTTCTATAGAACTCAAGGATGTACGTCGCACGAGCATACAAACTCGATGGATGTGGTGGTGCCGCCAACATTTTTGACGTGCTTCCTAATTCTTATACCAAAACCTTTTCTCGAGGCATACATGTTGTAGAACTAGAAAGCATCTGTTTCAGTACAGAAAAGTTGGGATTCAAAAGGATCCAGAATTTTTGGATTGAAATACTCCAAGGGTATGGCTCCATCCGTGTGTATCATTTCAGTTTGATGGAGCACATTTGTGCTATCACTAATAATTTAGTGGAAAAATAATGAATTAGTTCAACTAACCTACATAAAAGAAGAATGAATGCAAACAAGAGAAGTATTGTAAATGGAACCTGAGTATGCTGTTGTTAGTTTGATGGACCCATCGGATGAAGGTTGATGTTGAGAAGCCAAATGAACAAGTTCTGCAGTACGAGTAGTCATTTTGTCAAACAGATCAGGTTCGGGCACACCATGATGCCTAGGCACCATGATTTCAAATGCATCAATTCATAGAAAAATCCACGTTTAAAGATTTCCGAAATCCATGTTGTCTAGATAGAAAACCTAAAATGGCAATAAGACCATAAATGATCAATGCAATTCATCTTCTAGACTGTGGGCACCAGCAAATACAGGTAACATAATGTTACCTGTTACACTTTTAAATAATTGTGTGTTACCTGTAGAAATATTACACACCCATTCGCATAGCCACATCTTTCGCCATCTGAAATCTTTTTTTGAACGTCTTGACTCATAAGTAACTTCGTTCAAAACATACCTGCACTTGATTATAGTTTGGATATGTTGTCCGGATTTATGAGGGCAGTGAAATATTTTGGACAAATGTTGTCCAAAAATTTCTGAGGTGCCAGGAATTTAATCATAACAAGGATTAGAAAAGCTATTTTAAAAACATCCTTATCTTCCTTAGACATTTTGCCGCTATGGTTTTTTGTAAGTACTTCCTCCAGGACAGCTCTGTTGACATGCTTGTAATCTTCAACCTTCAATCTAGTGGATATAAAGTTCTTAATCTGAGCAATTACTTCACTGCTAGGAGGGTCCAAGTCCTTTCTAGCAAAGGAATTCCAAGAACCTTTTGAACATCATGCTCAGAAAACAGAAGAAGAGTACCATCTCCAACTTGTAATGCATGAGTATCACAAGATATTCTAGACATCCAATATTTCACTGCCCTCATAAATCCGGACATATCCAGCTATAACTGGTCTGGGTATGTTTTGAACGAGTTACTTGCAGCAGCTGAAGACGTTCAAAAATAGATTTTAGATGGCGAAAGATGTGGCTATGCAAATGGGTGTGTAATATTTCTACAGGTAACACACAACTATTTAAAAGTGTAACATATAATATTATGTTACCTGTATTTGCTGGTACCCACAGTCTAGAAGATGAATTGCATTGATCATTTATGGTCTTATTGCCATTTCAGGTTTTCTATCTAGACAACATGGATTTCGGAAATCTTTAAACGTGGATTTTTCTATGAATTGATGCATTTGAAATCATGGTGCCTAGGCATCATGGTGTGCCCGAATCTAATCTGTTTGACAAAATGACTACTTGTACTGCTGAACCTGTTCATATGGCTCCTCACATCAACGTTCATCTGATGGGGCCCATCAAACTAACAACAGCATACTCAGGTTCTTTTTTATGTAGGTTAGTTGAAGTAATTCATTATTTTTCCACTAAATTGTTAGTGATAGCACAAATGTGCTCCATCAAACTGAAATGATACACACGGATGGAGCCATACCCTTGGAGTATTTCAATCCAAAAAATTTTGGATCCTTTTGAATCCCAACTTTTCTGTACTGAAACAGATGCATTCTAGTTCTACAATATGTATGCCTTGAGAAAAGGTTTGGTATAAGAATTAGGAAGTACGTAAAAAATGTTGGCGGCACCATCACATCCGTCGAGTTGTGTGCTCATGCGATGTACATCCGTCGAATTCTATAAAAATGTTAACCAAGTTATATCGGTAAACTGATGACATCTCATTATTTATTTCTTCAAGGCAAGCCTACTTTTGGAGTCCAAAAATCAGTCAAAAAAGGTTGCAAAGCCATGATGCGCATACGCAAAGGTGTAGATGATCAGTGGATGGTGTCTAAATTTGTAGATGTTTATAATCATGCCCTCTCACATACTCTAGGTATGGCGCGTCACTGGGGCTTGCACAACATTGATGAAGGCACAAGATGCGTGATGAAGAATCTTATGGAAAATCACATCAGCACAACCCAAATGTATGGCTATATTAGTGGCCTTCACGAAGGAGCATCAATGTTACCTTTCACAAGGAAGTACTTCGAAGGTGTCAAGCGTGCCATCCGAAAAGATGAAAGTACTGATGATGTCAAGAAGACGCTACAATTTTTTATAGACATGCAAAGATCAAGCAAAATTTTCTTTTACACAACTAATTTTAGGAGTGATGGTAAGATTAAGAACATTTTTTGGTCTCATGCTTGGCCTGACTTAGTTATGAGCAGTTTGGCGACACAGTGACATTTGACATCATGTATCAAACAAATTTCTATGGAATGCCTTTCGCTCCTTTTGGTGGTATCAACAACCACTTCCAGACCGTTATATTTGGATGTGCACTAATTAGAGAAGAAACTGATGTGACATTCAAGTGGTTGTTTAGAACTTTATTACAAGCTGTCAACGATAAGCACCCTGTTGGAATTCTCACCGGTATATTCTCTGATCAAATTGTAATAAATTATATAGTTTTTAATTACCATTTGCATATTGAAAATTAATACTCATTTCCTCTATTCAACCAGACCAATTTAAGGCTATGAAAACGCTAAAGCGGACGTATTTCCAAATACTGTTCATCGGTGGTGTAAGTGGCATGTTCTTTGGAAGGCCAAACAACTTTTGGGAACTATTTACAGCAATAGGTCAGTTTTTAAGGATAAATTTCACCGCGTTTTGAATCATAGAATGACTATAGATGAGTTTGAACGTGGTTGGTTGTCTCTACTCAAATAGTACGACCTGCACAACAACACATACCTTCAGAGGGTATGGGATGATCACAGTCGATTGGCGTTGCCTTATTTCAAAGATTTTTTTTATTTGCAAAGATGTCAACCACACAACGTAGTGAGAGTATGAATCATGTACTCAAACGCTATGTTTCACCATCGTCCACCATGTATAATATTGTAATACAGTACGAAAAATTTATTGCTGATAGGATTGCAGCCGAGGACAAACAGGAGTTCAACACATCACAAATAAGATTTTGCATGCTATATATGTTTGCTAACTAGTAAGGTGGGTTAATGAATGTCAAATGATATCTACCCTGTTTTTAATTATTAAAACAAAAGGTGTGCGAGATCTGGTTCTCCAATAGAAAAGAAAAACTTCAAGCATTTACACAAACACCATCTTTGAAAAGTTTAGTGACCACATCTACATGAGTGCATCTTACATTATTAATGAAATCAGAGAGGATGACACATATATAACAGTACATGTGAATAATGAATTAAGAGACTCATGGACTAATTTATCATTTTTGTGGTACATGCAAAAAAGGATTGTCATGAGTACAAGTGTGTTTGCAAGTTATTTGAGCATGTGGGTATATTGTGTTGCCACGTAATCAAGGTATGTGATTATTTTACATAAATTCAATCAATATATGTTAACTACAAAATTTTTAAATAGTAAGTTGTCATTTTCCTTTCTAGGTTATGTCTCATGTTGGCTGTACAAGTATTCCAAATAAATATACTCTGAAAAGATGGACTGTGCATGCTAGAGAAGGCAAGTCATCTTAAAACATTCACGAATGACAATGGTGCTGTTGTTTCGAGGACGCACCACCATACCCTTCTCTTTAATGTCTACATGGATTTGTCTACAAAGGGCGACGTGTCCATTGATGCTTTTCATATTGCTATGAGGCATATAACACAAGCAATACAGGAGATTAAGATGGTTGGTAAGTCTGAAAATGAAGGGTTACCTAAACCGATCAACAGGTTTAAGCCATCAATTGATCGAGCCATCAATTGTCTCCATAGCCAATTGGTTAAGCCGCAGAAGGATCAACAGGTAGGATCTTCCTTTGCGCCCTACAAGGAACAATAGGCTGAAAGGAAGCACAACGAAAAATTAGCCACGTTTGTGGAGATACACTATTGTACTGTGAACCGTGTTTCATATCAATGTGTAAATGTAGCACAAGGAACCTAATTCTAGATGAAATGTAGTGTAAACTCTGAGCTTAACTGCAAGGAGTCATGTGGCACTGGCGTTGGAGTTTTACTTCCAATTCCCCACCGTTCTTGAAGGTTGCATAGTCAGGCCTCAGTGCAAAAGTATACTCAGATTTACATGGCTAATTCAATGGGTTCCACTGCTCCAAAATCGCAAGCTCTTCAAGTCTGCGAGTGCAGTCTTATGGTAGCAGAAATCAGAGAATTTGCACAAAGAAAAAGTGGTTTTCATTTAGGAGAGCACTGCTAACAAATAGTTTACATTCTACTGGTGCTTAGTGATGTAGATGGTGTAAATCTATTCGCGAGAACACAAAAGACCCAGAGAACTAAACTAAACTACCATTTCTTTAGCATAGAACTGTCTCAAAGCATTGGATGGAGAAGTTCACATGTAATTATCGCTTTGTGTCATCTATTACTTGTCCAATCATGATGATACTATTATTTAGTGATGACAAAATACAAATGTTACACACGACATTTAGGGGTGACAGACAATGTCATAGATCCACGTAAACGTTTAGACTTAGCAATTTCTGAAACATAACAGCTAAAAGCTAGAAGCTCCAAGAGAAGTGATTAAATCTCCCCTGTACAAGGCTAAGCAGAAACTAGCTAATGATGCACATAGTACAGAAGTATATTAGTGTTGTAAGCATTTTCTCAGAGTAATTGCCTAGCTATTAGCAGAAATTAGAAATTTCATATATACTAACTAAATTAACATAAGTGCGACCTTCAAATGCATACAATGCACTAGCTAATAAAATCAGCAAAATCCTGAAGAAAAATATCTGAGCTAGAATTACTTGATTACTTAAGAAACTACTTAGCAGTTAGGAAAAACTAAGCATGCTGAACAACATATGTAGCAAAGTAGAAACCTCACCATGCAGGAATGCAGAAAGGCTGCCCTTGGGCAGGAAATCGAACACGAGCAACTTCTCCCCCCTTTGGCCCCACGTAGTATGCCCTCAATGCCAGCAGATTGGGATGCCGGATCTTGCTGAGCACCGCCGCCCTGGTCTCGAACTCCTTTTGCCCCTTGGTGATCTTCTCCCTTAGCCTCTTGACGGCCACCAAGCTGCCGTCCTCCAGCGTCGCCTTGTACAACGTCCTGTACGTGCTCTTCCCATGATCTCAGCCGTGGCACACCGCAGGTCATCGGCCGTGAAGGCCATTGGGCCATCGAAATGCACCCAGCTTGCCGCCCACATCGCCGCCGTACTCCACCTCCGCCGCCCCCGATCCTGGCTTCTCACCTCGCCCAGCCGCTGCGGTGCCAGCGCCAGCTTCCTTAGCTATTTGTTTCCCGCTCCGTGCTCTAGTACTGGGGACAGCGGGGGCTGGGGAGGGCGGCGCCGGGGCGAAGCCAGGGAGGAGGGAGGCGAGAGGCCGTGGAGGAGCGGAGCGGATGGTAGAGGGGGTGGCCGCGCAGTGCTGGAGTGGCGGCGGATGGCTAAACCTAAAGCGCAGCGAATTAGGGGATGGCGCCGGGAGAATGGAGGGGGTGTGTGTGAAATTTGGCTACCAATCGTGGGGGATTTTGTGAAAAAACGTATAAATGAATTAGGGCATCCGTAGTGTATATGTCCCATGAGGATATTAAGGTAGACCCCACCTAAATTGTAAGGCCTCCGCATAGTGTATGAGGCCACCATCGGCTCTAAACGTGGACCCGCTCGGCAGATTAAAAAAAAGTTGTACTTCCGCACCCGCGTGTCTCGCGAAACTTCCCCCATTTCCTCCGAACCCTTCGGCTCCGCTCCAGCGCTCCTCGTGCCTTCCGCCTCCGCTCCCATCGCCGCGCCTGTCCCCCCCCCCCGCATGCGCCGCCGCCGCATTCCGCATGCCGCGCGCACCGAATCTAGCCCTTCCGCTCCGCTCCTCGTGCCTTCCGCCTCGCCCCATGGCGCCACCGCCCGTCCCCACGGCGCTGTCGCCCGCGATTCCGCAACCGCTGGCACCGGATCTGGCCCTTTCCGCTTCGCTCCTCGTGCCTTCCGCCTCCGCTCCCATGGCCGCCGCCGCCCCGCGATTCCGCAGCCGCTGGCACCGGATCCGACACTTCGGCATCCGTTGGCACCGGATCTGGCCCTTTCCGGTTTGCTCCTCGTGCCTTCCCCCTCCGCTCCCACCGCCGCCGCCCCGTACCCCTCCGCCGCCCGTGGCCCCGTCCAGGAGCAAGAGGAGCAAGATGTACGCGTCCGGGTGGCCGCTCTTGCTCTCCGAGGCCGCGGTGAAGAAGCACGCATCTCCGAGGCCGCTCTTGCTCTTCAACCAGCGTCTGCGCCGCCTGAAGCTCGAGAAGGTGAGGATTTGTTTTCTCCCACCGTGCTCCCATGCTTGATCGGTAGTTAATTACTGGAGTTCATTGTCGGTAGTTAGTACTTGTGCGTTCATTGTTGTTGCAACAAAAAATATTGTGCTTGTGTGGTTGTACAAAGGCAAGATTTGCTCTTTCGATGTTGTGCATTCATCAAGAATACATTGAGTGAAATGCAATGGAATACATTGATTGAAATGCAATGGAATCATCAAGAATACAGTATTTGTGGTTGAAGATTAACTGAATACATTGATTGAAATGCAATGGAATCATCAAGAATACATTAGTACTGCTTGTAGAGTACAGTACTTGCTCTTTCAGTATTTGTGCATTCATCAAGAATACATTGATTGAAATGCAATGGAATCATCAAGAATACAGTATTTGTGGTTGAAGATTAACTAAATACATTGATTGAAATGCAATGGAATGATCAAGAATACATTAGTGGTTTATTACAAGCAGTTCCATATATAATATTAAGTCTGCCTTCAACTGGTTTATTACAAGCAGTTCCATACATTGACTGACTAAACTAAAGTTTCATGACCGAATCGGTTCCATATATGCTCTATTAAGTCTGCCTTCAACTGGTGGTGCAATGCAGAATTATGAATATGTGCGTTAATTTCAAGTACCCTAGAAAATCCATGAATTGGTCCATTTCCAAGTCCTACTATGGGCGTCGAAGATCTCCCCTCATCATAAGTCTCATCTAATCTTAGCTGATAGTTATCTCTCTCATCCTCAACTATCATATTGTGCAAAATAATACATGCATACATAATATCAGCAAGGTCTTCTTGCTCCCAAAGACGTGCTGGTTCACGTATAATAGCCTATCGTTTCTGTAGAATCCCAAATGCACATTCTACATCTTTCCTTGCCGACTCTTGCTTTTGCGCAAATAATTTATGCTTCATAGACTGAGGCATAGAGATTGATTTAACAAATTTTGCCCACTCTGGATAAATTTCATCTCCAAGATAATAGCCCATATTGTATTCAGTGCCATTAACTGTGAACTTTACCTCTGGAGCCCTTCCTTGTAGGACATGTGTGAATAATGGTGATTGGTTCAAAACATTTATATCATTATTCGAACCAGCTGCACCAAAAAAGTGTCGGGACCCCGGATTTCCGAACCCGGACCCTCTGTGTATTACTGCACTAGTTCCAGATCAAAGCTAGTGCACACAGTTAAACAGAAATGAATACATAACCAGCAACGCTTTATTACAATATTAAAGAGTACAGACCGAAAGGTCTCATTATTACAATTGAGGTTTCAAGACCTCGCACACACGAAACACAATGGAAGCAAAGATAAACTTCGGTGAAGACCCATCAATACGCCACGGGCAATTGATTGGGAAGCGCGACCTAGAACTCTGGAATCCTTCATCGAAGCCACCGCGAAGTAGTCGTAGTCACCTTCTTGAGCTTCGTATTCTTCGAGATTTATTTTTGAGTGTAGCATGTGAGTACATAAAGTACTCCATAAGTCTTGGGAAAAATGCATAGATGCAAGGCTTGACAAAGGAAGGCTATATGGTTCTTTTGCACAAAGCATTGTTTTAAATTCAATTACTACTAATTATTTTCAAGGCATCAATTTAATAAAGTAAATGTTTTAGCGAAACTATCATTAACTTTCTAGTGAAGGTTCCATCTACCAACACTAGCCAACCAATTACAATTGGTCAAGTTTTAAAGCTGGGTTCCATCCACCCTCTCTGCTCCAACCGCCAGATTCCCTTCCGAGAGTTCCTCCACTCTCGAATACAAAACTTTGATTTTAAAACCAAAACCAGAAATCTACCATGTGAATGCATTCCTTGCCCGCCTTGACCGTGGGCACGGCTATTCGAATAGTTTTACACTCTGCAGAGGTTGTACAACTTTACCCACAAGAGATAATTTATCCTAAAAGTCAACACGCTTCCTTTGGCATGAGACTCGGATAAAATATCACAAAGCCTTACCTTACTCTAATCTAGCTAGATACCACCACGAGGTTTCACCGCGAGTAGGCTAACTGCCCAACCGAAGCCCCTCTTGCGCCATATGAGTACGATAAATCCTGTCCCTCACTTGTGAATAACCACCCATCCACGGCACCCACTTTCCACTGGTGGCACATAAACTAGACTATCGTAAGTTAGTCGGCTAGGTCGTACCCATATAGACTTGTGGTTGTACGGTTAATGCTCAGTCTAGACAAACACAAGCGTCGGTCCTTAATTGACTAGGGTGGAACATACACTTTACAAGATCTCGTGCTTCCTGCACCAATCCAAACTAGCCATCCACCCTAGTCTAAACCATCTTTCTCATTTTAGTTTATTTTAAAAGAACAGTGGTAACTCCAATTACCACTAAATTTGTAAACACAAGGGTATTACAATAATTCATAATTTCCCATTTGCAAGATTTATGAGGTATTCAATAGCATGGCTAAGCATTGTTCTACCATTCTAATACCAACAATTTAATATATTACTCTCATTAGTGAGTCAAAGGAATTTCTAGGGTTGCAAAGGTACATGGCATTCGAATTCAAATGAGGGCATAACAAGGTTGGATATAACTAATGCCTTAAGATTTGAACTAATATTTTATATAAATAGCAATGCACATAATTTAAAATAATTAAAACATTTCGAAAATCATAGGTTCGAGATGATCAAAGGAGACTTGCCTTGCTCGGAGACTTGATGTTGCGAATCGTCAAAAATCAAATTCTCCGGATTAGTCGTAGTCTACACGCGAATAACCAAACAAAATAAATTCAAATAAAATCCAAATAAAATCCGAAAAATATAAAATATATACTAGGAGATAGATTATGATCTTAGATGAATTTAGGAGAAATAATCAACGGATTCGAAGTTTATATGAGGGAGAACGAATATTTGAAAGTTTTGGACATCACATGAAATGATAACAACATCCGAGACTTATCTTTTGAATAGTACAGTGTTGATTGGCTGCGAGGTGGCTGTCGAATGGGCACAATGGAATCCTTGCGACAAGGCGAAGGTGGTGACACGGGTATGGCGACGAGGAACAGTGACGATACCATCGACGTTTGAACGGCGACGGTAGAGAGAAAGGAAAAACTTAATATCTTAGTGCTCGGTGAAGCGAATCTAAAATCATTTGGAAGGTAGCTACCTGGGATGGTTTGGCACAATATGACGCGAACGGATTAGGAAAACACCAACGGATAGATGGGGACACGAGATGTCATTGGTGGCTTTGGCGAGGTGTCGAGGCGAAAATTTGTGAAGGCTTTTTGGGGAAAACAAAGGAAGCATGGCGTAGAACGCAGTGAGACAAGTCTAAGAAAAATTATGGCATGGGCTAAAGCTTACCGGGGGCGACGAATCGACGTCGGGAGTCAAAAACGGCCATTTTCGCGGAAAGCTCAATTCCTCACAATTGGCTCCACGAAAAATAAAACAAAATGGTAGAGAAATTTCTTAGAAGCTAGGACACAATATGACGCGAACAAAAATCAAAGCGCTTACCAAAAAGGGGTGTACGCGCAAGGTACAGTTTTAGTGTCTGGGCCTGATAAGGTCGACGAGGACTCGGGGGATCTTTAGGTGATGGCGATGGAAGCACAATGTAGAACGCGTCGAGGCAAACTCAACGGTGCAAGCGGCTCGGCCAAAGGACATCAGATGGTGGCGAAACACGGCGAAGAAGACTTTTAGTGACCATCGGGTTGACATCGGTGTTCCGGGCAAACGGAGAGGAGTTAGCGGGTGAGGTTTGCGGCGAAATAAAGAGGAGAATGTAGGGAACACAATGCTCACCTCAGTTATGACAAAACATGCACGGTCGGCTCGCGGCGAGGAGAGAAGCGACGGCGCAATTTGGCCACGGTGCTCCGGCGATGTTCTGGCGAAGGCGAGGTGAGCACCGCGTAGAACGCGACGAGGCGAATCCGAGGATGTGCTCAAAAATGGCGGGGCTCACCGGACGAGACGCAATAAGTCGAAGAACGCCGTTTTGTTGGCGAGAAAAAATGCCGATTGCAGCGAGGAGAAAAGGAGAGAGGCCTTGAGATTTCAGAGGCTTGGTGAGGATGAGGAGAGGCACCCGGTGCTCCCTTTTATAGGTGTGGAGGTGGACCGGATGGAGAGATTCGCGAGGGAATGTCTCTTGGTGCTATGGCATATTCCCGCGACATGGACGCATGAAATTGGGGGCTAAGGCCAGGAATGGAATGCTCTTGATGAGAGGATTTAAATGCACTTTATTTCACGAAAAACCATTGAGAAAATTAAAAGTTCTTCAAGCTTGAAGACGACGGCAACGGCCCTCATGCGTGCTGCTCTCTGGAGAGGAACGTTACAAGGTTGAGGATGAATAGTGACAGGAGAGAGAAAATAAAAAAATAATAATTGTTTTTCCGAAAAAAATAAAATAAATTCGAAACAAATTCAGAAAAATTTCACCAAAATCCTTGGAAGCCGAAAATACCAAATAAAATAATTTCGGATTTAATTGAAGTATATTTTAGCCATTTAAAATATGTTTACTTTCTAAGCTTTAATTTAATTCAAATAAATTCGAAAATTCCAAAAATTTGAAAAGAGGATAGAAATGGATAGATTGGGATTTTTGATGAATTTAGAAATTTGAATGGGCTCATTCGAAGTTAAAATGAAGAAATACAAGCATTTGAAAGTTTCAGAGGAGAGAAAAAGAATAAACTGATTTTCTGGAATTATTTTTGAATTGAAAAATCAGATTATGATGTCATCAAGGGAAATGATTTTGAGAGGAATTATTTTTCTGTGGGAAAAGGGATTTATACGTTAGGGTGACATTAGCAAGGATTTCGATTTTCTGGCCGAATTATTTTTCAACAGAAAAAGGGTTTTATTCACTGATAGGTCGGACCAGCTTTTGTGAACTTGGTCCATGGACTAGGGAGAAGGCTGAGGTGGCATGCGGCGGCTGGCGTAGCGCTTGCGTGGCTCACGACTGCTGAGGTGGCGCACGGGGACTGAGGGCATCAGCGGATGACGACGCTGTTGGGGTCGGCGAGGGGTGCGCGAGAGGGAGGAAGACACGGGGAGTTAAGTGCACCTTGGCACGACACTCGGAAATTCTCGATGGTAGCCAGCGACGAGGATGCGGGGCGCGAAGAGGGCGTTGGCGGCGGGGCTCTTCGGCGGATTCACTCGGTGGAGGCGGGGATGCGCGCACGAGCTGCGCGAAGGTGGAGGCGACGAACGGTTATCGGTTACACCAAAGTTAAGGACGACGCAAAGACGAGTAAAGAGGGAGATAAGCGGGGTTTAAAGTGGGGAAATGGTGGAGGTTGAATGCGGGAGTGATTAGGCTTTCAACTGTAGCAAATGCTCTGGCTAACGAGAAGAAACAACCACATTCAAGAGCTCAGGCGGGGCATTAATGGTGGCGGTGGAAGGTTGAAGAAGGAAAGAAGAAGCTGACTGGCGGGGTTGGGCTGTCAGCGAGAGGGAAGAGAGAGGATGAAGGAGTGGACGGTCAAATGAATGCCACGAGGCGAAAGAGAAATCAGGGCCATCGGATTAAAATGAAGGGGTAAGTGAAGGCGGGTGGCTGAGATTAAACCGGGCGGGGATGGATTGAATCAGGGAGCGACACGTGATGGCCAAGTAGAGAGGTTGAGGATTAAATTTGATTTAAATTTTGAAATAAAATTTAGATAACTCCAAATAAAACTGAGAAACTCACAGAAAATCCAAGTAAAATTCAAATACTTTAAAATAATTAATTTGAAATTAAATTTTTCAGGAAGAGGATTTTTGGGATGTTACAAAAAGGCATGCCATATCCATCGATCTGCTGAAGCAACAGCTTCAAGCATTATAGTAGGCACTTTTTGATCACCTCTAGTATATTGCCCCTTCCATGCTACTGGACAGTTTTGCCAATGCCAATGCATGCAGTCCAAACTCCCTAGCATTCCTGGGAACCCTCTTGCCTCTCCTATGTGTAACAAGCGTTCAATATCCTCATTAGTTGGCCTACGTAGATATTGCTGACCAAAAAATTCTCGCACACCCTTAACAAATTTAATTAGGCACTGTTGGGCTGTGCTTTCACTCATTTGGAGAGTTTCATCCATAACATCAACGGGAGAGCCATAGGCCAACATGCGGATGGCAGCGATGCATTTTTGTAGAGGTGAAAACCCCTTCTTGCCAAATGCATCTCTCCATTGACAAAAATACGGAGACCAATTAGAAAGGGCTTCAACAATCTTTAGAAAAAGATGCTTTCTCATTCGGTACCTTCGTCGGAACTGATATTCAGTGTACAGTGGATTCTCACAAAAATAGTAAGTAACCAATCTGTCATTGGCACCTTCACGATCTCTATGCACGTACCTCCGTGAGTGAATCCTCGGCTGGGCTAGAAGTCGCGCTTCAATTTTAGCTTCAATCTTGGCCTCAAGTGGATCATTTATCTCTTCCCAAATAAGATCTTCAAGTAAGTCATCACTATTGATGGAGGAACCTGAATGCTCAGACTGGTCTTGTGACTCTTCAGACATTTTGTGTGTGCAAAAGTGGTAAACACAGACGAATGGATGCATTCTGTGTGTGCTTTCTCTACTTATAGTTGTTGCTCTTCAACAGCTATTTCCCAACAGCTCTTTTGCATGTATTTAATGTTTCCTAACAGCTCTTTTGCATGTATTTAATGTTTCCCAACAGCTCTTTTGCATGTATTTAATGTTTCCCAACAGCTCTTTTGCTTTAGGTTTTCTGTTTTGCCAAATACATGCATTTTGAATTTCACTTTCCTTAATGGGATTTATTTGAAGAGAATCATGCTTTCCACTGGAAGTGTCACATCTCGGTGTTTTGTTATTTCACAATGGCATGAATGCTGAATTCCATAACTTTCTTCTTTGTCTCACATTTCAGCTGCAGAGTTCAGGTGGCTGTGGTGGGCATCTTTCAACACCATTGATGGAACATGACAAGTTACATGAAGATAGATGTCACTCAAGACAGTCTCTTTCTCCTGCAAGTTACACTAGCTCAATTGGGGTATGCACATACATTTCCTCCCCTCGACTAACCTCTTGGTAATTTTGATGTTTTACCAGTTGTATCATTGTGGAATCAAGCATAGCATTTAGATCTGTACAAGAGTGACTGGCATGCTATTATGTCTGTTTCTGTATTCTGTGTTATTATCTGTAGAAGTGACTGGGATGCCAGTATGTTTCTGTGTTCTGCATCAGCCTTGTCTATATGAGCGTGCATGCTACTGGTAATGTGATTTTGAGCAATCTTTTTTATCATCATATGAGCGTGCATGCTACTCTTGGCTTGCCACAAATTACAACTAAACAACCCACTTGCTACATGGACATCACACCAAATACAAAGACATATAAGCCTAAACATCAGATTAAGGAAATAATTCCTTGAATAACACATCTAGGAGTTGTCGATGCCTCCTAAGCATGTCATCATCATAATGTGATGTATCTTTTTCCATCAAATTTAAGTATGTGTTCAGTCTGGCATTCTTTGCCTTTTCTTTTTGTGCTTCAGCCAATTTTTCCAATGCAGCAGATCTTCTTGTAATAGTTTCATTAAACTGGTCATTTTCCAAATTAGAAGATGGTTGTTTGTCTTTCCCCTTCCCCTTTTTCTTCAGCTTTGCTGCCTTTGCTACCTTTTGTCCCTCCGGTCTGGTCTGCCTTGTGTCTACCTCTTGGCTGTCCGAGTTGCCAGATGAGGTGTACTCTCCTGATTCAGATATCTTTGTTCTCTTGTTGTGGTCACCATCCTCTCTAATTCTGCACCATTTGGGTTGGTCTTTGAGTTCTCTTCATAGATACTCAAATGCAAAGGGTTTATTACCTTTTACTTCTCCTTTGTACATCTCACGGACTTTGTCCATGAGCATATCGTCTGATTGCCCGCTAAACCAAGTGCTTCTTGCACGAGCATAAACACCACTGAAATGTTTGATAGGCTTGCTAATTATTGCCCAATGACTTTTGCATTGCTTTGATGATCTTCTTCTTCCACCTGAAGGCATGTTAGAATTGAACTCTGCAGCCACATTCTTCCAGTAGGCATCTCCCTTCTGTCCATTACCTTTAATTGGGTCAACAGAATGCATTAGCCAAGCACTAGCCAACCGTATGTTCTCCTCCTCACTCCAATTGCTGCGAGCACCTTTGTTGCCTTCATCAGGGCTGCTACCACTTGAATCTTGGATCTCGATCTCTTCTCTTCGCTGGCTGCAGCTTCCTTCTCGATCTCCTGCTCCTTGAGCCATGGGTGGTGAACCACTAGCTGCAGCTTCAAAGTTTGCAGCTGAGTGCAAAGACCTTCCTTGATGTTGTACATTCTGGAAACTTGGTGAACCATATTGTTGATAGTTGCCTGGGATACTATAGGGATTGATGTTTGGCATGAACTGAGAGGGTGGAATGTTTTGAGTAAACTGGGATGGTGGGATGATTTGGACAAACTGAGTTGGTGGGATGTTTTGAGGAAATTGGGATGGTGGTATGTTTTGGCCAAACTGAAATTGGGCAAAATGTGGATGTTCTGAGCTTGGACTTGGAGGCTCTTGCATCAATTTAGTGAAGCTTTTCCCTGAATGATCCATGTCGCTGTGGTTCTAACCTCCCTCTCCTTTGGTTTATATCCAGGTGAAAGAGGAGCTCAATGGTAGAAAACTGTTGTTGCTGCTGTTCAATGTGGTTGCGAGATGTCTTTGTAACTCTGCTGCTGCTATTCTTGATAAACTTCTTTGCTCTCTTTGTCTTGTTCAATGTGGTGGTTCGGGGGATATCAAGGGGTTGGCTGCTGCTGCTTTATTCTTTGTCTTTGTTCATCTCTTCTTGTTCTGTCTTTGTCTTTGTGTAGTTTCTGCTCTTTTTTTACCGTTAATTCATCAAGTTGAGCTATCACTTTTTTTAGAGATTGATATAGATTGATATGCCTACCGTTAATTCAAAAAGGATTGATATAGATTTGCGCCATTTATCTTTTGTTTTTTTTTGGTTCTGGAAGAGTTACGCCATTCATCAAGTTCAGCCATTCTGGATGCATTGATACATATTTGCGCCATTCTGGAAGAGTTGTTTCTGGTGGTTGGGGGTTGTGGTAGTTGGGGAGAGAGAACATCAGATGTAAAGAAAATTGTATTTTAATGCTTGTGGCCAGGTCTTTAGCTTGAGGACCAGCCTTAAGTTTTTTTGCTTATAGCCTCCTTAAGGTCACCCCTGTAATGTATAAGGTCGACCTTAAGGTGGTTTAAGACCCCTGAAATTTATACACTACAGATGCCCTTAGGGGTTACTACTCACACGAATCTGAACCGTAGAAAGTTGATCCAATGGTCTTGATTCACATTTGTGTATTACCACTGAATGGCTCAGTTACATTAGATATGCTATCTATATATGCACAGAGAGAGATTGAAACTGACGTCTTGCTGTTAAAATTAGCAATTGAAGAAGGGAGTATGATTTTCTTCGGTGGGTACCCTTCTTATGGAAGTAAAAATCTGCTGATGAACTTCCAAAGGGTGGTGATTGCTTTTAGCCCTAGAGATTATAACTAGAGGTGTCCAATGAGCCATACCGGGCCAGCACGGCATGGGCCCGATGACGGCACGGCCCGTTTAATAAACAGGCTGTGCCATGCTAGCCTGCGGGCCGCGATCCGAGCCTAGGCATGGCCCGCGACCGTGCCATACCGCAGCGCGAACGCAGTTATAACTTAACGGGCGTCTTGGCCCTGGCCCGTTAAGTCGGGAAAAGAAAAATTCAAAAATTTATAGAAAATTAAGAAAAACTATAAAAAAAATTTGTAGAAATTTAAGAAAAAATTTAGAAAAATTATAGAAAATTGTAGACATTGTAAATCATCAAAATAATTATTTTCAATGACATAATAAGCTTTATTAACATGTTAAATTACATGGGATGGATGCCTCATTAAAAACTTTACCGAGTAAAAACTGAACTTGAGAAAACGTTGGTAAAGAAAAAAGAGTACATCCTATAAAGCTCATTAGTGACTACATGTGAACAAAAATATTGAAAATCCTATTCATTGCTATCTAGATATAAATTCTCAAAAGATTCTTCTAAATCTCTATTATCTGTAGTATGTTGGAGTCTTGATTCAGTTTGTTCCCAGTCTTTGACAGTCAGAAGGATTTTGACCATCTCATTCGAGAGACTTGTTCACCGCTCCACGATTATCCTTCCAGATAGACTGAAGGCTGACTCCGAGGAGACTATAGAGACAGGAACAATCAACACATCCCGCGCTAATATGGATAGCACTGGATATATTACTTTCTAGGTTTGCCACCATGAGAGGATGTTCAACTCTTGCTCAAAGCTGACGCTATCACTATTGAGATAGCTTGATAGGTCTCCAATGCTTTGTGGCCTTCCTCCTCCTGACTAATGTATACCTGTACTTGCACGAGAATCTCTAGACGAAGAACCAAAAATCTTGCCCCATTGCATAGTCCCCCTAGAGGTGCTAGGTGCTACCGGGGGTCTTTCCAAACGCACGGACCCAAACTTATTTTCGAATTTCTCATATACCTCATATAATTTATCCTTAACTACTCTATAGTATGTACAATAGTCTAAACCGGTAGCATCACTTAAAAGTTGTAATACATTTATAAATCCTTGGAGTTTGGCCCTATAATCCAAAATAAAGGTGAATGCATATAAAATAGGAATTTCCGTCCAATATTTTAAAAACTTAGTTTTCATGGCAACTACAACATCCTGTAGTATAGGATCATTTTTAAAAGCCTTTAGGTGAGTGGCAATTTCAAGAATGTTATGAACAATTAGAGGAGAGGTTGGATAGTATACTCCAGAAAGACAAAGTGTAGCTTTATGAAAAAGTTTTAAAAGGAAAAATATTTTTTGACTAACAACCCAATCGTCATCGGTAAGTTCAGGATCTCTAACTTGGGTTCCACTGGAGGAGCTACGAGATTGATGACCTTGGGTGTGAAGGAAAACAGATAAGGTGCTCTTATATGGCAATATATGTTTAAGCATAAGGTCAGTGGAGTTCCATCTAACAGGCATGTCTAAGCCAAATTTTCTAGGACGGACGTTCATTGCTACGCAAAAGCTTTTATATGCGGGTATTCATTGGTTAGAACAATTAATATATGAAATTGCATCCCTAAAAGAATTAATACAAGCATTTAATTTTTTAAACCAGATTTAACAATAAGATTAATAATATGACAAGCACAACATTGATGCAGTAAGAAAGATCGTACATAAGTATTAAACAAAGGAGTAAGAATTTTCATAGCCCTAGTGTTTGCAACTACATTATCTTAAGTTATAGAAAAAAAATCTTATCCGTGAGGCCAAAATCTTCTACAACTTTAATAATACTTTCTGCAATATTATCAGCAGTATGCGAAACATTAATTAATTTAAATCCTATAATTCTTTTTTCTATTACCCAGTCATCATTAACATAATGAGCAACAACACTAATATAATCTTCTCTAGCCCTACCACTCCATATGTCTGATGTTAAAGCAATAGAAAATGTACAGGTATGAAACATTTCTTTCAATTTTTCACGACAGTTGCTATAATATTTAATTAAATATCTAGTTGTTGTTTGCCTAAATACAACACTAAATCGCGGGTTATGAGCAGTACTAATATATTTTTGAAAAGCATCAGACTCACCAAAATTTAAAGGTAAATCTTGAGAAGCAACTAATCTACAAAGAGATTCCCAGGCTACCACTGGGTTGTACTCCCAAGTATGTACTGAGCCGTCGGGGTTATATCGCAGCTGCGTCTGGCACATTTGTACTCCTTGTCTTCTTTTGCAGCTTGCAGCATGCCGTTGCAGGTAACCTATCCCACCTGAAGATTTTGCAGATAATTCATTACAACAGATTTTACAAACAGCATATCTCACCGAATTCCCATCATCGTCGGTCTTGAACTTCTTGTCGAACTCGTCCCATACTCCTCATGTACTAGCTCTTGTTCTTTTTGCACTTGTACTATGGGTTGTGGATGCACTTGTTGAGCCAGCAGAAGATAGATCGATTGGACCTTGCGCCACCGGAGCTGTCGTTTCTTCTGGCTCTCCTGTTTGTTATAGATGTGGACCTTCCGCGGATGGATATCCTTCTTGAAAGGATTACATATCCTCTACCGAGAGGCCGAATTCAGAGAGTTGAAAATCGTAGTTCTCCATTGAATCAACTGCAAATTGAAATGGTAAATAACAATTAACTTACTATTGAATCAATAAATAGTAACAAAAAATTAAAATAAAATAGCACTATTAGCTCTTTTGCAGCTCTAAGAAAATTCTTTGAAGATTTTTGAATTTTCTGAATTTTGCACGAATTTCTCACTAATTTTGCGAAATTTGCGGAAACACTACCGGATTTTTCACAACTAAACAGAGAGAAGAAAGTGAGGTTTCAGGTGTGGAAAATGGAGGCCGGATGCCCCCTATTTATAGATAAATTTTCAGATATTTTGATTTTTTTGGCTATTTTTTCCGATTTTTTAGCCCCCAACGGTCAAAAAATGACTATATTTAGCCGGCCTGTGCCTTGCCGGCATGGCCCGTTTATGACCGTTGGTGGGCCGGGCCATGCCGGGCATGGCCCGTTTTCTTAACGGGCCGTGCTATACCGGCCCGGCGTGCCGCGCCGTCGGCCCAGGCACGGCTGGTTAAGAAAACGGGTCGGACCGTGCTCGGACCGGGCCAATAGTATCGGGCCGTGAGGCGGCACGATTAGGTCTGGCCCACTTGGACAGGTATAATTGTAACAAGGTAGCACAAGCTCGAATTTTGGTCAAAATAGCACTGTTTAGCTCAAAAATACCAGATCTAGCTCGTAAACAACAGCAATTCCATTTATGGCCCCTTTCCCCACCACACGATTCGCAGATGCCGACACGTGTTAATCGTACGATCCCCGACCGCATGACTAGTGTTAATGGGTTGATCGTACGGTTGAGGACCGCACGACCACTATTCATCCGAGTCATGCGGTCCCGACCGCACGACTTGGTACTGTAGCAGTGACTTTTAACCAACAGTGCTACTTTCGACTTGGTACACCAACAATGCTACTTTGACCAAAATTCGGACTGTGAAACTTCAGACTCCTTTTCCGTGCATACATACTATGCTTGAAGCACCACAAGAACAGATCGAAAAAAGCAGCTAGCCCCTATGCATGATGGGACACAACTATTCAGAAATCTATGGGAAAACATATATTATAAAAATAGGACAGCATGCACGAAGGGAGAAGAATAGTTCCAATTGACACATCCTGACATGCATGCACACACAAGCCACATCGAGTATGAAATACTAACTAGTACATGCATGCTTCGTCCTCGTCTTATTTGGTGTACCATGTCGTGCGGTCGGAGACCGCGCAATTCAGGATATGAAAGTAGTCGTGCGGTCGGGGATTGCACGATTAATATGTGTTGGCTTTTGCAAATCGTGCGGTGCGGAAGGAGGCTATAAATGGAATTACTGTTGTTTGGGGACTAAATCTGGTATTTTTAAGCTAAACAGTGCTATTTTTGACCAATCGTCCGCAAGCTCTAGCGGCGCATGGGTGTAATTTGGAAGCGGGTGCCGATCTCATTCTAGACGGCAGCCCGGACTTTGTACTTGATATGGTGACCGGCAAGTTAGCTGTCCGAATCAATCAATAATCAGGTCCAACAAAAATATGTGCTTGAAAAAAGGCTGCCCTGCAAGTGACAGATACTGTCTACCAGTTGGACATACATCATTCTTGCTATTAGCGATGATTAAGGCACTCGGTAAGTTTGGCACACTATACCTGTCACAGGTTGGCGCCAGAGCGGTTCCAATATATTAAGATTTCTACTATACGTGTTTGCTGGAGTTTTTAGCCGAAATAGCCGAATTTGATACGCGATTAGTAAAAATATATTCGCCACGCTAAATTTGCAAAAATAGCGTCTCTACCGCACAGCCAACGCACGGGAGTACCGACAAGGCGAGCCAAAACCTCACAGGCTACCATGCGGTGGAGGCAACACCGCACAGCCACCATGCGGACCAATGTTGTAGTAATACTATAGAAATTTTTAAGAAAATTTATTTGCGTATACTTTTTGTAGGAATTTTTAAGTAGAGCAAATGAGCTTCAAAAATTAGAAAATTTTTTGTTAAGCCTTCTAATATAGTGTACGTATGTAATTTTTTTCATAATGTTATCTATCCTGAATTTTTCTGAAAAGTTCATTTAAATATAATATTTGTAGGAATTTTTAATACCAAAAATAAGGTCCGAACACTATGATTTTTTAAGAATCCTTACACCATGGACTTAATTGTGTAAGTTTTCTAGAATTTTATATGTTTTGAAATAGTCACCTTCCAAAGAACGGTGGTGAGCAAACTAGAGTATGAGCCACTATGTAAAAATGGCTATTTCAAAACATATAAAATTCTGAAAAATTACACAATTAAGTACATTATGTAAGGAGCCTTCAAGAAAATTTGTAATATTTAGACCTCATTTTCTATATTAAGAAATTCCTACAAACAGTATAACTACATGAATTTTTGTGAAAAATTTAGAATAGATAAATTATGAAAAATTACAAAAGCATGTACACTGTGTCGAGAGGCTCCTAAAAAATTTAAAATTTTAGAGCACATTTTCTCTATTTAAAAATTCTTACAAGAAATATACTTAAATAAATTTTTCTGAAAATTACTACAGTGTTGCTACAACACTGCTGCAGACCTACAGTGTTGGAACATGTCACCTCGTTGGCACTTTTGAGCGGTGACCATGCGGTGAGACGCTATTTTGTAATTTTCGTGAGATGAGTGTCATTTTTGCTAATTGCATGTCAAATATGGTCATTTTGGCCGAAGATTCTATTTGTCGCACCGTGTTAGACCTGAAGATCACCTTGTATGCACTGTTGTTACCTCTGCAGCCACGATGATGCAGTACTAAGGGGCTGTTTGGTTTGTGTCCTACGATGATGCGGTACTAAGGGGTCATTTGGTTTGTGTCCTTAAGTAATCAAACTGAAATTTTGGCAATGCCAAAACTAGGACATGACAAAAACTTTGGTAAAGATAAGATGTTTGGATTGCAATCATGTCAATAGCTAAAAGGATTGTCAAAATTTCCCTACTTGTGAGTATGACACCTGGGCCTCACATAGCATCTAAAATTTTTAGAACCAAAATATAGACAATATAGGTCTTGATTTGTTGACCTTATCACAAGAATTACGAAGGTTTAAACATATCGCAAGTCGGATACGGTTTAGAAGATGCAATTATTTAAAGCTTGCTAATCAAATAATTAAAGCATTTATTGCTGCAGTGCTGCCGCGATGCTGCCTTGGACCTGGGCACGCGGCGGGAAGGCCTTCTGCTCAGAGGCGAACAAGAATGCAGGATTTGCAGAGTACCTGGGCTACTACCTGGTCCATTCGCCCAACCACGTAGGACTGCATGCTGCAGCTCTGTGCAGCCTCGCAGCCCACGTCTCTTCACGCTTCGGCGCACGCTCTAGTAGAAGCTAATGAAGGCCCGAAGGGAAGAGCGGCAGGCCCTCCAATGTCCATCCGACCATCTGCATATCTGCCGGCCGTCCGCTGATCCAAATTTCAAGCAAACTACAGAGTAGAACTTATTAGCTACATTCAACACCTTCACATTTCAGTTCTGGTGTTGCTTGTTTATCTCTAAAGACCGACAAATGGCAATGCATAAATATATCTTCCACACGTGGGATTAAGGAATGACGGAGAGAGAAAAACAAAAGCGAGGCATAGTAGGATGATTGGTGGGCCTGGTAGGAGAAAAACAAATAATACGTGGGTTGTATGTTTTTAGTATGAAGAGTGATACGGATCAACTAGTAGTCTAACTGATGCACAAAGGTGGTCCGATCTTCACGGTACTAAGGGCCTACTCCAATTAACTTTTGGATGTTATTTTTGTGTTTTGGTTGAAATTGTACCGTAGCGAATGTAGCACATGTATTGATTAATAATCATATTTATGGATTACGGATATAAGGATATCAAATCAATAATGTAGACATATGTTAGAGAACATGGTATTGGATCGACCTACCATACGATATTATGGGAATTGTTATATTCTTACGTGTCATCAGTTAGTCTCATATATAGTCTATGTAGGATATTTAGACCTAAAATCGTCACGCTTTGCAACATATATGATAGTTTACTTAGGGTTTACCAAATACTACTCTGTAACTAGGTGGTCGTAAAGGTAGTTTTCAGGTTTACTATAAAATATGTGGAGTAATGTGAGCGATCAAGATGGAATTTGACTCTCCTATATAACAGGAGAGATATCTTTGGACCCCTCGATATGATTGAATTAAACAAGTGCATGGCCATACCGAATTTGGTTGAGCAGTCAATCACAACTGAGTAATCCACTACAAGTTTGAGTGAAGGATTGAGCTATCATAGTGTGGCATGCTTTTCGCCTTGAGTTCGATCTGATATCACGAGGCAAAGTGATTGTTACGTAAAAACAATATAGGTTCGTTCGATATAATCTCTCTCTCTCTCTCTCTATATATATATATATATATATATGTGTGTGTGTGTGTGTGTGTGTGTAGGAGTTGTTATGTCCTGCTGGGACAGGTACTAACTTATAAACCGAAAAGGAGTTTTCAGCCTATGGCGAAATATATATGATCCTACAAGATCACACACTTAATAAGTTGGAATGATAAGTATCTAGATGATAGACTCCGAATGGGATACAATCTCTACTTATATTGGATTCGATTGGAGGTTCTCCGAGTGGAATACAATCTCTACTCGTATTAAATAAAGATCTAGCTTGAGACTTTCCGAGTTGGATATGATATCTAATCGTATCAGGTAAGAATTTGATTGAAGGCTATATAAAAGGAAATGTGGAGGCTGAGAGAGGTATTCCAAGACACGTCCATCAAAACCCTAGCCGCCACATCTCATAACCCTTGCCATGTGTGCTGGTGTTAGCACACCGACACACGTTGTTCCATCCTGGACGTGTGGACCTTGGAAGAGGTGCTGCTACGACTACGGCACTGATCAAGACGATCACGAAGAGGAGATAGTTAGCTAGAAGACGATCAACTACTTCCACTACACCATGTGCGCTTTGTTGAATCGGCCACTTCGACTTTACTTTTGTTGCATTGTGTATCTAGTGGTAATGATCTATGATCTTTTACTCATATGGCTTTCTGGTTTATACGGTAGAAAATTTTAATATGAACTAGTGTAGTCTACCCGTATCCCAACAGTATCATGAACGAAGTAGATGGATCTCGTAGACAGAACTGAAATAACACTCACAAAGCAATTATAATAAGAGAGAAGAGATTTGGTGAAGTCGGTCATAAATTCTTACACACAATCTCAAACGAGTACAAGAGAATGTTGCTCTCACAATTCTCTCAAACCTTTTAGGAAATTGAATCCTTGCCCTATACAATAATTTGGTGCTAAATAATAATATAGCCTCTAATTCTCTTATACACCTCTTACTTTGGATGAGTTCTTGCTTGTCTTTTTTATTTGGGTTTTCTATAACCACACCTTAAAGCTTTACGTAGTCCGACTAGTCTTCTTCGAGAGTAAGAGTAGACCTCATCCTTGTAGGATTAATATACGAGTCATTGTAATTCACCTCTTCAAGTTCTGATAGGATTAACATATGGGTCAACTTTCTCAACAAATTACATTGAAGCCAGAGTGACCTTGGAAACACGTCGAGATGATGAACATCAACATCTGGTGCAGCCAGGAAAATACAAGTGAGATGCACCTGATGCGTTTAGTAGCAGTAATCCTGTTAAGATTCCCAGTAATCATGGGGTAATCTGATATAATTACTCTGTTTGGTACAACCATTTCCGAATCTAAGGTAGGAATGGAAGATTACGGATGTAATTAGATTCCGGTAGTTTGTGGGATCACGATTACCTTTGAAATAGATAGCTATCTTACATTACTGCATCACTGGAATCCAATCGAAGCGAATTTTTCTCCCACGAAACTCTGTCTCACTGGATCACTGGGATTACGAAGCGAATTTTTCTCCCACGAAATAGATAGCTGTCTGGATCAGTAATCTATTTCTTGAGGATAAGATTACTAGGAATGTTAGGATTTCCAATAATACTTGATTCTGCAAAACAAACGCACCCTAAATGTCCTCTTTTACTCTGCAGTGCCTCACGTGCACCCATCTCCCGCTTTCGCACGGTGGCATAGGCTGGATGCCTCACCGGCTCCGCAATCAACGAGAAACAGATTGCGAGGAAATCGTACAAGCCACAGTTTCGTGGGAGAAAAATTCGCTTCGATTGGATTCCAGTGATCCAGTAATGTAAGATAGCTATCTATTTCAAAGGTAATCGTGATCCCACAAACTACCGGAATCTAATTACATCCGTAATCTTCCATTCCTACCTTAGATTCGGAAATGGTTGTACCAAACAGAGTTATATCACATGCACTAGTGTTATATTCAGATGCATGTTCCACCCAAACGCAACAATCTAATATTCCTCGGAATCATCTAGTAAACGAACAAACTCTACCAAACAAGGTAATGCTATATTACCGGTAATCTATTTTCTGAGGATAAGATTACTACGAATGTTAGGATTTCCAATAATACTTAATTCTGCAAAACAAACGCACCCTAAATGTCCTCTTTTACCCTACAGTGCCTCACGTGCACCCATCTCCCGCTTTCGCACGGTGCCATAGGCTGGATGTCTCACCGGCTCCGCATCACCCACGCACCGACGTGACTCGACGACCACACCACTGGCTCCAGCTCCAACGCTGGCGACGCCAGACTCGCTAACTATCAACGCTGGCATAGGTTGAGAGTTTAAGATTTACATGTGAAAGTTCAAAAATTCCCTAAATTAAGGTCCCGTTTAATCCCTCTTTTTAGCGGTTTCTGACTTTCGGCTATTGGTTTTTAGCTGAAATTATATTGTAGCGGCTGTTAGTTTTCTATGAGTCATTCAATTAAAGAAAAATGAGAAAAAGAATAAGGAAAACATAAAAAATACCGTTATATCTTCATGGATAATGCGATGGAAAAGCAAAAAAGAAAACAAAAAATGGAAATTAAGAAGCCTAGAAGCCGGAAATTGTCAGATGTTTTCTAGTTGAAAGTTTAATTTTTTATTTTTGAAAGTCCAAATTTTCAAATGAAACCTTCTTCCTGTGGCTCTATTTATTGTAGCATATATGGAAATTGTTACTTGTTATCTCTACCCCTATAAACCACCAGTTAAAATTATCCTACATCTACCCAACAATTATCTGCTCCACAGTCATGATCTTAACTACGTTCACACCACAATATGCACCCATAATTACATTATCCTTAAAACGTCCGCACCAGATTAACTCTCCTCCATTCTCTCTCCTTACTCAACCATATCTGACGGTCATCTTTTAATGGATCTGCAGTACCCCTCCCACGTCCCTGACGCTCACGGCTTGCATGCATGCAGGTCGATCGTCTCCTGGGTTCCAGACCCGCGGATCGTTCATCCCCCGCTTCCCCCGAAGGCCCCGCCTCCGCCGCATCCTCGGCGGCCAGATGCCGGTCATGCTTCCGTGTTAGCTCTCCGCAATCTGAAGTCCGCCCCATCCGGCTTCAGCTCTAGGGTTTCGCTTCCCCGATTCGATCTTCCACGAGGGCACGAGGTACGTACGCCCATGGATTCCGACCTCGCCATCCCCGATTTGGCGCTGTTTCCGCTAAATCTGTGTTTTCTCGGTGATATCCAGTGGAGTTTCGTTTGTTGTGATTTGGGAGATGCCGCCGAAGTCGGCTAGGAGGATGGCACCGCGGCGCCGAGGAAGGGCCGGCGCGAGGCGGGCGGCTAAGACGCAGACGGCCGCGGAGGAGACGGCGCTGTGGAGAAGCCGCTCGTCGAGGAGGAGAAGGCGCGGAGGAGGCTCCAAAGGTGGAGGAGCGAAGCGGCAGCCGTCACCGCCACCGCAATAGCTCGCCGCGAGAGAAGGTTTCGTCGGACGCTGCAGCCAACGGCGCGAGCCACGGTGAAGGCTTTGCCCCTGCGCTGGAAATCCAGAGAGCGATCATGCGTGAGGTCTTCGCGCCATCTGGACCGACTAGATTCAGATCTGCCGCCGACCGACCGGTCTTTCCGCCCAAGGCAGCCAGCATCGCCGCCGCTTGAGGTCTCTGCCCGAGGTCGGCTGCCAGTGTCGTCGTCGCTTCGCGCACCGCATCGGGCTACCCACCTCGCCCCATGTCGCGCTCGAGCAACGGTTCCTCCGCCGCCGTCGCCGCTCGCGCGAGCGCCGCTCGAGGCGTCGCCGTGGCTCCTTCTTGCCGGCCCGCCCGACCCGTTATCGCCGACCGCCGTCCCGCCGGCCTCCGCCCCGCCGACGAGCCATCTCCTATGGCTGCGCCTCCCACCGCCTCCTCCGCCGCGTCGCCGTTACTCCACCGCCCGCGCCTACGCTTACGGCGATCTCTCCGGCCGCCGCTGCGGTTGCCTCCGACCTCTTCCTGTACATCTTCCTCCCGCCGCCCCTCCGTTTTCCAGAAGTCCCAATTCAGAAGCATCGCCTCAAGACCCGCACGGAGGTGTGTTCCCATCCAAATTGCCACAACATTTGATGAGGACCAGGGGGATTTCTCGCTGGTGCATGACGATGGTGATGAGGCATTTGGTGTTGTTCTATATTCAAGTGAGAGTGAATGGAGTGACGAGGAGGTTGTGTTAAATCCAATTGGGGATGTTGAGTTACCAGTTATGAGCAAGAGCCACTTCGAGGGGGCAGAGGGTGCGATAACTGTTGCTGCCCATAGGCTCGCCAGTATTGAGAAAGGGTATAGGAAGAGCAGAACTCAACAAGGGCTGATGAACTCAACATACCTCTCGACTCATTTTACTTGACACGCCCTTTTTTAATATCAGCAGTTCTATCAGCATTAGCTGGATTTCTTTTTGCACCGATTGCTGATAGCATGAAGATTCATCATTTCCGGAGGAGAGGGAAGCCAATTTGTCCATCCTATAGAAAGCCAACCCCAGGAATGGGAGGATTGTTCTTCGTTCCCATTGGTATTTTTGTTGCAAGAAGACATGTTGGTTCCAACTCAAATGGAGCAGCTATAATGACCCTCATATTTGCAATGGTTGGGTTATACTTCTTTGCTCCTGTTTCGTGTATAGAGCGTATACTTCTTATGTGATCTGTGCCACTGGTGTATTTGTATGGTGCCGCAATAAACCCCTTTTATTTTGCGTAGCATGGACGCCATGTAGATTTTCATCATTCTATTGATGGTAAGCATGGGTTCGCGAGGAACGTGCTTGTGTTGGCGTATTAGATTTGTTAGATCCTTTCATATTTGCCTTCAGGTTGTCTTTTTAATCGGTTGAACGGTATTCAATGTGTTAGGTTACATGGCATTTTGCTTTAACAATGGCAAATATGGATTTTGACTACTTTTATGCTAGAGAATATAACATGAACCACTCTCTTATTGAGCATGAAAGAGCATATGTTTGTTGTGACTTGTGACTTTATGGGTTTTTGCTATATATGTGTTGGACACTCCAATTGGTTTATCTTAGTGAGCTTTGAGGTTTATGTGTCTTATGCTTCATTTTTAGATGAGGAACTATGAAAGAAACATATGAAGAAGAGGACAAAGGTGAGCAGTGGAGTTCGAGGATGAGCAAGAATATGAAGAGGAGGTCATTGTAGATTACGATGAGAAGGATTTGGAGCGAGATGAAGAGCAATACGAGGATGGTGATGAAGGGGTAGAGTATCTTGAAGATGTGGTTGAAGAGGAGACGATATTGTGGATGATGGGAGGGTGAGGATATGAAAATGCTGATGAAGAACATAACGTGGACGTGGAGGATTAAGAGCATCGTGAAGTGGTAAAAGAGCACATAGCGGAAGGAGTTTGAAGTTTTTGTTGGTGGGGCTAGATAAAGATGCAGCAGAAAGTGACCTTACGAAAGTTTTCGGTGAAGTTGGTGAGATCACCAAGTTCGTTTGATGATGAACCTGTCACAAAGAAGAATAAAGGTTTTGCCTTCTGCGATATGCATCGTGGAGCAAGCTAGGCGTGCTGTCTCAGAGCTAAAGAATCCTCTGGTTGGTCTTAAGATACGACTATTTTAATTCTAATATTCCTTTCTAAATCTTGGTGTTTCGGTCACAACAGTTAAGAGGACTGGAAAGAGTCATAAAACTTGCAGCAGAGCATACACAGCTGTACCGAGATAAATAGGCGGATATTAAAGTGGCATCTTGGCCAATTATAGATAAGATCACTGAGAGAATGCAAACAGATGGGTTCTTAAGCCATTAGGATTCTTAAGCCTTGTATGCTATTTTTAACGTGCACGAAAATTCGGATAAAAATAAGCAAATCAAGCAAACTCTTATAGAAAAATTTAAATGAACTCTAAAATTCATGATTTCGGTTCCATTGGTTAGATCTTGATTTTAGATGAATTTAGAAATTTGTTTCACCTAATTCGGAGTTAAAATGAATTAGTTATAGTCATCTGAAGCTCTCTGTTTGAGTAAATTCGCAAAAAGGTTAAAAGTCTGACAGGCGGGACCTTCAGTCGGTTGTCGGGACGACAACATGGTCGTAATGACTACATGGTTGTAAATACGACCGCATGGTCGTGGGTTCGACCACTGTGGTCGTAAATTCGACCGCGTGGTCGTGAGTTCGACCGCCGTGGTTGGTTACGACCGCATGGTTGTAGCTCGGCGGTGAGTGGTTGTAAACAGTTTGGATGGTCGTAAACGACACAGAGCGGTCGTAAACGACTATGAAGCGGTCGTAAATGGCACAGAGTGGTCGTAAATGGTTCTGAACGGTCGTAAACAACTACGAGTACAGCTAAGGACTCGCAGACGTGGTCGTAAGGGGTTACGACCATGTTGTGAGTAACTGAATGTGGTTGAAAGGTGCTTCGACCACGGTTTGAGCGGTCGGTGGGCACTTCGACCAAGGTTTGAGTAGTCGTAAAGGGTTACGACCACGTTGTGAGAGAGTGAGTATGGTCGGAAAGACTTCCTGTGTGGTCGTAGCGAGCTATGACCATGAGATATAGACGTGATCGAGTTTCCGACCGCATGGTCGTAAAAAGGGTGATGTGGTCATGAGTTCGTTCACGTGGTCGGAATGACCGCGTGGTCGTAACTTCGACTACGTGGTCGTAAATGACCATTACACGACCATGTCTCTTTTATGTCCATGAATCCTGGCTGCAACAGTGCTTTTACGACCGCATGCTAGATTTGCTTGTTCGTTTTATGTTTTACAAATTTTACCTTGTTTTGTATTTTACCGTAGCGTTAGCACGGGCACACTACTAGTTTGTGGTTAAGGTATCAGTTGTGGTTAAGGTATCACAGTTGTTCAACTCGGCTCGATGGGCCACCTCGTTTAGGGTCCAAAAACCCTAATGGGTCTGGGGGCGCATTAGTTTGAAGAGGACTAATAGGAGTAGCAATCCTGCCGTGCTGGAGGCTTCCGGCAAGTTTGCTTTCGTCCAAGGAAAAAATGGCCGCCTCTACAAGTGCTGGAGACTGCCGCAAGTTTGCTTTGGCCAAGCTTGCAACATTCTTACTTATTGCTTGCTATTAGGGGTGGAAAAAAAAGCTCAATACCCGTGAAGCCAACTTGGCTCAGACTTGTGGAATAATAAGGTTGAACCAACGATCGTGCAAAAATAGCACATATCAAGTGCACGGGTTGCCACTGAAATAGCGGCAAGTGTTGTGTTCTCCACAGGGACTAGATTAAGGCTAATGGTGCTCAGCTAAAGCTACGTCAATCAAAATGGGGGATAACATGGAAAACTAAATCTAAAATGACTACTAAATCGGCCAAACATACTAACTAACGAAAACGATCGAACGAACCCTAATTCACATGAGTGAAACAACAAACGAACTAAACAATCAAAAGATGACGGGATGAACTACCGTGCGAATTGATGTTGCATGACCAAACGAACAAAACGTTCTAACAACTAAAATGACTGGACGAATGATCGTGCGAATTGAGGTTGCATGACCATACGAACAACACAATAAGCTACACGAATGACGCATGAACGAACACGCTAAATTACCGACCGACGACCTGTCTAACTACGAACCGTGAGAAGGAAGAAAGGAGCCGAGAAGCACTGAGAGAGTCTAGAAGCATGGAGGGAGTCGAGAGAGAGAAAGAGGGAGAAAAAAGTTGACAGCTAATTAGACGACATTAGCATAGGACAACATGATTAAATAACTATGATGAATGTTTGCACAGCTTAACTATCGACTGACCACAAAAAGGAGAAAAGGGGGAGTCCAGAAGCAAGAAGAAAGTCGAGACAGCAAAGGGAGAGGGACAATCGTTGGCTAGCTGACTCACTTAAGATGACACAAAGACAATCACAGATACTGGACTAACAAATCATTGAACACAAGCACAACACACAAGCTAACACTATAATCTCTATCAACACAGATAGCAATTAGCACTACTAAAAATACTACTAAACTACTAACAGAACACAAATTGCCCAATTATCACAGAACATAGCTCACAGTCATGGCTTACGAATCACATAACACAAATTAATGGGGAACAATTCTAGAATTAAACTACTGACAATATTGAACAATCCTGGAACAAATTAACAGAGTACTACACATTCACAGATCACTTGCATACATCATAGTCCATAATTCACATCATAGATCACAATAGTAATTAACAGTTCATAGAGTAATAATAAGAAATTATTTGAACAATAATAAAAAAACTAAAGAAATAAAGGGGAAGAAATTGGATAGACCCGAGGAGGAAGAAGGGAAACAGAGGAGGTCTAGGTGAAGTCGTGATCAAGGTTGGTGAAGAACAGAGGTGGCGGCCGGTGAGGGTGGTGCCCCGGCGCCGGATTTGGAGGAGGGCCAGTGGTGAGGTAAGCAAGGAAGCAACAGAGAGGGTGGGGTGCGGTGGAGTCGGTGAGGAAGGGGAGGGTGCCGGCGAGCTGAGGAGTAGGAAGAGGTGGCAGCGCATGGAAGAACTAGTGGCGGCCGGTGGTAAATGAGGGGCAGTGGAGACCAGGAAGGCTGGTGGTGGCGTGATGGGAGAGTGAGGAAAGGAAGGAGGAGGAGCAAAGGGGAAGCATGGGAAGAAAGAGAGGCGACGGCAGAGGGTGGTGGTGGTGGATGGTGGCCGGTTCCGTCAGATTCAACTTTTCAGCTAGAGCTACAGGTAGCATACGACGCCAAATTGATCGGTTGGCTGATTCCACTTGTAACTCTTCGACGGACAAGATGCAAAGGCGAGAAGGATATAAGTGAAATCTAATGGTCGAGAGGGAACTTCAATAATTACTATTTATGGACATTTGATTTGTTGTTTCCTATTTTAGATCGCTGGTTTACTTTTCATTTTTAGAGTTAACTACTATCCTCTGTAACGACTGGACATTGGGCTTTATGACCCTGGCATGTCGAATGGAAAGACAACGAATGGAATGCATTTCTTATTATCTCTTAGTTTCTGTCTAGAGTAAAACCCTAGCCGCCACACTTGCCTATCTGATTTATCCCCAAATTCTCCGTCTGAAATCAGGTGTAGAAATCATAGCATTCATCGGGTCCTCACAAGGGTATCAGAGTTGAGTCGATTATCAGAGCGATGATCTGATTTGGGTGGAACAAATGTCCTCCCTGTAAAATCCCTAAGCTTGATCTGATCGGAAAGCCAGAGGCAGATTTTCATTGACTGGATTTGGGTTGGCAAGATACGCAGTGAAATCCCCAGATTTGGGGGTGGTGAAGAGGTGAGGCAAATCTGATTGCCTTATGGTGGTGACAACTCGATCTCAATCACAAGAAGCCATGGCAGGGAAAGAAGAGGTGGCCAAGATCAGACGTGCAATTTCAGCTCTGAAGGAAGACATCACCGAGCTGAAGAGAAAACAACCTAAGATCTCAGAGATGAAAATGATGATGACTCAAATGTGGACCAAGATGATGGGAGGAGAAGTTTCGGTGGTTTTCGATAAACCGAGTTCGCAAGGAATAAGTCAGATCAATACCTCAGCTATTGACCCAATGGAAGGAGCCAGACCTCTACCAGTACACCCAAATGGAACTGAGGTAATTTTCCCTACTCGACTAGCTACTACTGTCACCAATGCTAACATTGTCCCTATGAGGAGAAGCCAGGAAGTGCAATTCATGATAGAACCCAACGTGGCTGGATATGAGTATTAAACAATGTTTTCAGAGTCTGTGAGGCCAACCATCACACCTGCCATGTATCCCACATCCTGTGCATTGAGTGGAATGAACAATCCTATATTGCAACAAGCAGGACCTCAATTTGGGATGAGTAATGCTATGAGTTATGCAAATTTTAACCTGAGAATATAGGTGGTTGATTCCCAAAGGCACCAAATTCTGAATCCCAATAGTCATAGTGCTCCTTATGCCAAAGCTGTAATTAAGGGCCCTAGATTGGAGATACGTTTATTTGAGGGAGAAGATGTGTTGAACTGGTTGAAATTATGTGAACAGTTTTTTGGTTTATCAGGAACACCCATGGATCACACTTTCAAGACAGGGCTGCAACATGGTTTAAAGGGGTAGGAATACCTAGTGGAGTACTAACCTAGCCACAATTTTGTGCCATGGTCTGGGATCGTTTTTCAGGTGCCAGTGCACATGAAGCTGCGGAAGCATTGCAAAATATCAAACAATATCAATCTAGCATATCAACTTACATTGATAAATTTGAGGAGTGTGTGGGTTTGGTGAAAAGAGACCATCCCTATTTACAAGAACACCTTATGCTGAGCTGTTTTATTGGTGGATTGAGAGGAGATATTAAGCATGATGTGAGTGGCCAAAGACCTCAGGTCTAATGGAGGCATATTGGTATGCTAGGGTGTATGAGAAGGCTTCAACTGCACAGGGTAATATACCTTGATTCCTTAAGGAGAAACCATAACATAAGGACTAGAGGAGATGTATTTACCCATCGATTATTTTATGAACTAGAGGTTTAATGACCATGACATACCTGTTAGGTTTGACTGGATTTTTATTGTAATTATACCAAAATAGAACAGGATAATATACCTTGATTCCTTAAGGAGGAACAAAATCGACTACACAGTTGTCCAACAAGTAATCGACAGGTAAACACATCTCCTCCATAGATAACTGTATTGTACTCTTTTCTTCCTTCCCAATGGCTAAGGCTAACCTTTTGGAATCACTTAGGTTGTTTACGATGTACGTTGCAAAAGTATGGAAATTCAAGGCAGGGATCAATGCTCTGCGACACGTTCTAGATTTTCTAGTATTCGCTAGTACATAATAATCCTATATGACACTTCGTAGTAGTACTTCTCGAACTAACAAATTCTATTTTTACAGTGCCACTACTAGCCGCCGAGCAATAACACCTATAGATTATATGTTTGCCACAACATGTAACTACTCATCAGTTCTGCAAAGAACAATCCCAAGGTTTGTCAATCTTACCATAATTTTTTCATACTTATCAATTTATATATACACGATATTGATCTTCCAACCAACAGGTTCTGTCCATTGCTATAATTCCATTAAAACAGGTCAACCTCAAACATATTTGAGAATAGTGTGCGTATTCTTGATGTTTAAAGTCATAAAAAAGATGGGGAGTTCCACAATATAGAATGAATTTCATTGGGATAAGATTTGAACTTAATTGTTCATGTGTGTGTTTGTTCATAGATGAATAATTTATTTCATTTATGTTAATTGATTTGTAAAATTGATGTTCTTGTTTCTGAAATGAATGAATGTGATTTGGATGTATATATATTGTGTTGATCTACTAGCTTATTTCAAAGGACATGGCTAGCATTTCCTGAGACTAGCCAATAAACAGAAATATATTTAGGAATAGAAAAGAATATCATAGATGATTATTAACTTGCAACCGTCTATGATTGTTTACTATCACAGACGGTTTGAAAAGCGATCTGTGATGACCTTATTTTATTACTGATCCTTAAACTCAGACGGCTCACAAAATCATCTGTGATGACATTTTTAAACTGTCTGTGATAATTTTTTGTGTAGTAGTGTCATGATACAGGTAGCTCTAAGTTGATTGCAGTCAACAGCCAAATAAGGGGGGTGATCAACATGGCTGAAAAGCTCGTGGCCTATGGCTGAAAACACTATAGCTGATAGAGGCTTATTTAGCATAATTAAATTTAAAAAAATTTAAAAAAAATATGTTAGCCCATTACGTATAATACAAACAAATACGGGAAAAAAGAACCGGCAAAAAAGCTCAACAAAAAGCCAAAAATTCAGAAAAAGATGAAACTTATGAATAGTGCCAAATAAGCCTCCAGCACTGTAGCGAAGCCACAATGAGCTTGGGAGTGAAGCTTCGATTGAAGCATTATTTGCAACCGAAGTGATTGGTAAGGCATACTGGATCGACAATTAATAAGGAGGAAGATTGACTCCTTGGAATTGCCATATATTCCTCTGAAATTCATTTAATCATATATTTTGAGGAATTTTTAGATGTAAATGAGCTAAAAAATTTATAAATTTTTTTGTGGAGCCTCCGGATATAGTGTGCTTACTTTTGTAAATTTTCAAAAATTTTATCCATTCTGGATTGTTCCATAAAATTTCTACAAATAATATAATTATATTAATTTTAGAGGAAAATACACAATGGATAATTTATGAAAAAAATTATAAAAGTAAGTACACTGTGTCTGGAGTCTTCAAAAATATTTAATAAATTTTGGAGCTTATTTGTTATATTTAACAATTTATAGGAAATATTTTTAATAGATTTTTCTGAAAAATGCTACTGTTCTGCCACAGTACCAAGCGCGCTAGCCGGGGGAATATTTTCACAAAAAATTCTCACTGGGGTATTTCCACAAATAACTTCTTCCAGGGGCCAAAAAATAAAAAAATCTGGGATTTAGTGGTGACGTGTCCTCCTTAGGTTTGCCTAAGCGCAGCTCGCATCTAGAGTATCTTTCCGGGATCAGCTATTCAGGTAGTTTGATTTTCCTAATAGCTGTGATTATTTTATGTAAAGCTGCTATAACAGCTATCTTTAGATATGAGTATATGACTAGTGGTGCCTGAACCCTCTACTAATCTTCTGATATTGTCTTTCGTCTCCTTAAGATTTGTATTGTTTACTGTTATAACAACATCATTATAGTTTCTCAAAAAGGAAAAAATCTCTATTGAAATAATCCATATGTTTCCATCTGTACGTTTTAAGACATATATAGACACATACATACACACACCACAAATTGGGTCTACTATGCTAACTGTATTAAAAATATTTAAAATTTAAAGCCCAAACTCGTGGTGTTACAACTTACAACAAACACAAAAACTAGAAGTATGTTGGAAGTTTATAATAGTTGTCCTCTTATTTATTTATGATTCGTCAAAACCATATACTGAGTTTTTGTAATGTTTACAGGACTTCTCTTTTTTTTATTTGCCTGATAGATCGATTTTGCGTGAATGTTGCCAAATTTTTGGAGAAATTTCCAGCATCATTTGCATCGTTATCGAGGGGTGGTAGCATTGAATATGTTCTCATTGAGGTCGTTGGGCTAATAACCGGCCGTCGCCACTACATAGGCATCCTAACAACTAATGTAAACATCAGCAGAAATTTAAGATCTTTCAGAACATGAACTAATCTTATGCATATATAAATAGTACGTGCCTTTCTGAAGAGAATGCATTTTTTGTATTTTAAGGTGAGTAAATTTCTTACGGTCATAGCTGCAAAAAATCATAAGTTTCATAGCAAGTGACACTTAATTTTAGCTTTTACGATCATAAAGTTTCATCAAACCCCACCCTAACCAATTTTGTTCTTGCTTTTGGCCATTCCTGACACCTCTAGTGAGTCTACATACGGCGAGCATGTCCTCCGTAGAGTTTCCCTCCACTTTCGATGCACTCCATCCAGCGACCTCCATCTTAATGCCTACGAGCTGCGGTTTGGCTAGGGTGGGATTTTATAAAACTTTATGACAACAAAACCTGATGTTACAGCCACTAACCACGGAAGGTGTGTTTTCTGCTTAATTACTTGATTGCCTAGTATTTTTTTTATTTGTTATGATGTTAAATTAATACATTATATGTATATAATATATACTTTACCGTGGTACTATGATACATTATTGTCAACTTTAATCATCTGGCTACTTTTCACGAGTTCTCTGTCCATGAACCACAGGTTTTCAGTTGTCACCATAAAAGGTTTTCAGTTGTGACCATAAAAGGAAGCTAGCTGGATTGAGCAGATAGTCTCTCCCAAGCACTACCATTGCAACCGTCGGCGTAAGGTGAGATGCACTACCAAAGTCCTGAAGAATCTGCCCACGACATGAAGCTGCTGTCGTACGACCCCGCCGGCGCCAAGCCACCGACGCCGGTGGTCGACAAGACGCTGTGCTGTGCGTGCGACATCATGAAGCTCCTACCGACCGGCACCGTGCTGACCTTCCACGCGCTGGCGCCGTCCTTCAGCAACCACGGCGCGTGCGGCGCGGCCAGCCAGTACCTCACCGTGGCGCTGATCGTCGCCTGCGCCGCCTCCTGCGTGCTGCTCTCCTTCACCGATAGCCTCGTCGGCCGGGACGGCCGGCTCTACTACGGCGTGGCCACCCTCCGGGGCTTCTTCCCATTCAACTTCGACGGGACGTGCGAGGAGAGGAACGAGAAGTTCGGCGACCTGCCCAAGATGAAGGTCAGGGCGCTGGACTTCGTGCACGCGTTCGTTTCGGCGGTCGTGTTCGTCGTCGTCGCGCTCGGCAACGCCGGCATACAGAGCTGCCTGTTCCACGACGTTGGGCCGGACGTCAGGGAGGTGCTGATGAACCTGCCGGTAGGCTTGGGGTTCCTGTCCAGCATAGTGTTCATGATCTTCCCTACTACCAGGAAGAGTATTGGCTACACGGACTTGATGCCGCACCACCAAGAAGACGACGAGAAAGGAGGTTTTCCTGGACGGAGGAAGTCGTCTGTATGACGAAGTTAACCCACAAAGGAAGACATTACCGCGTCAGTATGTATACGTATTGCATAAATTTGTAGTGCATATAAACTCCCTCCGGTTAAAAAAACATGTTTAGGATATATGTAATCAAACTTTTAAAACTTTAGCTATAGATATCTTTTTAGATATTTAGATTAGATATATAAAAAATCATATGTGTAGATTCCTCTTGAAAAATATTTTTATAATATTATAATTTTATTAGGTTTTATAAATATATTACAATAGAAATTAGTGATCAAATTGATCATGTGCCCCATCCTTGAGTGCAATTAATGATTTGTCCTGTGATGTCTCATTCCAGGAACCACATGTCAATAACACAAATGGAACAAATCATCAAATTACAACATTGATGTATGGGGGCAAATGATCAAATCTCCTATAATAATATCCATGCATGCATGTAGGGCTTTGGTCTCTGGATCTCCATGTTGATAGATGTGCTGGATTACATATTATATACTACGAGTACCACCCGCGTGTTGTTACGGTTCTGATTATGCTTTTCAAAACATGCTTTATATTTTCACTATCATCAATATAATGTTCTCAATTTTGTGATTTATCCACCCTTTATTTTTTTTTGAATTGTACAATTCCCATGGACTCTGGTACACTGTTCTGGTATGGGGGTGGAAGCTACAATAATTTCAGAATTCAATCGAAAATTCTGGATTGGTTCGGAATTATTGCGAACACGGATTTGTGAAATAACATTGCTCATGCCAAGCTTCTCACACAACGTAGTTGTGAGATATTGTCAGTAACTTTATTATTATTTTTTAAAAAAGTGATGCCATGTGGTAAACAAAAAAGTTAGATAACGTAAAGCAAAAATAATTCCATAACTTTACCGATGTTTTGAAATGGAAGTCGTAGAGCTGGGTCTTATTGTTGCCTCCAATTCTTGTGGATGATCTCTCTCATGTCCTGGACCTCTATGAGAATTGAAACATGCAACTGCTGGTTTGCAAATACTAATATAAGGGAGAAAAATAATATAATAAGCGTGGTCGATATTTTTTGTATCAAGAGTTTATAAACTAAATAGTTAAATGTTAGTATAATACATGCTTCAAAATATAATATCAACTAATTATGTTTTTGTTTGTATTAAATCTTGTAAGATAGCAAGCAAATCAAACATGTTTCAAAAAATATTGTTTGTTTCAAAAAAAAGAGAAAAAGGTATTGTAGACAGAGTACAGATTAACCTAAGGAGGCCCATTCATTGACAGTGTATAATCTCATCCATTATTAAATGTGAGTTCACGTGAGTCAACATTGCATGCGTTAGAAGCATTGGTTCAGGGGCTAAAACCATGGTAGAATCAATGTACCGAGCAATCTAAGAAGGACCATTCATTGACAGTGTACAGTGACCTAAACTAATCGACAGCACAACACACCAAGAACCTTTCCGGCCTCCATGCCATTCGTTACGTGTGACTGTAATTTACATTGTTAGGGTGATCTGCCAACCCCTTGACCGCGCCCTGATCGGGGGCGCCCAGCCCAATTGGCTGGTGGGCCCCTGTCGCCAGCGCCATATAAATAGAGGTGGGGGCCGGGGCGGCACGCACGACGAGGTTCACCGTGCCGCCACCATCCCCACCGACAAAACCCTAGATCCGATCTAAGAGGGGGCGCTCCAGCGACGGGAAGCACCACCGCCAGATCGCCGCCGCCAGGGAGATCGCCGCCGCCCGGGACACGCCACCGCCAAGGAGCCCCGCACCTCTTCCCCGACCGTCGCTGCCCGTGCGCAGACTTCACCGAGCATACCCGCGATGGCCAACTCCTCCTCCTCCACATCGGACGGTTAGTTCTCTCTCTCCCTCTCGGTATTACCTCAAGAACCCGAACGAAAAGAAACCCCTCTAGATCCAAAACCCTAGGAGATCCTAAACGCTTTCCTAACAATGGTATCAGAGCTCCCTAGGTGTAGATCTTAGATGGGGAAAAGAACGGCGACCGCCGTCGGTTGACCGATGTGCGGAAAAGAAATACACAGAGAAAAGAAAACCCCTAACCCTAGAAAAGAAACGACTGGGCTTACCTGGCCGTCGTCGCCGGGTCATCGTCGTCGCTGGCGTGCGGGAGATCGGCCGAGCCTTGGGCTCGCCGGCGCTCCACGTGCGGGCCACCGTCGATGCGCAGGACAGATCCGAGCGCGCGCGCTCGGAGGGGCACCGACACGGAGCCGCTCGACGGCGGCGCGCTCCCTCTCAGGGGAGCGCGCACACCGGCGAGAGGGCCCATGGCGGCGCCGGTCTTCTTCTCCTTCTCCGGCGGCGTGGACGTAGTCGCCGCCGCCGCCGCTGAGACCGCTCGGGCGCGAGGCGAGAGAGGGGAGAGGAGAATGAACTAGGGTTTCGGGGGCGTCCGCCGCGAGCCGGTTTTGATCCGGCGAGAACGCCGCGCAGCCGTTGGATGCGATCGGACGGCTGAGATCGCGCGGGCTGGCTTTCGGCCCAGGCGGGCGAGTGGTTTCGCGGCCCAGGCCCAGGTTGCGCGCGAGCGCGATCGGCCGCGAGGAACGAGAGCCGTCGGATGCGAATCCGACGGCTGATGGATCGCGTGGAGGCGCAAAAGGCCGCGGCCGCGCGGGATTGAAGCCGTTGGATTCGCATCCAACGGCTGAGACCGCTGCGGCGCGGGAGAGCGAGCGGCAACGCGTGAGGCCGCGGGCTCGCGCGCGTGAGGCCGGCTGGGCGCGCGTGAGCCGCGCCGAGGCAGCGTGAGCAGTCGCCGTGGTGGGGCGAACAGCCGAACGCTGTTTGCACATAAAAATCCGAAAATTGGATTTAATGATTTTCGAAGTATTTTTGATGAATTTCATTGAAATTTGATCCAAAATCTCTGTAAATTTTGCACCAACGTGTTATTTTTCAGAGATTAAATGTGTACGAGATAATGCTTCGTATAATGAATTATTTTTAGAATAATTACAGTTTCCGCTGCAAAAGTTAATGTTGATTGATTTTCATTATTAAATTTGAACCAACGGGAGAATTTAATTTTGGAAAAATAGATATAATTTCCAGAGATTTATGATATTGTTATTTTCTGACCAACGTTGATAATAACCGTATTATAATTTTTAATTGATGTTTTTATGCATTATTTCTATTTCTGCCCAATGGTGATGTAGATTTAATGTATAAATAAAATTGATTTAATTGTATGTCGTATTTTTGACCAACGTTGGAAATAAGGCATATAATTTTGCTGTCACGTTCTCACTTTATTTGAACTATTTTCAGGAGGATACAACTTGATGAGTTGTATCAAAGAGATCCCCACTCTTAAAGGAGATAATTATGGAGAGTGGAAGAAAAAGATAGACTTAACGTTTATCTTGGCTGAGGTGGACTGGGTCCTCACTATAGCACGTCCCACTGAGCCTATGGCACCAGTGAGAGATCAAAATGAGGATGATACTGCATGGCAGAAAAGACAAAGGGATCATGCTCCCTTATAGATGTCTTATGACCTTGAGCATAAGAAATGGACCACAGCCAACAAGAAATGTATGGCTGTGATAAAGAACACGATTGAGCCTGCAATTGTGGGCTCAATCGCAGAGTGTGACACTGTCACAGAGTACCTTGATAAAATAAAGAGTCAGTTCACTAGCTCTTCAAAGACTTATGCTACACAGCTGATTAAGCAGCTTGTGACAGAAAAGTACTCTGGTAATGGTAGTGGCATAAGAGAGCACATACTGAGGATGAGCAACTTGGCATCCAAGCTTAAACCAATGGATTTGGCTCTCAAGGATGAGTTCCTTATTCATTTGGTTTTTGCTTCCATACCTAAAGAGTTTGACACTTTTGTTGTCAACTACAACATGCAGCCCGAGAAATGGGACTTGGAAAAGTGCATAGCTATGTGTGTGCAAGAGGAGGAAAGAATTAAATCCTCACATGGTGGATCTATCAACTATGTGAAGGATAACAAGAAAAAGAACTTCAACAGTACCTCCTTCTCAAAGAACAAGGGAAAAGCCTCATCCATCGGTCTCAACAGAATAAATTTGTTGTAGACAAAGATCGGTGTCTTCATCAGCAAGAAGACGGACAAGACAAGAAGAACTGTCACGATTACTTAAAGATGATAATGACAAAGAAAGGTGAGAACATTATTACGTTTATAAATGAATGCCTGTATGTGCAATATTCGAAATCCACTTGGTGGATTGACTCAGGAGCAACTATTCATGTTGCTAATTCCTTACAGGGATTCCGTTCGACGAGGACTACGCAAAGAAACGAAAGATGCATTAAAGTTGCAAATGGAGTCCAAGCTGAAGTTGAAGCCGTTGACGATCTTTCATTAGAGTTAGCTAATTTTCATTAGAGTTAGCTAATGGCTCTAATCTTTTACTTAGAGATGTCCTTTTTGTTCCCTCTTTACAGAGGAATTTGATTAGTGTTTCAAATTTGGACAAAGATGGTTATGATTGTAATTTTGGAAATGGCAAGTGTGAAATAATGTTTAATAAAGAATGTGTTGGTCTTGCCATCTTACAGAATGAGCTTTATTTGTTATCATTATGTGATGATGTGAATGTCGTATGCGATAATGGGAACGTCGCGTGCGAGAAAGTGATTGAATCCTCGTCTACGAATGTAAACAGAAAACGAAAGAGAACTCTAGATGAGTCGTCGAAATTATGGCACTGTCGTTTAGGCCATATTTCGAGGGGGAGAATAGAAAGACTAGTTAAGAATGATATTCTTCCTCCATTAGAGTTCTCAGACTTAGAACAATGCAGAGAATGCATTAAAGGAAAATATGTAAAGAAAATTAAAAAAGACGCTAAAAGAAGCACAGGAGTTCTACAAATTATTCACACAGATATTTGTGGTCCTTTTCCTATGAAAAGTGTGGATGGATATGACTCGTTCATAACATTCACGGATGATTACTCCCATTGTGGATATATTTATCCAATCAAAGAAAGAAATGAAGCCTTAGATAAATTCAAGATATTTAAGGCTGAAATTGAAAACCAACACGATTTAAAGATTAAGATAGTCCGATCTGATCGTGGGGGGGAGTACTACGGTCGACATACCCCATATGGACAAGTTCCTGGACCTTTTGCAAGGTTTTTACAGGAAAATGGCATAGTAGCCCAGTATTCTACACCGGGCGAACCTCAGCAAAATGGAGTAGCTGAAAGACGTAACCGTACCCTGATGGATATGGTGCGAAGCATGATGAGCTATTCCACACTCCCATTGAGTTTATGGATGGAGGCGTTGAAAACCGCCATTCATATTCTCAACAGAGTGCCTAGTAAGTCGGTGCCCAAAACACCGCATTTGTTGTGGACGGAAGAGTTCCTCACTAAACCACTTACGTGTGTGGGGAGTCTGCTGAGGCTAAAGTATTTAACCCAAACCTTGGGAAGCTTGATCCCAAAGCGATGAGTTGCCATTTCATTGGCTACTCGAAAAGTCAAAAGGTTTTCGTTTCTCTGTCCGCACAGATATACAAAGTTTGTAGAAACGAGACATGCTGTCTTCTTAGAGGATGAAATGATGAGAGGAAGTATGGTAGCTCGTGAGATTGATCTTGAAGAGAAGCGGGTGTATGCGCCCACTCCGATGATTCAAGAGCCATTCTTCACACTACTCTGTCGTTTGCTGCACCGACGGTGCAAGACAACGTGGTGCCAAGACTGTTATTGTTCCTCTGTGGCAACAATGAATGATATTGAGGAACTTGTTTTTCAGATCCTATAGAACCTATTGCCACAGATGAGGGGAGCAACAGCCCTCAAACAGAAGATGTACCAAATGAAGAGGCCCAGGAGGTCTCAAAGAGTAAGAAGATCACTATTTCGATGATTATCAGATTTATCATACAGAGGAATTTCAAATGGAGGATGATCCCACCTCATTTGAAGAAGCCATGAGAAGCGAAAATTCCTCAAAATGGCTTGAGGCCATGGAAGAGGAAATGAGGTCCATGAAGACTAATAAAGTGCAGGACTTGGAAATTATTCCTAAAGGAGCCAAAACAAGATGGATCAGTAAATGGGTCTACAAGACAAAGCTTGACTCTCAAGGGAATGTAGAAAGATACAAAGCGCGACTTGTGGCAAAAGGCTTACGCAAAGAGAAGGGATTGGTTACAATGAGACATTTTCTCCAGTCTCATGTAAAGATTCATTTAGAATCATAATGGCATTAGTAGCACATTATGATTTAGAGTTACATCAGATGGATGTAAAGACGGCATTTCTTAATGGGGATTTGGAGGAAAATGTTTACATGGCACAACCGAAAGGTTTTGTCGTGGAAGGAAATGAAAGAATGAGATGTCGCCTAAAGAAATCGATTTATGGGTTGAAGCAAGCTTCAAGACAATGGTACTTGAAGTTTGACAGTACAATAAGAAAATTTGGGTTTAAAGAGAATGTAGAGGACAACTGTGTTTATGCGAAGTTTAAAGATGGGAAGTTTATCTTCCTAATCCTGTATGTGGATGATATCCTCTTGGCTAGTAGTGATGTCGATGCACTCTTGGAGACAAAGAAGTTTTTGTCCTCAAACTTTGATATGAAAGATCTTGGTGAAGCTTCGTTCGTTCTAGGGATCGAAATTCACCGAGATAGAAACAAAGGGATATTAGGACTGTCACAAAAGGCATACATAGAGAAAGTCTTAAAGAAATTTGGTATGCATAAAAGTAGTCCTTCACTTGCACCTATAGTCAAGGGCGACAGATATGGGGATTTTCAATGCCCTAGGAACGATCTGAGCTCGTACAAATGAAATCGGTTCCATATGCTTGGTGTCGGAAGCTTGCGGTATGCTCAAGTGTGTGCGCATACGACTTAGCGTTTGTTACCGGGTTACTTGGCAGATTCCAGAGCAATCCTGGAATAGAACATTGGAAATTGATAAAGAAAGTCTTGCGTTATTTTTAAGGAACAAAAGGCCTCATGATGACATACTGAAGATCGATTCACTCCATATAGTGGGGTATCTGATTCGATTATGCGGGAGATGATAGAAAGTCGACATCCGGATATGTGTTCACTCTCGCTGGAGGAGCTATATCGTGGAAAAGCTCTAAGCAAACCGTCACTACATCGTCCGCAATGTATGCCGAGTTTGTAGCATGTTATGAGGCTACGGGGCAGGTGAACTGGCTAAAGAAGTTCATACCCGGTTTAAAAGTGGTTGACGACATCAATAGACCACTAAGTTGTACTGCGATAATGAACCCGCAGTAATGTATGCCCACAACAATAAGTCAAGTGGTGCTGCCAAACACATTGACATAAAATACTATGTTGTGAAAGATAAAGTTCGGGATCAAATTATAAGTCTTGAGCATATAAGTACCGCAAAGATGTTAGCGGATCCGCTTACTAAAGGCTTACCACCCAACGTGTTCAGAGAACATATAGCCGGCATGAGTTTAAGGGAAAGCCTATGATTCCTGGATTAAAAGATGGCCCAAAAGATTAAAGTAACTATTTCAGAATAGAGAAGTGTATTGTAGCTGTTAAATCTATCGGCGATTGACCGTGACGATGAGACATGTTCTATGCACTAATCTGCGATGGAATGAGTAAAGTCAAAAGTAATTAAAGTAAGCATAGATTGAGATCAAGGGGGAGAATGTTAGGGTGATCTCAGGCATTTGGCCCAACGGCCAAATGCCAACCCTTGATCAGCATACGATCGGGCGCCCGGCCAATTGGTGGTGGGCCTGTCGCGGCGCCATATAAATAGAGGTGGGGCGGGCGCACGCGGCGAGATTCACCGTGCCGCCACCATCCCCACCGACAAAACCTAGATCCGATCTAAGAGGCGCTTGACGGAAGCACCACCGCCGGTCGCGCCGCCGAGGAGATCGCGCCGCCGGGACACGCCGCCGCCAAGGAGCCCCGCACCTCTTCCCCGACCGTCGCTGCCCGTGCGCAGACTTCACCGAGCGTACCCGCGATGGCCAACTCCTCCTCCTCCACATCGGACGGTTAGTTCTCTCTCTCCCTCTCGGTATTACCTCAAGAACCCGAACGAAAAGAAACCCCTCTAGATCCAAAACCCTAGGAGATCCTAAACGCTTTCCTAACATACATACCTGGAATTGAATCAATTGGAGCAAATCTGCAAATGAACCTTCCAGATGCTGCCGTATTCCATCCCAACGCCATGCATGTCCAGAGGCCAGAGCATGTGCTTTGGTTTTTTTTTTTGTTTTACTATTAAACATTTGGTAATATATCCATCTCTAATTCTCTGGCGCAAGGACTCACGAGAAGATAATAGAAATGACCGTGATGTTTCGCCGGCCGGCGCTGGGTGATTCACTGGTTCTGGATCAAGATGCTTAAGCCTCAGTTCAAAAAAAAAAAAAAGATGCTTAAGCCACTTGGTATACAAGAGGGCCATGGTGGAGGGCCCAGCCTGGATGGGAACGCAGCTCACTACAACATGGCAGGCTTGTGGGGGCGTTTATATATGCCAATATATGAGCCTAAATGCTACCGAATAGTTTTTTCGCGGCGCTTATTGGAGGACCTGGGTTAGATTTAACACTGTTTGTCATGTGAATACTAAATTTAGTCTTCGAATCACCGTAATTCTATTTGTAGCCCCCTCCTCGAGCGCGAGACTATGCGAGTGCGACACATGTACAGTGGTGCGGTCGGAGAGTGTATGATTAAAACCGTGCGGTCGGAGAGCTCAAACCGTAGTCGTAAACCATGGCTTACAACCACACCTTACGACCACAACCACGGCTTACGACCACACTCATGAACACGACTTACGACTACGGTTTATACGACCATGCTCACGACTAGACCAGTAGATGGTTTGAGTCATGCGCTCTCCGACCGCACCACTGCACACGTGTCGCACTCGCGTAGTCCGCGCTTGGGGAGAGGGCTACAAATAGAATTACGGTGATTCAGAGGCTAAATTTGATATTCGCATGACAAATAGTGCTAAATATGACCAAAGTTCCTTATTGGATGTATGTCAAGGAAAACAGGGGGGCAAATCTGCATCCTTGAAGATCTCCTGAAATGCCAACTTTTGCTCATCAAATGCTCTAATGCAATCATCCCTAGGAGTTGTCGAGAAATCACCTTGAACAATAGATTTAGACTTGCCACAAACCTTCTAAATCTATTAAATTCTAAAAAGGTGAATGAAATCTCGTGCAAGGAAAGCATTCGCATGAGCTCATGCCATGAAACCTCTAGATCAAAGCTCCAATTCTTCAAACGAGCACCATCAGGAGGAATTGTCGAATTCAGATTTTTCACAACCTTCAGAGCATTGATCTGTTTCTTGCATCTCTTTAAATACTTCCACAGGGAGCTTGTTCCTGCCCCATGTTTGCCATTAATCCTTATAATGTTTGCATCTTCCTTTTGCAATTTATCCATTAACAAATATTGGCACATACTCTTTCTAAGCATAAGACCTGAATTATTTTTTTTTCTCGCTTCAATAGATGGACCACCACCAACAAGAGAAGCGAGAGACAATCCCCCTTGTTCTTCCGTTGGAGGCTATGTTGAATCTTACAATCGGGACGGAGCCAGATATCGAATCGTGGGGAGGAGGATAAAAAAAAAAGACGAGCGATTCGATTCGTTTCGATCGGATTCGGCTCGTGTCCGGGATGGCGGCGGCGCCTGGCTAGCCAAAGCGAAGCGGGAGGAGAGGAGCCACCGTCTCGCGGTGGCGTGGCGGACGGGCGGGCCCGCCGGCCGCTGCCTGCTGCTCCTGACAGGTGCGCTTCGCGGCCTCCCTCCGATCCAAACCCTTCGGAAGCGCCGACTGGCGTTCCGGTGCTGCCCCGCGACGCTTCTAGCCGGGAATTTCGCGTTCCTTTCGGTTTGCGCTCGGGGGTGTCTAGAGTAGCTGCTGCTCGGCTGCTGCAGTACGTTCCTAACCGTCATGGACGTTGAGTTCCACCTGTATGCTGTGTTTCTGCTGTTACATGCTACGGGGGATGGGGGAGTCTATGGCGGAGCTAATTGGGGATTTCTGATGCCGGTAGGCCGTTTATTTTGGTTTGAGTTTTTGGTATCTGTTTTATTTTTTTATTATTTTTAATTTTATTATTTTTATTTTTTTAACTTTTTTGCTGGTTCTTTTTCGTATTTATTTGCATTGTCTTTGATAGGTTAATCTGTTTTTATTTTTAATTTTTTAAATTTAGTTACGTCAAATAAGACACTGTCAGTTACAGTATAATTTTAACTAGTTATAATATAATTTTAGTCATAAATTAACTTATTTTAGTTCAATCGAGTGGCATCTAAATCGGCTGGGTTTCTCTAAAAATTGAAACGAACACGTCGTTCGATGTCGCTGCACGAATGAGCTGCATTCGAGAGGGTTTCGGTGGGTCCAGTTGCTTAGCATGGCCGATTGGTGCCTCTCTTTCGGGAGAATCTGTCCACGGAGGAGGGTCTCATGCCAGCCTTTCTCTCAGATGCTGCCACGTGGCTCTAGAGAGTACGTGGCAGTATCTGGGGTAGAGACCCTCCCAAAAACTTTGCTTTGTTTCTTTCGTTACATGTTGTTGCGGACACCTGACTGCTAGTCAGGGCTGAATATTCTCCCGACATACATTGGAGCCATGCCTAGGCTCCTACACGTGTCAGAGAAGTGACGGTCAATTTGTATATTTAGATGTGGAACTTTTACTACTGCAAAATGATATGCCACAATTCACGAACATGACACTGATACAAGCATACAGCCAGAGGCGAAATCTGGACACATTTGGACCCCTAAACACCCGAAATTCTACTTTTGGCCCCTAAATCAAAAAATTCCGTTCTGGACCCCTCCCGACCGCGTTCGTGAGTGGTGCCACGTGTCCCGGACGCGCGGCCGGCGCGTGCCGCGCTGCGGCGGGCGAGCGGGCGCGCGTCATCGCGCGGGCGGCGGTCGCGCGGCGGCCGGGACACGTGGCGCCATCTCGCCAAACGCGGTCGGAAGGGGTCCAGAAACGGAATTTTTTTGGTTTAGGGTCAAAAGCGGAATTTTCGGGTGTTTAGAGGTCCACATGTGTCCAGATTTCGCCAGAGGCGGAGCTAGAATTTTGCCATAGAGGGGCTAAGAAAAGACGTGGATTTACTACTACAATTCTATCATAATATAGACGGTTTGAAGTATTGAGAAAAAACAAAAGTTTTCCTAAAAGAAATTCTTTTATATCACATAATAATTGGAGCTCATATTGTCACAATAGTATAGCAACCAAATACAAATTGGTGGAGTTTGGCGTACACTTAAGCTTCATAGAATCATCCGATCCGGCGGCCCCATTTGGTGTATATTTACACTTCACTAAGTATCTGAGTCAACCGACAGTGTGATGAAAACTAGATATGTATAAAAAATGCTTGATCAAGTCCTATATGCATAGAGAGATGAACATTTTGCACTTTTTTTAGGAAGTTGGAGAAGTATTGTGCACTTATAATATTGTGCAGTATAAACTAGACTCGAGCTATCTTGCAGTGTTTGGTAAAAATAAAATCTAAATGATAGATAATATGGGCTAATAGACCATGTACTAACTCATGTGTTTTTTAGCTTCAACCGAAACTGCTACCTAATCGCATAATTTAATTAGTACAAGCTAATGCTGATCAAGTTCTAATATTGCATCCTAATTAGACCTTTGCATGCATGGATTATAGGGGGCCAGGCCCCTGCCAGCCCCCCCCCCCTCATACAGCTGTGGCAGCTCGCAAGACATCTAACATTACTGTGTCTACTGTGTTGAACCATTGTCATGTGGCAATCACTGTCAAAGATAACACATCACTACTACAGAAAGCCTAATATTAGACGGCCAATCACAGACGGTTTGACAAAACCGTCTGTAACGGACACTAACACAGACGGTTTTAATTTGGACACCGTCTATGTTGGCAGCGTCGGAGAAAATGAGTATCCCAGACGGTTGTTACCGATGAAAGTATCACAGACGGTCTGTATTAAAAACCGTCTGTGATAATCTGGAATTATCACAGACAGTTTTTAATAAAAAAACCGTCTGTGATAAGCTTATTATCACAGACGGTTTGTAATAAAAAACCGTCTGTGATAATCTCAGGATAATCACAGACGGTTTTTAATAAAAAAAACCGTCTGTGATAATGATGCTAAGCATTTATTGCGCTGCTCAGAACCGCTTCTGTCTTCATTTCGATCCAGATCTAGCCGGTGTTGCTCTCTTTCGCTCAGGAGGCAAGCTGGGCGATTTCAAGCCAATTAATTTGGTGGGAGGAGGCAGAGATTGAGCTTTGAAGATTCATACTTTCCTGGTTGCTCTAGATATGGTTAGTAATGAAATTTATTTTTCTTTGCATTACAATTTAGATCTTAGTAATTGGTGAGTGTTATTGAAGATGGTTTGCAAAATTGTTGGTTATATAATAGCTGTTGTGTTTATAATATGAATTAAGGTAGCAAATTAAGCCTCAATGCATGTGGCCGGTATATATGTAGTAATAATTTATTTATTTATTTTTTAATACTAAGTTGTTATATATATACATAAATAGGACCGAAGCTGGATGTATACTGCGAGCCGTGTGAGTGAAGAGTACATTAATGGCGTGTATGCTTTTACAAGAGCTGCCGAGGAGGATATGTTGAATAAGGGGGTGAAATATATATACTGTCCATGCACTGACTGCGAGAATTTAAAGATGTTTAAGAACCGAGGTCAAATTGATGCGCATTTGATTCGGAGGGGTTTCAAAAAGGGTTATACGTGTTGGACCAGTCATGGTGAAGTCAACGATCATACGCCGCCGGATGACATCGCCGGTGAAGTGAATGATATGCCGCCGGATGACATCGCCAGTGAAGTGAATGACATACTGTCGGATGATGTCGATTGTTGTTCGGATTCAGATAGATTGCACGATGACAATCTAGATCAGATGCTTCGCGATGTAGAAGAGAATTATGATGAAAGAGAGTATGTTAAATTCCGGGGCTTGATGGAGGACTTGGAGAAATCTTTATTCACGTGCTGCAGGTCAAAGTACACGAGGTTGTCGGCCGTGCTTGAACTGTTGAAATTGAAGGCAAGCAACGGTTGGTCCGGCAAGAGTTTCACGATGCTGCTAGGTCTTTTAGCGGACATGCTTCCGGAGAGAAATGAGTTGCCTAAAACCACATATAAAGCCAAGAAGGTTCTTTGTCCATTGAGAATGGAAGTAGAAAGAATACATGCATGTCTAAACGACTGTATCCTATACCGTAAAGAGTATGCAAACATGCATGTATGTCCGGTGTGCAACGCATCCCGATACAAACGTAACAATCAATCAGATGACGGCGAGGGAACAGAGGTGAAGAAAGGACCTCCTGCTAAGGTGGCATGGTATTTTCCTATAATTCCCCGTTTGAAAAGGCTTTTTGCAAATCCAAAGGAGGCAAAACTGCTGCGTTGGCACTCGGAGGAGCGCAAGAAGGATGGAATGCTAAGACACCTTGCTGATTCCGCCCAGTGGAGAAACATCGATAGGAGTTTTGCAGATTTTGGTGCAGAACCAAGGAATATAAGGTTTGGACTGAGTACAGATGGAATGAATCCTTTCAATAGTATGAGCAGCTGACATAGCACATGGCCCGTGACTCTCTGCATCTATAACCTTCCTCCTTGGTTGTGTATGAATCGAAAGTATATTTTGCTGTCGATACTTATCCAAGGGCCAAAGCAACCTGGGAATGATATCGATGTGTACCTAGCACCGTTGGTGGAAGATCTAAAAGTACTATGGAATGAAGGGGTACAGGTATGGGATGCATACAAACGAGAGAACTTCACTTTGCGCTCCTTATTGTTCTGCACCATAAATGATTATCCTGCCCTTGCTAACCTATCGGACCAGAGTACAAAAGGTGCCAAGCTTGTACCCACTGTTTAGATGGTACCGAGAGTGTGTGGCTGAAACACTCACGCAAAACTGTCTACATGCGTCACCGCCGGTTCCTTCGGAGGGCTCACCCATACCGCAAGATGAAGAAACAATTTGACGGAGAGAAGGAAGACGGTTCAGCTCCAAGGTATTTAAGGGGAAACGAGGTTTATCCTCGGAAAGGATTTAGATGTTATCCTCGGAAAGGGACATAAATTGAGGGCTCCTGAGAAGAACACCTGGAAGAAAAGATCAATATTTTGGGACTTACCTTATTGGGAGTACCTAGATGTTCGACACTACATCGACGTCATGCACGTAGAAAAGAATGTATGTGACAACTTGATTGGTCTCTTACTGAACATTCGTAATAAAACAAAGGACGGCGTTAACGCACGGCTTGACTTGGCTGATATGGACATCAGGCCTGAGTTAGCACCGACAATAATAGATAATGGACGAACGTACCTTCCCCCTGCGTGTTACACTCTGTCTAAGGCTGAGAAAACAGAACTGTGCCGGTGCTTGCATGGTGTCAAAGTTCCGTCTGGTTACTCCGGCAACGTGAAGAAACTTGTTTCGATGCAAGATTTGAAGTTAAATGGCATGAAGTCTCATGATTGACATGTGCTGATGACACAAATACTCCCTATTGCAATTAGAAATATTTTGCCGATCAAAGTCCAAGAGACAATCATGAGGCTATGTTATTTCTTTAACATAATTGCTCAGAAGGTCATCGATCCTGAAGGACTAGATGCTCTGCAGGATGGGGTGGTGATGACTCTATGTTATCTTGAAATATATTTCCCTTCTTCGTTTTTCGATATCATGGTCCATCTCATTGTTCATGTTGTGTGGGAGATAAAAATGTGGGGGCCCGTATTCCTACGTAGCATGTACTTATTTGAGAGGTTCATGGGAATTCTCAAGTCCTACGTACGGAATCAATCTTGGCCGGAGGGCAGCATCGTCGAAGGTTATGCAAGCAAAGAGATCATTGAGTTTTGTGTCGATTATATAGTTCAGACTCAACCGATAGGTGTGCCTCAATCTCGCCATGAGGGGAGGCTGAAGGGTATCGGAACTATCAGAAGAAAAACAATCACTGCAGATATGGACACGTATACTCAAGCCCATTTCACGGTCTTGCAACACATGACTGAAGCGGCGCCTTATGTCGACCAGCACAAGGATGTACTTTGGCAACAGAATCCGGAGTGATCGGATGTTTGGATCATGAGGCAACACAACAATCGATTCAACCAATGGTTGAAAGAGAAAATCGCTAGGAGCTCGCCAAGTGAGACGTTGACATGGTTGGCAAAAGGGCCAACATGTACACTTGTGACATGACAAGGATATGACATAAATGGGTACACATTCTATACACAGTCTTAGGATGTAAAGAGCACTAACCAGAACAGCGGTGTCTGCATAGATGCGTTCAGTACCGATGGGTCGAGAAACTCATACTATGGGTTCATAGAAGAGATTTGGGAGCTCGACTACGTGGTTTTCAAGATCCCCTTATTTCGCTGCTGTTGGGTGCATCTCCCACAGGTGAAGGTTGACAAGTATGGTGTCACTATCGTGGACCTCCAACGTGTCGGGTACAAAGACGAACCATTCGTACTCGCCAACCGAGTTGTTCAAGTTTTCTATGTAACCGACCTGGCAAATAAGAAACACCATGTAGTTCTTCATGGAAAAATGAGAATTGTCGGAGTAGAGAATGTAGTGGATGAGGAAGAATACAATCCATTTGACGAGTTAACTCCTTTTGGAAATAGCATAAGGGTCGACGACGAACAACATGATGAAACTAGTTACGTACGCATTGATCATCATGAAGGACTAATTTTTAAAGGAAATAAGCAAGTAGAATGAGAATGTGTGACATATATGTATACAACAATGCATGTGTGTGATGTATATATGAATTGGCATTTATGTATACAACAATGCATGTGTGTGATGTATTTGTGAATTTGCATTTATGTATATGTGAAAATGTGTGAAGAAATACATTGTGTGATGTTGGTGAATGTAGTGAATTTTGAGAATGAGAAAATGTGTAAAGAAATACACTGTGTGAATACAGCTGGTTGGTGTTGTATATGAATGCAGCTGGTTGGTGTTTGTCTTAATAAATACAACCGGGGGTAGAGGCTTATCACAGACGGTTCTAAACTTAGAACCGTTTATGATAATAAATATCACAGACGGTTCTTAGTTTACAACCGTTTGTGATAGTATAAATATCACAGACGGTTCTATGTCATACGTGTTTCTGAGATTTCTTCTTGTCATACGTGTCGCATAGGGAAACATGTCAAATTACCTTTTAATCGGTCATCTAGTATCACTACTGCACCTTTTCAATTACTCCATTGTGATTTGTGGACATCTCCTATTCTCAGTAATTCTGGTTGTCGTTATTACCATGTCATCGTCAATACTTTTTCTCATTATTTTTGGACCTTTCCTCTACGACATAAATCTGACGTTTTCCATGTTTTTTAGACCTTTGTTCCCTATGCTCACACCCAATTCCATCTCCCTGTCAAATGTTTCCAAACCGACAATGGCCGTGAATTCGTCAATCAAGCCCTTGTCTCCTTCCTCCAACCTCTTGCCCCTACACCTCGCAACAAAATGGTAAAGCTGAACGCTCCATTCGCACCATTAATGATATCATTCGTTGCCTCCTTTTACAAGATTCCATGCCTCCCTCCTATTGGGTTGAAGCCCTCTTTGTCGCCACATACCTTCTTAACCGGCGGCCGTCTCAGCCTATCGCCTTCCTCTCCCCTCATGAGAAGATTTGCGGTACACCACCTGATCTCACTCATCTTCACGTCTTTGGTTGTCTTTATTACCTTAACCTATCCGCTACAACTAAACACAAACTAGCTCCTCGCTCGTCCGCCTGCATTTTCCTAGGATACCCCACCACGCAAAAGGGATACCGTTGTCTCGATCCATGTACTAACAAGGTTATTGTCTCCCGACATGTTTTATTCGATGAAGTAGTGTTTCCTTTTTCCACCAGTGTAGCGGTGCCATCTCCAAACAAGTTCGGATTTTTGGGCGACATCACCAACGATGAGCTCGCGGCTCCCTGTGTACCTTGTGCACCACGGCTGCCCTCGTATCCAGCGGTGGTTGGTGGCCACACTCCCGCTCGGGCCACCTCTGCCAGGCCGAGCAGTGCTGCCCCGCCTGAGTCACCGCCGGCTTCACCTCATGGCTCGGGTGGGCCATGCTTTGGTTTCACTGGGCCGGGACTGTCCTCCGCTGAGCTGCCCCCCATGACGACAACGGCTGGGCCGCTATCACCAGCTGGCCCAACCAGGGCGCCTCCTGGCTCACCGCTACGGGCCGGCTCACCTGGGTTGCCTGGGCCAAGCGCCTCTCCGCCTCGGTTACCAGGGCCTTGTCGCACCCATGTGCTCGTCTCCGCGCGCGCTCAGCCCACCTCCCGACCCTTCAGCTGTGGCACCAACCCGGGTGTTTGCTCCAATTGCGCCGATCTCCACTCCATGCCCAACTCCTGGACCTCACCATATGGTGACTCGCGCAAAGGCCGACATCATTAAACCGATTGAGCAGCTTAATCTCTCTGTCTCCTATGATGCAGCCTCTCTAGTGCCCAAGACGTACAGAGCCGCTCTCGCCGACCCACACTGGTCTCGGGCCATGCGCGAGGAATATGAGGCTCTTGTTCACAACAAGACTTGGTCTCTCGTTCCGCGCCCGCCCGATGCCAACATCGTCTCTAGCAAATGGATCTTCAAGCACAAGTTCCATGCTGATGGGTCCCTCGCCCGCCAGAAGGCCCGCTGGGTGGTTTGCGGCTACTCCCAGCAACCTAGTGTTGACTACGACGAGACATTCAGTCCCATTGTTAAACCGGCCACCATCCATGTCATCCTCAGCATCACCGCCTCCAAGTCATGGCCCATTCACCAGCTTGATGTGAAGAACGCCTTCCTCCATAGCCATCTTCAGGAGACCGTCTACTGCCAGAAGCCATCCGGCTTCGTCGACTCCGCCCACCCTGACTATGTCTGTCGGCTCCAGAAGTCTCTCTACAGCCTCAAGCAAGCCCCACGGGCGTGGTATCAACGTTTCGCCACCCATGCCTGCTCCCTTAGCTTCACAGCGGCGATCTCTGACACGTCACTCTTTGTCTACCGCAACGGGCCCGATGTTGCATATCTCCTCTACGTCGACGACATCATCCTGACGGCTTCATCGACCCACCTACTACACCACCTCTCCACCTGGCTCCACCACAAGTTTGCCATGACTGACCTCGGCGATCTGCATTACTTTTTGGGCATCTCCGTTCGGCGTACCCCAGCTGGTCTTCACCTCTCTCAGCGCTAGTACGCCGTTGATCTCCTTCAACGTGCTTGTATGGTTGAGTGTCACCCGACAGCGACACCGGTGGACACCAATGCCAAGCTCTCCTCTTCGTCCGGCGAGCTCCTCCACGACGCCACCCAGTACCGTAGCCTTGCTGGGGTGCTACAGTACCTTATTCTCACCCAGTCGGATATCGCGTATGCTGTTCAGCAGGTGTGCCTCCACATGCACGCCCCGCGGGATGCTCACATGGCCTTGATCAAGCGGATTCTCCGCTATATCAAGGGCTCCTTGGACCATAGCCTCTTCCTCTAGGCGTCCTCTGCCTCCTCCCTCACGGCCTACACAGACGTTGATTGGGCCGACTGCCCGGATACCCGGCGCTCCACGTCAGGTTACTACATCTTCTATGGCAATAACCTCGTGTCTTGGTCATCCAAACGCCAAGCCATCGTCTCCCGCTCCAATGCTGAGGTGGAATACCGAGCTGTTGCTCACGCCGTCGCCAAGTATTGCTGGTTGCACCAGCTCCTTGGCGAGCTGCATGTCCCCCTCCGCACAGCGACCGTGGTCTTCTGCGACAACGTGAGTGCTGTCTACTTGTCTGCCAATCCTGTGCAGCACAAATGTATGAAGCACATCGAGATCGACATTCATTTTGTTCATGAGAAAGTTTCCCTCGGACAAGTCCGTGTGCTCCATGTACCGTCATCTCTTCAGTTTGCCAACATCATGACCAAGGGACTACCGGTTCAGCTTTTTGCAGATTTTCGGTCCAGCCTTTGCGTCCAGCAACCCGACGCTTTGACTGCGGGAGGGTGTCAAAGATAACACATATTATCTATATTTGGTGCATAGGATATGTATAGACTGTAATCCTGTCACCTTCCTTTCTTTGTAATCTTTCCCGGTTATTCCATCCGGGTGTGCTATAATTATCTCGGCCAGGCACCGATTGTGCCCTGTGCTGTGCATCTCTTCCTCTCTCTATTCTTCCACGTTTGCAGTCACAAATGTTGATGTGTCCTAGAGAACCAGTTATGGAAATTTATAAAACTTGGAAGATGTGGACACAGGTAGCCACTTTTGTTATATACTTCTTCTCGACTGCTAAATATGTATTCAGTGCCACCACTGATGATCCTAGAGCACCACTGCAGCAAGCCTTCTGCTGTCAAAATGTGCTCTATTGTGCACCCTGCTGGCATTCGACTGATCATTGTGCTTATTGGTAGGGGTGGAAACGGATCGGATATGATCGAATAGCCTTAAATATGAATACGAATCCATATTTTTAAAACGAATACGAATTCGAATATTCTCAAATACGGATATGAATATTCTCGAATACGAATATAGATATTTTTGAATACGGATTTTTCTCGGATACGAATATCGGATAAAACGGATTCCTAGCGGGTTTGCCAATTTTTCACAGGTTTTTGACCGTTACCGGTTTTAAACCGCCTAAATTCAAATTTTGAATCACAAAATTCGTACAGATTTTTCATGTGTTCTAGAAACAGATCGAATACGAATCGAGTAGTCTTAAATATGAATACGGGTATGAATATTCCCGAATACGAATATTCTCAAATACAAATACGAATATTTTCGAATACAAATTCCGCTTACCATATTCATGTTTTCTCGGATATAGATATCGAATAAAACGAATTATCTGTTTTCGTTCTCCACCCCTACTTATTGGTAAACAACGTAAAAACTGTACGATGCTCTAAATTTGCTGCTTATCGTACGTTATGCATACAGGATTTGCCCCATAAGCTCACTGCTTCAAGAATAGTTCTAGAAATTGTCAACAAGAGTGGTTAATAGGAAACTAAGAACTGATAGAAATTTGGAATGACAGTACAGCTCCAAAGGTAATGTTGCAAATAATGCGTAGAAAAATAAAGACAGGAGACACAAATTTTTACGTTGAAAATCCTTACGAAAAAAAAAACTGTGAGCGTACGAAGACAAATTATTATAATAAGGAGAGATTACAATAGAGCGCTTGCTCTTTCTATAGGCTACTAGGGTACATATATAGGGCGAGAGAAACGAGTCTTACACTGAGAGGAAAGCAAATTAGAGTTGGTTGCTACAGATTGACACCATGCATGATACAATCTGCGTATAGCCCTAGCACCTATCATATCACGTTTGGCATGAGGCGATATAGTGTCTTACATAGACACGATACGGATTTGGATCAATTTCAACAATCTCCACCTTAAGCCGAATTCTCTCCATTAATCGAAATACATGATAAATTCCCCCAATAAAATTAGTATGTACAACTTGTGCACCAAAAGTCCAAAGGACTAGTGAGTAATACCAAATAAGTTTGAGCACAGCTCACACTTATAACAGGAACTGGCTTTGTTAATATATTGCATCTCTTTGAGTGTGATCCAGGCTTCTTTCGCCATCTCCTTCTCGGCGATCGACATCATCACATCGTCTGGCACTGTTTGCGAGATGACCACCATTGCGCCTTGGTCCTTGTCGTCATCGTCATCTCCATCTTCGACCGCCAACCAAACCCCTAGCGAACACAAGATCAATTTCATCTTGACAGCCCATATGCCGTAATTAGTTTTGCTCAACATTGGGTATTGAGTCAGGATCGTGGTGCTTCTTGTCGTCAGCTTGACGAACACTCCTGACTTCAATGGATTGAGCTCGTCGCCCATAACCTTGACGAGCGCTCCTGACTTTGACGAATCAACAGGGTTGCTTGCCATCGCTTCGTCTCCTTAGGCTCTGATACCAATTGTTGAAAAATTTGCCCCGGGGGTCTAGACGAGCGATGAACTTGAGTTTTGAGATCACGCACGCGAACACGAGTAAACATAGATTGATTTCTTTTTGTTTTGTTACACGTTGCAATGCGATGCATCTACATCCTTTTCCTCTTTATATAGAGAAGCAACATACAAGACTTCGGAACCAACACGGTATACCACGCTGAGAGTCCTACTCAGAAACATCTCGACATTCCTTTTTACGACCACTCTGAATTCTAAATAGACTCTGACTCCTGATCCCTTATGACTTACGACTGTTACAGTGTTCTTACGATTTACGACTGCTACAGTGCTTTTACAATTATGACTGCTACAGTCTTGAACGTGGTCATAGACTGTCATGATCGTAGAACGTGATCATAGTCTGTCGTGATCGTAGATCTAAAGATAACTAGATTAACTCTATCAATCGAGGATGGAGGCTATTTTCTTTCGCCTGCTTGCATGGACGGAGTGGTTGCCAGTCGAGAGGCGATGCGAGCAGCCGAGCATTGTGCCGGCGGCTGAACATGTGCCTGGTGCGATGGGGAGCCAGCACTATCTAGGGCTGTTGTTGGGCAGCCCACAGGCCAAAATGGGTCTGTTGTCCGTGCAGCTGGCTTGCTGGTTGCTACTTTCTAGGCTGGATTCCATTTCTATCGGAGCCTAATGAGCTACCAGCAGAATTGCTTGGGCTTGGCGTGCTTATTCCACAAGCCCGAACCGAGTCTGCCTGCGAGTTTTGAGCTTTATTTTTTCCCACCCCTTGTATAATTTTACATTCTCCTGTAATTTAATATTCTTCTCAATCTATGTATTACACCAACCAAACGCACACGTAGGCCAGGACTAAATCTATGTATTACATGCCTAATACTAGTATAGACCAAAACTAATATGGTAGTATGGTACTAAACCTAAACGAACTCATACCACAATAAACCTAAACGAACTCATACCACAACACTCTTAGGTTTTGTTTGGAATGCGAGAACTGGAAATATTGGACATGAATAGAAATGTAAGCGGAATTGTAAAAATACAGCATAAAACATCTGCATTGTAAAGATACAGCAAAAATATGGGAATAGATGTTTGGATCAATTTACAAGGACAAAACACATTAATCTTTAGAAATCAATAGATGTGAAAGGTGGTTTGCTTTCACATCGTGCCATGGTTTTTTTGTTTGATTATTTTAGAAGTATATGGACTATAATGAGCTCACGTGAAAGCACATGATATCTGTTGCATTATCCCACAATGGAATGGTATCGAGGGAGAAGCCTAAAGGCATGCACACCATGTCTTGCGTTTTAAAATTGAGATCATTTATCACATAATTGGATATGAAGTTCTCTTCTTCTCGAAATGAACGAGGATTCACCAGGCAGAGAGATCTACCACTTACATCTAATATGGTACTAATGCTACGCTTGCTGAATCTCACCGCGAGTGGGGCGTCATATCCGTGTAGCCGATACTCTTCCTGGTGGTGGGGAAGATCATGAACACCATGCTGGACAGGAAGCCTGCCCCAAGCGGCAGGTTCACCAGAATCTCCCTCACGTCCGGCCCGGCGTCCGGGATCAGGCAACTCTGTATGCCGGCGTCGGCGAACGCGACCGCCAGGAATACAACCGCGGAGAAGATAGCGTGCACGAAGTCCAGCGCCGTGATCCGGAACCTGGACAGGTCCTTGAACACTGCGTCCCGCTCGGCGCGCGTGCTGGTGAAGTTGAACGGGTAGAAGCCCCGGAACGTGGCCACGCCGTAGTAGAGCTTGCCGTCGCGGCCGACGAGGCTGTCCGTGAAGGAGAGGAGCACGCACGAGGCGGCGCAGGCGCTGATGAGCGCCAAGACAAGGTACCGGTTGGCCGCGTGGCAGACGCCGTGGTTGCTGAAGGACGGCGCCAGCGCCTGGAATGCCAGCACCGTGCCGGTCGGCAGCAGCTTCACGAGGTCCGACGCGCTCGACAGCGTCTTGTCCACCGGTTGCGCCGGCGGCCTAGCGGTCTCACTGCCACTGGGACGTGGCATTGTTCCGTGAGAGGAGGATTCTTGGGTCAGAGGCACTTGGATGTGCATAGCATTGGAATCCATAGCCGCTGGTCCGCGTACGTGTTCAGCAGAGGCCGAGGGAGATACCGAGATAGATGCTTGGGTGTCAACAGTGGCTTTGGCTTCCCTTTTATAATAATACATAGTACGTTAGTAAGGAGTTACAACAAGCAACAAGAAATGGCTGCCGGGAGCTACACGAGATTGATGCCGGCATACCTGGAACATTCGTGGCCACTCGCATGCATGGAGGCTCACGTAGCTTGGTTACGACGACAAGAAACTGCATGCAGGACACTTACGCCGGACACCGGCCGAACTGCAACAAACTCCTAGTTTTAGCCAGTTGGCGTCCGAGAGGTTGAGCTTACTTACAATGTCGCTGGTATGCATATCTAGGACAGCTCGACTACACATGGGGAACACTACTATAAAAATTTAATACTAGACGCAAAAACACAGACAGTTAACTAAAACCGTTAGTACTAGATACAATCATAGACGACTTTTAACGAGACCGTTTGTATTGTTGCCAGCGTTAAAACCCGTCTGTGAAGAGGTAATATCACAAACGGTTCATGGTGAAAACCATATGTGATGTATCATAGACAGTTATTAATAAGAACCGTATATGATATTACTAAATATCGCAAACAGTTTTTTTTAAACTGCCTATGATACTTCACAGATAATTTATATTAAAAACTATTTGTGATAATTCTACTATATTAATTGCAGATTCGTCGTCGATCCTCACAGATCTATCTTAAATTCTAGATCTATTCTCACGGCTCTGCTGCTTTGAGGAGGTGGGGCTTTGAGGCTATTTGGTGAAAGGAGACTGCGGATTTAGCAATGGTGATTGTAGATCCATTAAGTTCTTAACTATCCATGGTTAGTAATTTCTTCTTAATTGTATTATATTTTAGATCTACCTTTTGGTGAAAGGAGAAGTGAAGATGGTTTAAATCTAGCTTGATGTAGACAGAAGATTATTTACATCTGAGAAGATTTAGGCTTTAGGGTTTTGACAATTCATAGTCTATTTCTATTTAATTCAATTTAGTTAATCATTCTTGCTACATATAGCTACTTTAGGTCATATATATCTAGTATGCTAATTAATCAATTCAATATTTAATACTAAATTGTTATATGTGTAACATAGGACCGAAGCTGAATGTATGTTGAGAACGTATTAGTGAAGAGTACATTAATGACATATCTGTTTTTACAAGAGCTACCGAGGAGGATATGTTGAATAAGAGGGGTGGAATATATGTATTGTTCATACATTGACAACGAGAATCTGAAGATGTTTGAGAACCAAGCGCAAATTGAAGCGCACTTGATTAAAAGGGGTTTCAAAAAGAGGTATGCACATTAGACTGGTCAAGGTGAAGAGCATATTACACAGGTAGTAATAATGACATCGCCAATGAGGTCAATGATATGACGCCAGATGATGTCGATTGTGGTTCCGATTCAGATAGGCTGCATGATGACAATCTGGTGTGATGAGAGAGATTATTTATCATTCTGGGCTTGATGGAGGACTCGAAGAAACCTTTGTTCATGTGCTGCAAATCAAAATACATGATATTGTCAGTCGTACTTGAACTGCTAAAATTGAAGGCAAGCAACAGTTAGTGCGACAAGAGTTTTATGACGCTGTTAGGTCTTTTAGCGGATATGCTTCCGGAGAGAAATAAGTTGCCGAAAACTATCTAAAAAACTAAGAAGGTTGTTTATCCATTGGGAATAGAAGTGGAAAGAATACATGCATATTCGAATAACTGCATCCTCTACCACAAAGAGTATGCAAATATGCATGTATGTCTAGTGTTCAACGCATCCCCATACAAGCATAAGAATCAACTAAATGATGGTGAGGGAATATAGATGAAGAAAAGATCTCCTGCTAAGGTGGTATGGTATTTTCCTGTAATTCCTCATTTGAAGCAATTTTTTGCGAATCCAAAGGAGGCAAAACTGCTGCGTTGGCACTCAGAGGAGCGTAAGAAGGATGGAATACTAAGACACCTTGCAGATTCTGCCCAGTGGAGAAACATCGATATGAGGTTGCAGTCTTCGGTGCAGAATTGAGGAATATAAAGTTTGGATTGAGTATAGATGGAATAAATCCTTTCAGTAATATAAGCAGTCGACACGTCACTTGGCATGCGACTCTCTACATCTACAACATTCCTCCTTGGTTGTGTATGAAGCGAAATTATATTTTGTTGTCGATACTTATCCAAGGGCCGAAGCAACCTCGGAATAATATTGATGTGTACTTAGCACCATTGGTGAAAAATCTAAAAAATACTGTGGATCGACGGGGTACAGGTATGGGATGCGTACAAATGAGAGAATATCATTTTACACTTCTTGTTGTTCTGCACCTAAATGATTATCCCGCCCTTGCTAACCTATCGAGCCAGAGAACAAAAGGGGCCAAAACTTGTCCTCACTGCTTAGATAATACCAAGAGTGTGTGCTTGAAGAACTCATGTAAAACTGTGTACATGCATCACCATAGGTTTCCTTCAAAAGGCTCACCCATACCGCAAGATGAAGAAACAATTTGACGGAGAGAAGGAGGATAGTTCAGTTCCAAGGCATTTAAACGAAAAGAGGTCTATGATATGGTTAAAGATTTAGATGTTGTGGTCGTAAAGGGATGTAAATCAAAGACCTGTGAGAAGAACGTCTGGAAGAAGAGATCAATATTTTGGGACTTATCTTATTAAGAGCACCTCGAAGTTCGCCACTGCATCGACATCATGTACGTAGAGAAGAATATATGTGTCAGCTTGATTGGTCTTTTACTGAATAATCATGATAAAACAAAGGATATTGTCAACGCACAACTTAACTTGATTGATATAGACATCAGGCCTGAGTTAGCATCGACAAAGACCAATAAAGGACGAACTTACCTCTCCCCTACTTATTACACTTTGTCCAAGGCCGAAAGAACTTAACTGTGCTAGTACTGGCATAGTGTGAAAGTTCTGTTTGGTTACTCTGACAACATGAAGAAACTTGTTCAATGGAAGATTTGAAGTTAATTGGCATGTAGTCTCATGAATATCATGTGCTGATGACACAGATGCTCCCTATTGCAATTAGAAGTATTTTTTCGATCAAGGTCCGAGAGACAATCATGAGGCTATGTTATTTTTAACACAATTGCTTAGAAGGTCATCAATCCCGAAGGACTAGATGCTCTGCAGGACGAGGTGGTGACGATTCTATATCATCTTGAGATGTATTTCCCTCCGTCATTTTTTGATATCATGGTCTATCTCATTGTTCACATTGTGTGAGAGATAAAAATATGTGTGCATGTGTTCCTACATAGTATGTACCCATTCAAGAGGTTCATGAGAATTATGAAATCCTATATATGGAATCGATCTCGGCTGGAGAGCTGCATCATCGAAGGTTATGCAACTGAGAGGTCATTGAGTTCTGTGTTGATTACATAGTTCAGATCGAACCGATAGGTGTGCCTCGATCTCACCATGAAGGGAGGCTCAAGGGTATCGAGATCATCGGAAGGAAAGTAATTACTCCAGATATGGATGTGTATGTTCAAACCCATTTCACGGTCTTTGAACACATGACTGAAGTGTCTCCGTATATGGGTTGAGGAACTCCTACTATGGGTTCATAGAGGAGATTTGGGAGCTCGATTACATGCTTTTTGAGATCCCCCTATTTTGGTGCCGTTGGGTCCATCTCCCACAGGTGAAGGTCGACAAGTATGGTATCACTACCATGGACCTCAAATGTGTTGGATACAAAGACAAACCATTCGTACTCGCTAACCAAGTTGTTTAAGTTTTTTATGTAACCGACCAAACAAATAAGAAGTGCCACATAGTTCTTTATGGAAAAAAGAGGATTGTCAAAGTTGAGGATGTAGTGGACGAGAAATAATACAACCAATTTGATGAGTTGCTTCCTTTCAAAAATAGCATAAGGGTTGAGGAAGAACAACGTGACAAAACTAGCTACATATACGTCGATCATAATGAAGAGCTAATTTTTAAAGGAAATAAGCAAGTGTAATGATGAATAGAATGTATTTGCATTTATATATGTATATGAGAATATGTGATATATATGTGAATTTGCATTTATATATATAAGAATGTTATATATATATATATATATATATATATATATATATATATATATATATATATATATATATATATATATATATATATATATATATATATATATATATATATATATATATATATATATATACACACACATATATATATATGTATATGTATGTAAAATTGTATATGTATATGAGAATGTGTGACATATATATATTTGAATTTGCATTTATATATATGATAATGAGTCATATATATGTGAATTTGCATTTATGTATATAAGAATGTGTGATATATATGTGAATTTTCATTTATGTATGTTTGAATGTGTGCATGTATATGTGAATTTGCATTTCTGTATATGAAAATGTCATATATATGTGAATTTGCATTTATGCATATGAGAATGTGTCATATGTAGGAACATCACAGATGGCTTTAAATTAAAGCCATCTATGATGTTTGCCTATTATAGACAGTTGTAATTAACAACCATCTGTGATGTTAAATATCACAGACAGTTCTCGTTAAGAACCATTTGTGATTATTCCTATATATATTGCGCTCTAGGGTTTGCCCCAACTATACTAACGCTACTTACCTAGCCCCCACTCTAACGCCGTCACCTCCCCCGAGCCTATCACTGCCTCCCTTAACTCTTGCGGTCGCTGGCCCTCCTCCTTGCCCGGCGCCCTCCTTCTCCCTCGAGCCCTACACCGCCTCCTCGAGCCCGTCGCTGCCTCCCCTAACTCCAGTAGCCCTCCTCCTCCCCCAAGCCTGATGTCGCCTCCTCCCCTAAGCCCGACGTTACCTCTTCCCCCAACCCAGCGCCCCTCCTCCCCGAGGCCCCGCCCCTCTTCCCCTAGCCCGAGCACGCCGCCTCCTCACATTTGTGCATGGTATATTTCTTTATCTATTCAATTCAATTTAGAACTTGTTATGCCACATGGATGACCTATTTTTCCTAACAATTCTGGTTTAATTGATACATTGATTTTTGAAACATATTCCAAATTCAGCAAACAATACAGTCAGCTCAATTGTATTTACATATTAGTTAATTGTTGTTTTAAAATGCTCAAGAATTGGCCATACATAGTCTTGATTTAGCATGTGATGTCATGCTAACAATTGTTCTTCGAAATTCCTAACAATTGTTGTTTCAAAATGCTCAATAATTGGCTCTAAAATTGCTCACTTTCATTATCTTTTGAAGATGTTGTCCACTCATCCTTCGTCATCGTCGCCGCATGTGTGTGACACACCGTCCTCTGAAAAATCTAAGCGCCATGGAAGAGGACTATTGAAAAGGCCCGACGATTGATTTACCATCACGGATGTCGATGCGTTTGGGACCCCTCTCAATCCTTGTCGAGTAGTGTCTGCATTCCAGATAATGGTTAGAATAGTTACACGGGAATGGATTGAGATCATGTATGATTTGTGGAAGAACGTGATTGAAGTTTAGAAAAATGAGCTAGTGACGGAAGTTTTTTGATTGTTCGAGATCTCAGAAGAACACCAGGCCTCTATGCGACGACATGTGTTGCTAGCAGCGTGCAAAGCATGGGAAAACTTCAAAAGCATGCTTATCAAGCAATACATAGAGAAGGATATGATACCCTTCCAGAAGTATCCATTTTGGAACTACAATGGTAAGAGTTTATAGCAATGAAGATGACAGATAATTTTAGGAGTGAAAGTGTGGAACACAGGGCCCTCTAGGCAAAAAACACACACCTCTAGAGACTCAGCATCGCTGGGTATGCAAGTAAAATCCTGCAATGGAGGAAGGATGACGAGCAGGCAATCCTGCGAGAGGCCTCCCCGCCATTTGCCAGGATCCATAATGAGCGCGCCCGAAACTGGATAAGACTGAGGTCATCTACCATGTCATCGGGGGCCATCTTTCAAAACCCCGTAGATGAGAAAGTGTCCTAACACATGGTAAGATATTGAACTATCTAGTTTGTCATTACTCTATAACTTTATAGGAAGTGAAATGACATGTCAGGCACTTGCAAAAAGCACTGAGTGTACAATCTTCCCAAGGCTCATTCTAAATAGTCAGGGAGAGAGATATACTCTCTTCGGCTCTGGAAAATAAGGAGCACCCGGGTTGCATGAGAGGCCTTGGTCCTTATGTTCCATAAAAACATAGTTTCTCATAGGACTCTGAAACGTACCAAAGGAGGAAGAGAGCTAAAGCTGAGCGTGAGGCACAATTACGAGAGGAGATTAAGGAATCCCTTAGAGTATAGATCATTGATGATATCAGAGATGAGATGCAATAGCACAGGTAGATGGAGAGTAGGCAAGAAAGATTTTGGGAAAATTAGGTGGAAGCCTCCGCCGCTCCTATGCTACCTCGGAAAGCAATCATAGATTTCCTATTGATTACATCCTGGTAATAATTATTATCTCTGTAATGGTCGATCCATTAATAGACCTGTTGGAGTAACTAACTTTATATCGTTATGTAGGTGGCTACGAAGTGCGAGCTCCAAGTGAGATATGCCTTTGTTGCCCTATATACTGCTTGGGGCTAAGCGTATCCATCTGGTCCTGGGGCCATGGTGCACAGTATAACTCTAGCATCAGGTTTCACAAAAGTGAATGTGGACGGTGTTTGTGCGAATTTCGATATCGTCCCACTGTAGATACCCCCAAACGACGAGGTCGCGACTCTAAGGCAACCCATTGGAACATTCATCCAGTGGCCCAAGAGAGATATCTGCCTAGAGGCTCCTGCACCGGTGCCAAGTCCATAGGAGCTATCAGCACCGGTGCCAACTATTAACACCGAATATGTAAATCTGGACCTCTCTGTGTATTCTGCACTAGGTCAGGATCACGCTAGTGCACATTGTGAAAATATAGATGAAATATCGACCACATCACAATTTACTAAGAAAAGACTCAAGTATTATTAATTATCAGTGTTGCGACCTTATGGCCAAGCTTACAGATAATTGCCTAAAATGCTTAAGAAACTAGCAGTAAAAAACAAAAATAAGCATAGTAGCCATTTGACATGCCCACAGACAATCGACTAAGGAGCGAAGTCCTAATTCGTGAAGTTGTTGAAGAATCCTCCTTCAAATATCTCTGGCTGATATGGCTCTTTTTCAGCAACTGAGCAAATATGGATATAGCCATGCGTAAATAAAGTACTCAGCAAGTCATTTGTAATAAAGATGCAATATATAATGTTGCAAGGCTTATCAAAGGATGGCTAAATGGTTATTTTACAGAAAGCGATAATTTAGAGTAAATACAATAAATGGATTGAAAGCTCATTTTTGGAAAGGACATAAATAAATAATTAATAAATCAAAGGATTGAATAAACCACAAGTGAACTAACCATTCACTTCCCAACCAAATTTCTTACCAACCAACCAAGATTTTATGAAAAACCTAACCCTGTGTGAAAGCACCGAGCATTGTTCATAACCAGGGACATGGCTATTCAAATAATTTTACACTCTGTAGAGGTTGTACAACTTTACCCATAAGAGATAATGCACCTACCATGTCAGCCAATACACGCTTCTTTGAGCGTGCGACTAAGTGATTATCACAAGGCCTTTACAATACTCAATCTCAACCTAGTTCCTCCTGCTAAGGTTTCACAGCCGAGTAGGTTAACTGCCTAGTTGGAGAGTTCCCCCTTGCGCCTCATGGAAATTAGCATTTATGTTCATCTCAATGACGGAACCAAAATTGAAACATCAAAAATTAATCAGCTAGATCCATCCCATATTGGTTATGTGGTTGTACAATAAGGTTCAATTAATGGCATACAAAGCTAAGTCCTTAGACATTACCTAGGTTAAATATCCATATCCCAGTGTGCGAACTGCACCCCTTTTACTACACGATCATTTGTCCAAGTGAAAAGTATTTTGTATAACCAACACTAATGACACTACCCAAGTCATGGTGCGCAAATTTTATAACTATGGTTGACCACCATGATTCAATATCTCATTAAGCCAAAATTAATTAATTAACATGTGATAATGTGCAACCCAAGATGACGCTATCCAAGTCATGGTGCACAAATTTTATAACTATAAGTATGGCTAAGCATACTAGACATACAACCCAAGTAGATACTAGTATTGCATCACTAGATAAATTCCCATCCTATAGTGGCAATGGAATCATGGCATCCAAATCATCAAGGTGGGATTAATCAAATTGGATAATAAATACCAGGTACAATGGTTTGTGTTAAAATAGCAATGCATGATAATTTAAAATAAAATAATAAATAATAGAATAGTAAACTAGGTTTAACATGATCAAAGGACACGACTTGCCTTGACCTTACTCAGTTACCAATTCTTGATCTTTTGGTGGTGCTTCTGCTCCTTTAAAGATGTGATATAACGAGAGAAAGCGATCAAGGAACAAATAAAATCAAATAAAATCCAAAAATATCAAAAATAGAACCAAAAGATAGATCTCAATTTTAGATGAATTTAGGAAAAGGAATCGGGTCAATCGAAGCTAGGATGGAGAAGAACATGCTCTTGAAAAATTAAATCTAAAGAAAATATTGAAAATTAGGAAATTCTACTGTGTTGTGGACTCAGTGCATGGAATAGCAAGTCTATGGTGGACTCGGCTCATGGAACAGTATACTAGGTGACTGGTTTTGCTGACGTGATGGCTGACTAAGTATTAGGGCTAACATGGCATGACACAGGGCACGACACGTGGCACTAGGGCTGAGGTTGTAGGGTGATGTGACATGACACATGGTAGATGATGTGGTGCTACCACATGGCATGGGGATGGCTCAGGTGTTGATGTGGTGAACACATGGACAACACGTGTTTGACACATTGGATTAGGTCTTGCGTGGCTCTAACGTGGCTCGGTAACTTGGCTAGGGCCACGGGTCATAGTCTTGGCTCATGGTGGATGGAGTTCACTGAGAAGCTGAAGCGTCAACTGGGCAAGGTGCATGCTTGCATTGGCACTGATGCCGGTGGGGTGTGAAAACGTGATGGCTCTTCGGGAGGGCGGAATGGCTCATGACGCGACGAATGGAGGTGGACGGGGACTAGCCGGTGAGACGGCGGCGGCTAGCTGAGGGGCGAGGTCGGACGGCGACTCACTGATGACAAGAATGATCAAGGTGGCGTAGCTACCAATGACAGGGAACAACAACGGGTGATAGACGACGGTGAAGATGATGACCTCACCGGCGTTGAAGATGAAGGTGGCGGCGCAAACGAACTCTCGCGCAGAAGCTCAACAAGGACGATAGCGAGGCACAACGAGAGCGAGTGGCTATAGGACACGGTGATGGAGTCCCAGTTGAAGACAACGGCTTGACAAGTGGCCCCACCTGTCGGTCACATGGGAAGAGGGGAACGACCAAGATACGACGTGGATGAAATGGTGCCCACGGATGGCAGACACATGTCATTCATCCAACGGCCGCACGTGATGCTGGATGCAAGACACGTGGCAAGGGCAGGCTAAGGCTAGTGGCTGGGCCAAAGAGAAGATGGGCCGGCCAGGGTTTTGGCCCAAGGCCTGATGAGGCGATGGGGTCCCGATCTTCCGATAGGATGATAACTTCGATTTTGGTGGAGTTGACCCTTGCGATCCGACTACAACCGAACGACGTCGCTTGCGCCTTTGCAATCGCTGAACCACACTCCAAGTTGTTATCAACCGTGCCAAGAACGCGGTTGACTTGACCACGAAGGTCTATTCCTGCATACAATCGAAGAACACACAAGAACAAGATAATAAGCAATCTAAAATTGCAAATATATAAATTGAGATCAAAAGTGGGATTCCGAAGGCTGTCTTGATAGGTGGTCGTCCGACACAACTGAAGAACAGAAGTTTGCATAATGGCTAAACCTAAACTCAACGAAAATCCAAGTCCTAGCAACGGAGGTGGCGGCTCCTAGATAGGGAGAATGATCAGGGGTGGCGTCCAAGTGCACGCCCTAGGGTTACAAGGGCCATGGGCCCAAGTGGTGGTAGCGCAGCACCCTTTTTGACTCGGACTCAAAAACCAATGTGGATTCTTTTGATAATTGCGGCCAGCTCAAATGAAATTTGAAGATGAGATTGGATCCATTGGAAAGTAGACTACATAAGCTTTCCATGAAGTACAAGAACGTCCCAAACGGAGTCCGTATAAGGAAGTTATGTCCATTTAAACTTGCACCATTGCAGCAGTCCGACTCTGATTCCAATACGTACCCAACACGGACTCTTTTGATGATTGCGGCCGGCTCGGATAGAATTTAAAGATGGGGTTGAATCCCTTAGAAAGTAGACTTTATAAGCTTTCTATCAAGTCCAAGAACGTTCCAAACAGAGTCCGCATGAGAAAGTTATGTCCGTTTAAACTTGCACCATTGCAGCAGTCCGAATCCGATTCCAGTACGTGCCCAACACGGACTCTTTTGATGATTGCGGTGCACACAGAAGGAATTTAGAGGTGATACTAAATCGATTGGAAATAGGATGAGAAAATCTTTCCAACAAGTACTCGTTGACCTCAAACGAACTTCATATGTGAAAGTTATGCATATTTGAAGTTGGGCCTGTCAGGCTGAATCCGAATTGATCTGGAGGCCGAATTGGATTCCAAAACGTGTTCATCTTGAACGCTTGCTTGAATTGGTGTAAAAGTGATGTGGTGCTGTAAAAATATATATTTTCATCATTAGATAGTATCATATTCTCATTTAAAATATGTTGAGTCTGAATAAACGAATTCACCTTTAGTTCAATCTTGATATTGGATGCTATTGTCGTATGTGTTTGTGGCGTGGTACATCAACCTTTAGGGATTTTTTGGGGGATTTTCCCAATTTCAGAATTGAGATTAAATCAATTGTGCTCTAAAAAATAGTAAATAAATCTGAATAAAATCCAGAAAATTCTTTGAAGCATAAGGAACCCAAATAAAATACTCTCAACAATAATTGAAGTTTAGATTAGTCACATTAAATCCTTTTAATTTTAGAAAATTCATATTAAGCTTTAATTAATTCAAGAAAATTCCAAATGTTTATTTTTGTTTTAAAAGCTTCAAAAAGGCTTTGAAAATTAGGATGTTACACAAGTCCATGGGAGCTATCTATACCGGTGCCAAGTCCACAGGAGCTATCTGCATCGGAGCTACCTGCACCGACGTGGAAAAGGCACAGTGAATCACATGATCTACATCTCATGACCGGTCGACTACCGTGAAGTCAATCTCTAAGAACTGAGGTAGCAAGGGCAAACCAAAAAAGATCGATGATATCCCATACTTGCTATTGGCTCAGAAATTCGAGCTAGGTGAGTCGTTCGTCATCCTGATAGAGCACCTCCAAACCCTAGGACTGGCTTGCCAGAGGTTGCATTCATGGTGCATGGAACAGGCCAACAAGCCGAAGGGAGAACGATGCTCGGGTGTCACCATCAAGTTCAAGCTGCATCATCTTCAGCACGATATTCATGACTGTGTTTTCACAGTGACCTTCGAGAACTTGTTCTTTCTCTTCAAACTTAACGCCCTCAATGCTTCGCTCATTCGATACTGGATATTATAAGTGTGTACAATCACAGTCTATGTTTATCTAATACAAATAAATATCATATATAACTCATTGCTTTTGTGTGTGTGTGTATATATACACATGGTGACTGAAGCTAGATTAACCAAATCACTTATTGGTTTCCTCAACCCACGCTTGGTCTCCATGGATATCATCAAGGAGATAGCTTCATTTGCCAAGAATTACATCATGACGGTATTGGTGACTCACCACAACAAGGAATTCATACTTATGCCCTATAACCCAGGGTAAGTGCTATACTAGTAGCTATACTTGTTGATTTGTACTTTATAAGCAACACAACTTAAGTTTAATTACCATGGTGACATACCTGTATAGCTTCCACTAGATTCTAATTGTAATATACCTTGATTCCCTAAAGAAGGCCAAAACTGATTTTGCAGTTGTCCAACAATTAATCGACAAGTAAACACATTTTCTCTATAGATAACTTTATTGTAGTCTTTCCTTCCTTCACAATGACTAAGGCTAACTTTTTAGAATCACATATGTCGTTCGCCAAGTACGTTGATTCTGTATGAAAATCCAAGGGAGGGATCAACGCCTTGCTACACGATCTAGATTTCCCGGCATTCGTTAGTACACATTAATCCTATATAACACTTTGTAGTAATGTATCTCCAACTAACAAATTCTATTTTTGTAGTACCACTAGCAGCTGCCAGGTAACACCTGTGGATACTATGTTTGCCACAACATGGAACTACTTCTCGATTCCATGGTGACCAATGATCCTCAGGTTTGTTAATCTTGCAATAATTATTTCATACTTATCAATTTATATGTATGCATGACTTTGATCTTCCTACTGACAGGTTGCGGCCATCGCTACATCTGTGTTGGAACAGCTGACCTCCAAAAAATTCGACGACAGTGTGCATACTTCTTTATGTCTTAGGTCATAAACAAAGATGGGGAGTTTCACAATGTAGAATGAACTTGATTGGGATAAGATTGAACTTTATTGTATAAGTGTGTATTCGTTCATGATTATGGTTAATTAGTTTCACTTGAGTTAATTGATTTGTGAAATGGATGTTCTTGTTTCTGAAATGAATATGAATTGGATGTATACATATACTTGTTATGTTTCTATTTGTTTCAGTGGACATGGTTAGCATTTTCTAAGACTGGCCAACATACAGAAATTGATTTAGAAATATAAAATAATATCATAGATGGTTATTAACACATAACCATATATGATAGTTAACTATCACAAGCAGTTTGTAGTAGAAACTGTCTGTGATAGCTCATGAATCACAGATAGTTTCACAAATGGTTTCAACTATAAACTATCTGTGATATTAAACTATCACGGATAGTTTGTACTTGAAACCATCTGTGATTCATGAGCTATCACAGATGGTTTCTACTACAAATCGTCTATGACAGTCAAGTATCACAGACGGTTATGAGTTACTATCATAGACAGTTATGAGTTAATAACCGTCGGTGATGACCTCATATCATTACTGACCCATAACTCAGACGGCTCACGAAACTGTCTATGATGACATTTTTGAACTGTCTGTGATGACATTTTCTGCAGTAGTGGACCTAGATTTCCAAATCTAAGCTCTTTGTATATTCTGGACTATTAGTCTTACATAGTTACAACATTGATAAAATATCATCTATACACATGAATAACTAAGAAAGTAGTAAATATTATTAAAGTACTAAGTTGTGACCTTATGGTCAGAGTTTACACTTATTAGCCTCATAGAGCTTAATGAAGGAAAGTTGCGACCTTATGGTCAGAGTTCACACTTATTAGCTTCACAGAGCTTAATGAAGGAAATAACTGTAGTGGAAAAATAAACATAACTTTAAATTTAGCACATCCATATGCCACAAGCAATCGACTGGGTAGTGTGACCTAGTTTCCATGATCTCCAAGGTACTCCTTTGGGAATAGTTGATCAATGGTAATGTAATCCTGATCTCCAATAGCTAAGCATCATTGTATATAGCAAGGATGAGTAAATGGAGTACTTAGTAAGTTGTGTATATAGATGCAATTATATAAAAGCAGACTTATTTCAAAGGATGGCTAGTATGGTTTATTTTGTAGAAAGCAGTAACTTACGTTGAAATATAATAAATAGATTACAAAGCGTGGGTTAAATAGATAGTGAATAACTGATAAGTAAATGATAGATGAAATAAATAAGCCAATGAGGTTTCACCCTATGACCATCCAAAGATTCCATCCAGTTGGTTATGCCTAACGAGTAGGGATGGCCTCACGGGGATTATCCCCCTGGGGTGTCAGGGATGGCCCCCGTTAGTTTTGTAGGATGGGGGAGGGGGGCAAAGTCCCTCCAGGGACAGTGGGACCCTAAAAACATTATTTTTTATTTCATATGTTATATGTTTTGAATATGATAAAGGTATTCTTTCTTATATGTTTGACTAAAACATGCATCTACATGTTATAATTTATGTTTTGAAATTATATATTGCGGAAAGTAATAATTATAAATTCATACATTAAGTCACATTAACAAGTTTTTGTATATAATATATATTTCCAATACCCAAAGTGATCCCACAGTGCTTGGGGCACCATGAGGGCAGGGATGGGGGGCACATCACCCCCAAAGCAAGCTTGGTGGGGTTGGGCAGGGATGACCTAGCAGGAATTTGGATGGGGCAGGGGACGTCCCCACCCCATTGCCATACTAAGGAGGAAATAATGGAGTCTACTGCTAATTTCCTTTGTCAGCTACAATGGTCTTATTTTGTTAGCAAGAGTCAGTTGTTCTTTTGTTATGTGGATTGGAAACTACTTGTTGAAGGTCGTATCAGAACTATGTCATGCTTTTCATTTTTTATGATAGTCATGCTATTTGGATCTAATGATATTTCTATTTTGCCTCTTCTGAGAAGATGTGGCGATGTCGTTTTTGCATTGTCTTTTGATCACTCTTGCTATCAATGGCATGAATCGCTGCTAATATTATGCACTTATGATCTGGTAGTACTACTTGGTTGCTATGCTCCCTAGTATTTAACAGTACCCCCTACTCTTTATCTCGTTATAGAAATGAAATGATACTCACTTTAAAGTTCAGAATTGTAATTGTTCCATTTTCCTGCAAGAGACTAAGAGGGAGTGTTTGTGCTAATTTTATATGATTTCTGCAGTCCAAATTCCTGTGTAAATTGGCAAGAAAAGTACCAAAGTTATGGAATATTTCCGCTAACCCTAACCCTAGCAGAAGTTGGTCGTTTTGGAACTTTTTTGTAGAAAAGGCTCAAAATCTGAAGAAAATACTTGGAAATGCCAAAAATCCACAGTGGCCCACATGGGCCAAAACCTACTTGGAACTGTGCCCAAGCCAAGCCTTTGCCACATGGCACAGAGAAGAGGAGCCGCCTAGAGCCTAGCCTTCGCCGCCCGACGTAGAGAGGTGGCACCGCCTAGAGCCAAGTCCAGTCCTCCTTGGTCTCGGACTGAGTAGGGGACATATGGTAGTGGGACAGACCTACGCTGCCCGGCGCAAGTCTCCCTCTTCGCGAACCTTCTCGCTCGAGAACCCCTCGAATGTTTTCCACACTTATGGGAATTCCCTCACCCAAAAATTGGACAACTTGCGTGGCAAGGAATCGGACTCTACGCAATTTGTTGGAAATTGATTCAGACTTTTGAAGGCAAACCGACTCAATTTGTACATGACCTACATGTCATACACACATGGAAGCATCTATAGACCCAATGCGACCATGAAGTCCTAGCGCTGCTTGGCGCACACACCTATGCACCGTCCGATCCATGGGACCCCTGAGCACTATCTAAGGGGACCCCCTCTGCTCAGTTCAGAGCATCCAATCTTCATGTTAATCCACGGTTTTGAGATTAGTGCAATGTTTGGGTCTAGGACTAGATAGGTAGATGAGGCTCTAATTGGCATTTCTAATCAGAGTGTTAGCGTAAGCGTGGGGAAGAAGAAGGAAAAGGAGAAGGAGACAAGGTAGAATTGGTAGACAAAGTTCAGAAGTTTGTTACAATCCGCATGTCCTCTCTCGCCCTCAGTACAAACTTAAATACCCGGCTACTGCACCCAATCTGGGCCGGTTACCAATGGGTTTGGCCTGCGCTTGCGAATGGGCCTATGCACTTGAGCACCTTCAGTTCCGCATTGCTCGCACCGTCATCTTCTTGATGGGAAGTGTTGTCGGGAATGGTGCAGTGTTAACATTCCTCCCCATGAGAACCGGCATGTCCCCATGCCGGGCGCTGGAAAACTGCTTGACGGCTGCTCATATGGCTCCTGTGGCGAGTGATGCCGGCATCATCGACCATTTGATCAACACTTGCTCCACCGGTGATTGCTCGGCGTCCGTGGCGCTACAACACTTGCTCGGTACCTGAAACTCTACATCGAGAAGGTAAGGATTCGGTTACGAGCTGCACCGTGCGACTTTTGAGCTGCGACACATGGAAGGCGGGATGCATCGCTGAAGATGGAGGCGGTGCCAACTTATAAGCCACAGCTCCTACACGGTCAACAATCTTGTAGGGACCAAAGAACCTGAATGCGAGTTTCTGATGAGAACGCCGAGCAACTGAAGCCTGTGCATAAGGTTGTAACTTCAGAAAGACCCAATCTCCAATCTGAAACTGACGTTCAGTATGATGCTTATCCGACTGGCGTTTCATACGCTCTTGAGCTCTGAGAAGGTGCTGCCTGACCAAGTCCTGCATCAAGGAGCGTTCGGAAAGCCAGGCATTAAGGTCTGGAATAGTAGCACCTACAAGATCTGGAGACAGTCCAAAGTGTCGAGGGGAATAGCCATACAACACTTCAAACGGTGTGCGACCGAGAGCTGAATGGAAACTGGAATTATACCAAAACTCAGCAATAGAAAGCCACTGCTTCCATTTCGTGGGACAGGCATGAACAAAACATCGTAGATAAGTCTCAAGACATTGATTCAGGCGCTCTGTCTGGCCGTCAGTCTGCGGATGGTAAGCGGTGCTCATCTTAAGCTCTGTCCCAGCAAGTTTGAACAACTGTTTCTAGAAAGCACTGGTGAAAATATGGTCCCTGTCCGAGATGATGGCAGTGGGCATGCCATGAAGGCGATATACATGATCCATGAACAAGCGAGCTACCGTATTGGCTGAAAAGGGGTGATGCAATGGAAGGAAATGACCGAATTTGGTGAATTTGTCTATTACCACTAAAATAGCATTTGCTGAACCAGAAGGTGGCAAACCTTCAACAAAATCCATAGAAATGATGTCCCACGCAGAAGAAGGAACTGGTAAAGGTTGAAGAAGTCCAGGGTATTTGGTTCTGTCAGGCTTAGCTTGTTGGCATATAGTACAGGAATGAACCATGGACCAAATATCTGGTCTCATTGTAGGCCAATAAAATAGCTGTTTTATCCGATGGTAAGTTGCTGGAGCTCCAGAGTGTCCCCCCAGGGCATTGGAATGCAAGGCTTCAAATACTCTGTTGTGGAGATTGGTGTTATTTCCCACCAAATCTTACCATCATATTTGATAATTCCATTAACCAAGGAGAAGTGAGGGTCCGCCCCCGGATTGGCTGAAAGCTGAGACAACAGACGTTGGGCGGTTGGATCAGACCCATAGCCTTGTTGAATGTCATGGAGCCACTGTGGTTGCATCAAGACACCGCATCAACCGCTCGAGAACTGCATAACGAGAAGGGCATCGCAGCGGTGTTGTCGGCTCCTTTTTATAGATTACCTTGTATTGTAGTCCCAACAACTTGGTGAACACCTTCATTTGCCAAGGAGTGTGCAGCATTGTTCGTTGAGATGGATAAGGCTTTTTGATCGGTGTGTATGTGAAATTCCCTTGCAACAAATAATGTCTCCATTGTTCCACAGCTACTAAAATAGCTAAGTACTCTTTCTCATAAGTTGATAGCCCTTGATTCCTTGGTCCTAAGGACTTGCTGATATAAGCCAAGGGATGATTATTCAGAAAAGAACCGCTCCCACCCAAAGCACAAGCATCGGTTTCAATATGAAATGGAAGGGTAAAATCGGGAGGGCAAGGCAAGGAGAGGAACTGAGAGCTTGCTTCAGACACTGGAATGCTTGGTCATGATTGTCAGTCCACAGGAAAGGGGTATCTTTCGCAATAACTCGATTAGCGGCTTTGCAATAATACCAAAATGCTGGACAAACTTCTGTGTAGCCACTAATCCCGAAAGCCTCGACATCCCTTACACATCTGGGTGTAGGCCAATTTTGAATTACCTCCACTTTGGTGGGATCAGTAGAAATACCAGAACCACTAACAATATGGCCCAAATAGGCGATTGATCTCTGGGCAAATTTGCATTTGGAGAACTTTAATCGCCACTGGTCGTTGGACAACCACTGGAACACCTGGGACAAGTGAGAAATATGATCGTCGAAGGTTTTGCTATAAACCAAAATATCATCAAAGAAGACTAGAACAAACTTCCGAAGTCCAGGGGCCAATGTGGTATTCATAGCACCCTGAAATGTGCCAGGAGCTCCTGTCAACCCGAAGGCCATGACTCTAAACTCATAGTGTCCCAAGTGTGTCTGGAAGGCTGTTTTGTGTTCTTCTCTGGGTTGAAGCAGTATCTGGTGGAAACCAGCTCGAAGATCCAAGGTGGAAAACCACTGAGACTGTGATAACTCATCCATCAGCTGATCAAAAATTGGGACAGGAAACTTGGATTTAAGTGTTATAGCATTCAGCTGCCTGAAATCCACACAAAAGCGATACCCTCCATCCTTTTTAGGAACTAACAATATAGGTGAAGAAAAAGGACTAGCACTAGGCTGTATGATACCCTGTTGGAGCATATCTTGAACCTGTCTTTCTAGCTCGTCTTTCAATTTAGGTGGATATCTGTAAGGCCGGATGGCAATAGGCTTGGAGCCAGGAATCAGTGGGATGGCATGATTACAGGCTCTCGTCGGTGGTAAGCTTGTAGGTGGTTAAAAAAGGTGAACAAAAGAATGTAACAGGGAGTGAAGCTCTTCAGGTATTTTGGATAAATCCAAGGAAGATGTGTCTGAAGATACATAAGAAATCTGCAACAGTAAGTTTTCAGTAACTTCAGGATGTAACCCTTGTAAAACTGCGTAGGATCCTTCATAAGGGATATGGAGCCATTTCTGAGCCCAATGGATCTGCATAGGACTATATTTCTCCAACCAATCCATGCCAATAATCAAATCATAATGAGTTAAGGGAAAAATCTTGAAATCCGACACAAATGTGCAATTGTCAACGCTCCACTTCAAGCTATGCAAAATTCCTGGACTAACAAGTACTCCACCTCCAGCAACATGTACTGTCGTCAGCTGAGAAACCAATGTTTGAGAACTCAACCGCTTAAGTATAAAAGCACTGACAAATGAAGAAGAACTACCAGAATCAACCAGTGCTGTAATAGGAATGCCTTCTAAAGAGCCATAAAACTGGATAGTTCGTGGAGCAGGAGCACCAGAGACAGCTGCCTTAGAAACAGCTAAAAAGAGTTGTTCAGTAATAGAACCTGGAGAAGGATCCGACGGTGGTGAAGACTCCTCAATAGATATCGACTCCCAAAGGTCCTGTACAGCATGTAATACTTCTGGAGCACATTTGTGGTCTTTAGACCATTTTGCAGAACATTTGTAGCAGAGTCCCATAGCTCGACGATAAGCCTTCAGAGCCGCTAGTTTAGAGTCCATAGCCACACTGCTGGAGGAACAATCATGAGCTCCAGGCCCTGGTCCGCCAGTCTTGGGTGGAAGGGGAAGGGGTAGATGTAATTTCAACAGGGGTCTAGCCACTGACGCCGAATTTCCTCGAGAAGCATCTCGAACACCCCAGCTTCCTCCTGCAATAAAGCCAGAGTACAAGCAGCATCCAAATTCTTGGGTCTTTGAACAAGAATAATAGAACGGATGTCAGCACACAACCCATCTATGAATCTAGTAGTGAAATATACGGGATCAAGGCCCCCTGCATAAGCAGTTAACTGATCTACCAGCTCCGTGAACCGTGAGACATAATCAGTCACAGTGGAGGTTTGCTTCACATGGAAAAGTTGTTGAATCAAGAGCTCATGTTGATCGCGATCAAAGCGATCGCTCAGCAGACAACAAAATTGTGTCCACGACGCCTGCACAAGGTGTGGCTCAACAGATTGCAGCCATCGCGCCGCGGTACCTTCTAAGTGCATCTCAGCAACTCGAACCCACATGTTAGGATCAACCCCATACATCTCAAAATACTTCTCACACCGGGATCGCCACAAACGCGGATTGTCCCCGTCGAATTTGGGAAATTGCAGTTTCGGCAGACGTCCGGTGGAAGGGGGGTGGTGGTGTACTAGGGAAGGGGGACGTGGTTGTGCAAATAAACGAGGAGCGGCAAATGGATGGGAACCAGTGCTCATACCATTGTCCGGGACGGATGACTGAGTCAGTGATGACCCAAGCCCACCATCCCGTGCCGAGGTTGCAGCGCCTTGCCCCTTGGGCCCATCGATGGTGAATCCGGCAGATGAGCGCGCGGCCACCGACACCGGAGGAGAGAGGAGTCCCGGCCGGTGTGACGCAGTGTCGAACACCGCGTGGTCCCAGTTCTTCGTGACCTTCTGCACCTCGAGCTTCAAATCGTCGATGACGCTCTCCAGTTCAGGGCGCAACGAGCTGATGTCCGCCGCAGCAGCCTCGAGAGCGGTCACACGTGCATCGCGCTCGTCGGCGATGTGTGCGACGCGGATCGATTCGAGATCGGAGAGGCGCTTGGAGACGACCACCTCATGATCCGAATGGTGGTCTCCAGGGCGGCGAGGCGACGGTCGACGGCGGCGTCGCGGTCCGTGCGCTCGCGCTCCATGTCGGCGAAGCGCCTTTCCCAGCGGGCTTCATGATCGTCAAAACGGCGTCCGAATTCGTCGAGGACAAGCTTCAAGTTGGGATCCATGGCGCCAAGCTTCCGTTGCCGGCGGGTGTAGTAGGGGTGATCGGCGACGGAAGCCGGGTCCAGTGTGGAGGCTCTGATACCAGGTTGTTAGCGTAAGCGTGGGGAAGAAGAAGGAAAAGGAGAAGGAGACAAGGTAGAATTGGTAGACAGAGTTCAGAAGTTTGTTACAATCCGCATGTCCTCTCTCGCCCTCAGTACAAACTTAAATACCCGCTCATCGCACCCAATCTGGGCGATTACCAATGGGTTTGGCCTGCGCTTGCGAATGGGCCTATGCACTTGAGCACCTTCAGTTCCCGCATTGCTCGCACTGTCATCTTCTTCAGTGGGAAGTGTTGTCGGGAATGGTACAGTGTTAACACAGAGATGATTTTAATTGGCTGTAGTAATTAAGACAGTTTAGAGCTTGGATCCAGAGCGTCTACCTCGGAGTCGGAGGGCTATCGAGATTTGTAGTTTTTGTAATCTTCCTAGTTGTAAGCATTCCTCTACACTTTAATATATGCTTGCTAGGATGTGTTGATGTATTTTGCATTCCCTGCACTTCATCTAATATATGCTTGCTAGGATGAGTTGATAAGTAAATGATAGATGAAACACATCAATTGTCTAGCCTAGGTTTAGACTTGTGTTTACATCTAGTAAGTGGAACAATATCAAGTTGTGCTGGACTAGCTGTGTTAGTGTGTGATAGGTGCGAGCATGAAAAATACGATATTGGAGAAGGCTGAGCCATAGGAACACAACTCGATATGTGGATGATTGATTTGGAAGCCCTCAAACAACCACAACTACAGTAGGAGAGGGCATCTGGAGAGTGTGAAGTTCTCTGCCATCCTTCGACACCCATCACAATGCCCGCGGCACGTGGTAGCTAGTACCGCTAGGCCCCAGGTATGCTGTGGGTTGTCATCCAACTCTGCATCTGCTATCTGCCTGGCATATTGGATCATGTGCTTGTCCATGTTGTCCCCATGGGACGAGCAGAAGTAGGTACGCCCCTAAGTGCGGCCTCACAATGTAATCCCCCGCATCAGAGGACATCCTCTTTGGCTGAAAATTAACATGTACTGCTTAGGAATGGTACCTTGAACAAGAACTAGCATGGTAATGTGAAATAGCACTTACGTAAAATTAGGTAAGCCACTTCTGTGTGGGACCACGGGTGATGATGAATTCCCTGCAACTGACGTTAGTTGGTAGTACCCTTGGAAACCTTGTGAGAAGCTGAGGGTGCTATTCTAGATCTATGTCTGCCAGCACCACCACATCCCCCATGCAAGGGAGACCAGTGAGGTATGAAATGTCCTGAAGCATTAGCATCATCTCCCTGCACGGGATGTGGAACGTGTGTGTCTTGGGCCGCTAACAGTCGACAAGCACTGTGAGTACGCACCTGTCATACGAAAACCTCCTAGATGCACCGCACCTATCCTGGGCATCCTAGATTGTGGCCTCCACCATCCTAGAAAAGGGGAATAGTCCGAAAGCCCTCAACTTGTGTGCACACAATTGGAAAATGTTAGTGCAATCGAAGAAGACACATCATATACCAAACAAATGTTTACTCAATTCACATACCTGGGAATCCAACGAGGGTCCATCCTCCATCCCTCATGGGGGTGCGCAACCGCAACGGAACAAGCTTGATGGGTGCCTTACCATGTTGAGGCAAGGCGGTTGCCATGCAATTGTGGTGCGTGGTGTTGATGGTCGATTCGAGTAGCTCATAATGCCGCTTTGCAGCCACTGCATCATCCTCCATACCTGTTGAATAAACCATAGGATGTTACTACAATAGAAAGTAATGGATCATAAGGTAAACGTGTAATAAAATAAAATAACACAAGGTAAATTTGCAAGTAAAGTAATATAATACAAGGTAAATATGCAAGTAAAGTAACAAAACACTAGATAATTTGCAAGTAAAGTAATGTAGGTTACACATAAGGCATACATAAGGCATACATCATAGTAAAGTAGTGTAATTTAATTTATAAGTAGGTTACAGATAAGCATACATCACATGTACAATAACTACAAAAATAAGTTCAAATTGCACTGGCAGCCTGTTGGCTACCACTGTCGTTGGACGTTCTGGCCACCCCATCCCCATGGACTTCTTCTCCTCCTTGATGCTGGCCCCTCCGGCGAGGGCAATATTTGATGGCATGCCTGGTCTCCTTGCAAATGGAGCATTTCTTCAAATGAGGCCCCATTTTTGATTTATCTATATCGTTCCTAATACTTTGGGTCTGCGGACAACCAACTCCTCCCTTCAGCTTGTCAATGTCAGGGACCCACTTCTTCTTCTCCTAGTTAGGATGGCTGGTGAATGATCCAACCGCACCGAAACCATATAGTTCTCCATACCATGTTGCCATCACCTCTTCCTTCACGAAATATTCTGACAAGAATCTGTCAGTTTCCTGTGCAACTATTGAACAAGCAGCCATCACATGCGCACATTGCCTATGCAATAGATGGGGCTTATTGCAAGTGCATGAACAAGTGCCCCTTCCAAACGTGCACTAGTGAACAATTCCACAACGACCTTTGGCCCTACACAGTACATTGAAATGAAGCTCCCTAATGCCCATTTTGAATGTTCTATGCATCTCCCCATTCTTGCCCTTCTCTTCCATGTACTTTATGATCATAGTCAAGTACCTTAATTGTGGATTACTCATGGAGATACGAGCCAGGGCACTTTGATCAACAAAATACTTGGTAATACCTCGTAGCACTCCCTCCATAATAGCTACCAAAGGAAGGGGCCTCAACCTCTCATGAGCCAGTTGTACACCTCGGCTAAGTTGGTGGTCATAACTCTATAGCTTGCACCATTGGTGTCATAAAGCAATGCCCACTTCTCTCTAGGCTTATGCTCAAATCACTCTAAGAAGAATTTTGTCTACTTGAATTCCTCTTGACCAATTCTAAAGGATCTATGGGTATCTTACTGAGTGCAATGGGGATCTCTTCCACACTTGTGGCTAGCTTCTTTGCTGCCTCTCTCATGTGCTTCATTGTTAGGTCGTCTAGTTTCTTTCACAGTATATCAAACTTTTCTTGTTGCAACTGCATAATTGCCTTCAATAAACCAGCATGTCGATCATATGTGATGCAAACCCATGGGTGGTCGGCCATGACACTAGCTTTGACGTTTTTCAGATACCACAACCAACTGTTGGCTTTCTCACTCTTAACGAATGCAAGTGCGACTGGAAGAACATGGTTATTACCATCCACTGTGATTGCAGTCAATATCTAGCCCTTGTACTTCCCACTCAAGAAGGTGCTATCCACGTAAAGCAATGGATTATAGTGTATGAATGCATCGATGCACATAGCAAAAGTGAAGAATGCTCACTTAAGTATCACCTTACTGAGGAACCACTTCGATGCTTGTTCTAGAATATGAACATGGGGCCTAGGATTCCTTTAACGTATGAGTTAGAGCAGGTCGAGCAGGTTATGGTAACATTCTTCGAACATACCAAACCTTACTTCAAATGCCTTCTGCTTCACCCTCTAAGTCTTACCATAACTTATTGTGTATTGGGACCTCTGTACTACCACAAGAATAATGGCATCCCTCTGTCTCACATTTTATGTCATACGCAAGTGGGTTGGACTTCACTATGTTGAATGTCCTTCTCAATGGCATTGCCTATAATTTGATTGCTCCCACATCTCCTCCTTACTTTTGTAAAATGCTCCTTGCCTAACCTTGTTCTATTAGTACTCCCAGGCCACCTACTCACCTTCACTCACTACTAGTTTCTTGAATTGGCGTGTGTTTCACTCCGACAGAAATGCTTAATTACCTCCACCTTACTCATTATCAGAACCTTCATCATCTGACATTGCCTCGTACTCATGGTCTTAGAGCACAATCTATTCCACCAAGGTTTCGATCTCCTCACCTTCATCTGCAACCCCCATAGGTTCCTACGCCTTGACCATAGGAAGGTCTATATTCTCAACTTCAATTGAGTTCGTACCACCTTCCCCTTTGCTCAAACAGTATGGGGTTTTCCAACATGACTCCCCAACTTCTTCAGCACTACCACATATGCCATCTTTTAGCGTCACATAAGCTCGAGGGACTTTCACATAGGCTTGGCCAGCAAGACTAGTGGCCACTCATGCTCCTTTTCCAATCTCACATATGAGCTCCACAAATTTCACTCCTTTAGTTCCACTAACTCCCAGTATGTGCGTTGCCATGCCTAGGTAGCAACGCCACGCAACTTCAGGTCGAGCATGCATAATCCAACGAGAATAACTGGTACAACCATCTCATAATAGTGCTCCATGGACGTTGCTCTGCATTTGGAAGACTGGATATCATAGATGGAAAATTATGCAAATCAACTCCTTCTGCACCCATCGGTGGAACCCCTTCTCCATAGTGTACATTGAAAGCTACTCGTTCAATCAAATTGGCGATCAATTCAACAACTAATCTAATGTTAACAATAGCTTCTCATTCGATTAAATAAATTCAAAATAGACCTAATAACAAATTTTCTAGTCACTAATAAACTTGCATAGAACAGGATTTCCCTATCTACAACACCCTAAAGAAAGACAACAAATCATACATGTCTTCATCTTTGTAGTACACATAGTTAATAATGGATCCTACATACATTCTACTGTCCATGTTTTGAATAGGCATAACTAGTAGATTTAATATTCTAGAACTAATCGATGCACTACAACTTATGACTACGAGAAATTAATAGTTCTATAAGAATTCATTCTACACATACTACCCTAAGTAACTACATATCTACAACCACGCTATTTACACATCTACTCACTAACGAATATAACTACACAGCTAATCATTTTATTTACTACCCTACCATAGTTTTAAAATGAAATCTACAAAGAAGATGAAAACTCAGTTCTACGATGCAGAAATCACTCCTCCCACTCTCTTCATCACTTCCCCTCTCCTCGCCTCGCCTCGCCTCTCTTCTCCTCTCCTCCCCTCTTTCTCTTTTTTTACCAAATTATTATGAATTTTGACTGGTTTTTTGGCCCTTAAATAGATTACCCTCTATTGCCATTTGAAATAGCGACAAAAGGGTACGTGGCCTCTGTCCCCATTTCAATTGACGATTGGTTATTCTATCGCACTCTGTCATCCATTCATTTGATGATAAAGCTTTTGTCACTATTTGAAATAGTCACAAAAGTCTATCCCAAGTTCAAATGGTGACAAAAGGTTATTTATGTAATTTTAAGTGATGGTATACTAATGTAATATTAATAATAAAATGTATTATTCAAAAAATTGAGATATAAGGGGTTATCTAAAAAGAATGGAGATAAACACCTTCTTCGTCATGTTGAGTTGGGTCCTTAGGATATATACAATAGTGTGATGTTAGCTATCTCTTTGTCCTGCCACGTAGGATTTTTTTATGTGGAAGAACGAGCAACAAGGAGAGAGACATGGGAACTCTCCTACAAAGGGCTAATACGATGATGCAAGAAATCATAAACAATGGGGTACATGTGCAAATCTTGAGATTTAAGGATTCCAACACATAGAATATGTCCTCTGGAACAACCTTTTTGGAGCACCACCAAAAGCGATGCCATTTGGGGGTAACTGAATCGACTTTATAAAATAGGTGACACTCAAAAAGGGGGCATTGATGAGCATCAATGAGAACCAGGGATCATCATCAAGGATCATGGACCAAAGGTCATGAGAGAGTTCTTATTGAAGGACTATGTGAGAAGATCTATGAATTATGAGTGATGAACAATTGGTATATTTGTGGAGTTGGATTTTGATTTTACAAGAGTTGGCAAAATTCAGATTGTGCGTCAGGTTTTAGGCGACCTGATCGCTATGGGGATGCCTGTTTGACTAGTCGGTGGCCAACAGATTGACTGCCATGGGGCAAGTGATCAAACCAGGCAATGGTCTTTTGGAAATTGCACACCAAACACTTGTGTAGGATTGTTTGGAAATATGTTTACACTAGGTGCCACTGGAATTAGAAACTAGAGCTGAAACTAGATAGAGTTTTACCCAAATTCCAAGTGGGTGTTTTCTGGTGCTCTTAAGCGGTCAGACCACTGGTAATTTGACTGGCACGGTGCCAGTAGTTAGACTATCACTAGCAGTCAAACTGGCCTGGTGATGACAGTCAAACCGGCTTTTGGCAAATTGGTGCTGAAAATGTCCATTTTGGTTTGTGGTTTGGTTCTAGGAGGTTAGGATCAGTGGGATATGTTTTGAGTGTGTGCAAGCATGAGTGCCATTGTTTGTATTGTGTTGTGTTGCATGATGTATTGCTTTGACTAACGTGAGTTAAGTTCATGGAACTTCGCTTGAGATGGTTGCTTAGTCTTTGGATGTGCGGGAGATTGGAGAATGTTAGTGATCAATGGCAAAGGACTGGAGCGATCAATGGGAAAGGACTGGGACTAGATGGGGGAGCTGAGGTCTGCATGATTGTGTAAGTCCAGATGAGGCTACATGGCTCAAGTGAAAATCACACAGAAGGCAATTATCGTGAAGAGGCGAGTTGGTGCATGTGGTGAGCTGAGTGGCGAGGCCGATGCACGTAGAGACGGTTCAGAGGAATCCGAATGAGTGACAACCTGACGGTTAGTCATTGGGCACTATGGGCTATGTGTCAAAATATGCGGAGATGTTTTGAGGTAATGGTAAGGATTCTTGGCTCATCACTTATGTCAATTGATGATTTTATATTATGCGGTGCTACGTGACAATTTGCTTGTTGTTGTTAGTTGTAGGACTCTAGAGCTAGGTCATGGTGAGGTGGATAGGAATGAGATCAAGCTAGGTTATGGTGAGGCGGATAGGAATGAGACTAAGTTAGAAAAGCTTAGGTTTCGAGCGGGCAAGGGATCGAGAGTAAGCTAGGGGAGCTGATGTCCAAAACAATCAAGGTGCCATCGAGCAATGACTGAGGCTAGCGGAGTGGTTACAAGCTGGGAAGACAAGAAACCAGAACGAGAGCTACCGATGGTAGACATGATGGCAACAGCAAGGTAGATCTGTGCTAAGCTTAAGGAGAAGCTGATGCCCAAAATGGTCAGGGATGCTGGGTGCCATCATAGTGCATGGAGAGCCATATGGCGCGCCAATTGACTTCGGCTTATTTGAAAGTGAGGATGGTTCATTGGGATCCAAATAAGTGAGAGGTTTGGCAGTATGTCATTGGGGCTACATACAGTTGAAGATTAAGAATGAGATTGCTTCAAGGCGAGGGAAGTGTGCAACTTCGTGGAAGGATGGTAGAGTGGTATTTTGGTAAATTATCCAATGCTGGAAAAGTGGTGATGTATGAAACCACGGCGATGGCCTAAGTATATTAGGTTAAGGAGTATTTACAGAAGCCATGGACGGCTAATTTGAGATATTGGAGTCAAGTGCAAGTCACAATTTGAGAAGCATATATTGTGATTGTAAAATCTGGATGGTGTTGGGTTTACATGTTAGCCCATCTAAGAGAGGATGAAATCCAACTAGAGATACTGGTTAGGATTTCTTGTGAGTCTCTACTAAGAGTGGAGAGAGTTAGGGTTAGCTCTCGAGGAAGCAAAGTGGAGGAGAATTAGGGTTCTTAGAGAGAATGAGTTGTGGCTCTTTGTCTTGAGCTTATTGTCATCCTTAGGCTTTGTAAGTGGCAAGAGAGTGGCTATAAATATTTATCTCCAAGTATCAACAGATATCAAAATTTGTCGAAGTCTTTCAACTCTTTGCCCAATGTTGAAATCTTGATTTGGATTGGATTCATTTTGCATTTATTAGCAGTATGGAATCTTGATACATTAATCAAAGTATTGCAGCTATGTAAATTGCTAGACTTTGTGGGAAAAATTAGATTGTATTTGCTAGAAATTAGCCCATTTATTTATGACTCATTTCCATAATTCCAAAGCATGCATGGTTTAGTACCATATTGCTAAGGAAAGGTGATGAAGACCGATTTATAAGGTGGAGTCCTCACCACTCCTTGAATATGGATAGAGATGGTATGAGGAGGGTTCTGTCTAGTCACACGCGCGTGTGCACGTGCGCGCGTATTCGTGTATTTTCGCGTGAAAATCACGTGACTTGTGACTTGCGACGTGCGTGCCGTGACGTGGCGCGCCACTTGGTAGACCAAGTCCAGCTTTATTTTTTGCTGAACCCTGCACCTCACTCTCTATGTTTGAATGAGATTCAAACTTTTGAATTTGAGGCTTAATTGGTTTTTGATGACAGATAGTTACCAGTGGGTAAACCACTGGTTAAATATTATTAGTTACCAGTGAATTATTTCAGTTCAATGGGGCAGTTACTAGAGAGTAATTTGCATATCTTTATATACCTGGGGACGTCCAAGGTATAGAGGTTATAATCTCTCACTGCCATCATCTCTTACTTCTGCCAACTTGTGCTGTTGTATTACGCCGTCTGGACTTTGCCAACCTTTCTTCTCGACGTGCACCTGGAAGGACGGAGAACGGTTATCTCCGAACCATTGCCGCAGAGAGTACCTGCACGGGGCGGCAATAAGGTTTCTGGGCAGTGCATTTGTGCAACCACTCCTGCACTGCGTCATCTACGTTCTGCACTGCGTCAAGCCAACGCGACTTCCTGTTCTTCTTCAGGCTAACAAGTAAGTCGTTCGCGCGCATGTACGACTTTGTTACTATATTTTTCTTGAGTATTTTCTGAAATATGATGAGTAGCCTGCTGTTAGTAGTAAGTTTTGCATCACTAGTTTATTGTATTTGTCTCCTCATAAAATTTGGAATTAAAATATTGCCCACATTTGTAACAATCCAAAAACCTTATTGTGAATTTTGTTGCAATACAGCAATGGCTAGTGCTTCTGATGCGATGAAACCTAAGAGGTTTTCTGGTCAGAACTTTCATAGATGGCAGACTAGAGTCAAGTTTTGGCTCATGTCTTTGGGGTTGTGGTGGGTTATCCACCCGCAGTATCCATTTACGATTGAGTTGTACATGTAGTTTGAAATTGTGAACAATACTGCTCTTGGCTACATTCTGACTATTCTGACAGATCAGCTCTATGATATGTACATGGACTATAAGTCCGCCACTGAGTTATGGGATGCACTAGAGCATAAATATGCAAAGGTAGAGGTAGGTCGCTGGCTCTACATATGTGAGCAATTTTTTGACTTTAGCATGGATGAGGCTAAGTCCATAGTTGGACAAGCTCATGACCTCCAACTAGTAATCGGTGAGATTGCACACCTGGGTTGTGTGTTGCCTCCAAAGTTTGTGGCTACGGGCATTGTTGCTAAACTCCCTGCCTCTTGGCGGGATTTTGCTACTAACTTGAAACATAAGAGGGAAGAGATTTCTGTTGAGGATCTCATTACAGCCCTTGATGTGGAAGAAAAAGCAAGAGCAAAAGATGCACTTAGCACATCTGGCCAGAACAATGCAAATGTCATACAGAAAAAGACTGTTGCTAAGAAGTACAAATCCAACAAATCGAACAAGACAATTAGCTTTAAGAAAAAATGAGAAAAAAGATTTGAAGGATAACCTGCTTTGTGTGCGGAAAAGGCTGTCATATGGCGAAGGACTGTCGTTTCCGCAAGATCGGAGATGGTGAACAGCCTAAGAAGAAGGCTGTTAACGTGACCATAGGCGAGACCTCGACTTCAGTAGGGTATGGTAATTCACCTGTTGTCTTTTCAGCTTGTCAATCCACTGATTGGTAGGTTGATACTGGAGCTAATATTCACGTATGTTCTGATATTTCCTTGTTTTCTTCTTATCAGACAGCAGGGGCTTCCTCCGTCCTAATGGGAAATGGGTCACATGCTTCTGTTCTTGGTGTTGGCACGGTGAATCTGAAGCTTACTTCAGGGAAGACTGTCCACTTAAAAAACGTGCAACATGCTCCTACAATAAAGAAGAACCTCGCTAGTGGTTCTCTCCTATGCAGGGACAATTATAAGCTAGTTTTTGAGTCAAATAAAGTTGTAATGTCTAAGTTCGGAAAATTTGTTGGTAAAGGCTATGAGAACGGAGGCTTGTTTCGCCTAAGCATTTTAGAGTCTTGTTATAATCTGAATATTTCAACTGGTTTAAATAAATGTGAGGCAAATATTTGGCATTCTCATTTCTATCATATTGGTTTTGATAGTATTGCTAGAATGTCCAGATTAGATTTAATTCCGAAATGTGAAATTGTCAAAGGATCCAAGTGCTAGTCATGTGTGCAAGCAAAGCAACCTCGAAAACCCTTTAAGGGATTAGAGGATGAAAAGAACTTGGCACCTTTAGATCTTATTCATTTAGATTTGTGTGAAATGAATGGATTATTGACAAAAGGAGGCAAAAGATATTTTCTAACTTTTATTGATGATGCAACATGCTATTGCTACGTGTATTTGCTGAAAACTAAAGATGAAGCTTTAAACTACTTTAAAACGTATAAGGCTGAGGTTGAGAACCAACTAGAAAAGAAAATAAAAAGATTGAGATCTGATCGTGGAGGAGAGTATGTCTCTCATGAATTCTCCCAATTCTGTTTTGAGCATGGAATAGTCCATGAATTTACACCACCATATTCACGCCAATCAAACGGGGTAGCTGAGAGGAAAAACCGAACACTAACAGACTTGGTTAATGCCATGTTAGAGAGTGCCGGTATGCTTAAGGCATGGTGGGGGGAAGCTATTCTAACAACAACTTTCGTCCTAAACAGTGTAATTACTAAAAAGAGTGAGATTACTCCATATGAGGGATGGAAGGGGAGAAAACCTAATTTTAATTTTCTGCGAACTTGGGGGTGTTCGCAAAAGTCAATATACCATTGCAGAAAAAGAGAAAACTTGGACCAAAAACAGTCGATTGTATTTTTCTAGGATATGCTCAAAATAGCACGGCCTATAGATTTTTAATAGTTAAATCAGAAACTCCTAAGATTATTGCTAATACAATAATGGAGTCTTGAGATGCTTCATTCTTTGATAATATCTTTCCTATGATAACATCAGGCAATACTTCACGAACAGAGAATGTTCAAACGGATAATATTGAAGTGAGAATAATCAAACTTCTGAACTTCCCACCATTTCTGAACCAATATGTGATATCCCTGAGGAGGATAACAATCTAGTCGTAGAAGCTCCTCACAGGAGCAAGAGACAAAGGGTTGAGAAAATATTTGGTGACGACTTTATTGTATACCTCGTGGATGATGTGCCAAAGACTCTTTCGGAGGCTTATGCATCTTCTGATGCTGAGTATTGGAACGAGGCAGTCCATAGCGAGATGGACTCTATCATGGCTAATGGGACTTGGGAGATCACAGAACGTCCTATCGGGTGTAAACCTGTAGGATGTAAGTGGATCTTTAAAAAGAAACTAAGGCCTGATGGAACTATTGAGAAGTACAAGGCAAGACTTGTGGCCAAGAGTTACACCCAGAGAGATGAAAAAGATTTCTTTGATACCTATTCTCCTATCGCCAGACTAACTACCATTAGAGTGCTCCTTGCGTTAGCATCTTCGTATGGTCTACATGTTCATCAAATGGATGTGAAGATAGCTTTCCTTAATGGTGAGTTGGAGGAAGAAATCTATATGGATCAACCGGATGGTTTTGTGATTTCTGGACAGGAAAATAAAGTATGCAGATTATTGAAATCTTTGTATGGCCTAAAACAAGCACTTAAACAATGGCACGAGAAGTTTGACAAAACTTTGACATCCGCTGGCTTTGTTGTGAATGAAGCTGATAAATGTGTGTATTATCGTTATGGTGGGGGTCAAGGAGTTATCTTATGTCTGTATGTAGATGACATACTTATATTTGGAACAAACTCTACCGTAATTGACGAGGTCAAATCTTTCTTATCTCGGTGTTTTGATATGAAAGACTTGAGAGAGGCATATGTCATTCTGAATATTAAATTGATCAAAAGTAAGGATGGGATTACTTTGAATCAATCCCATTATGCTGAGAAAATATTGAGCCGGTTCGGTTTTGACAATTGTAAAATTTCTCCAACACTCTATGATGCGAGCATTAAGCTTCAAAAGAACCAGGGGTTAGGAAAAGATCAATTAAGACATTCACAAATTATTGGGTCACTTATGTATTTAGCTGGTGCCACAAAACCTGACATTTCATTTGTTGTGAGCAAATTAAGTCAGTTTACGTCTAACCCAGGAGATGATCACTAGGAGGCACTTGAAAAAGTGTTGCGCTACTTGAGAGGCACAACATCTTTTGGAATACATTATTCTGGACACCCTTCTGTATTAGAAGGATACAGTGACTCTAATTGGATCTCTGATGCAGATGAGATCAAAACTACAAGTGGTTATGTATTCACTTTAGGTGGTGCTGCAGTTTTATGGAGGTCTTGCAAACAGACCATATTGACGAGGTCAACTATGGAAGCGAAACTTGTAGCACTTGACACAGCCACAGTTGAGGCTGAATGGCTGAGAGAGCTTCTATTGGACTTGCCATTGGTTGAGAAACCAATACCTGCAATCCTGATGTACTGTGATAATCAAACAGTGTTGGCCAAAGTCACAAGTACAAAGGATAATATGAAGTCCTCTAGACATGTGAAGCGTAGGCTTAAATCTGCCAGAAAACTAAGAAACTCCGAAGTGATTACTGTAAACTATATTCAAACTGAGAAAAATCTGGCAGACCCATTTACAAAGGGGTTAGCACGGAAAGCGATTTCCATTGCATATATGGACATGGGAATGAGGCCCATTTAAGTTACATCACAATGGTAACCCATACCTTCTTGATCGAAGATCCCGTGACTTAGGTAATGGGAAAAACAAATTGATGTTGTAACAAGAGAGTATATATTTATTGTACCCATGTCCTAATAAACAATATACTTTCGACTGTATGGAAAGTTGGCATAAAGCCTTAATGTATTCTATTGTCCAAATAAGGAAAATGTATTAGCCTACAGGATACCTAGAAAGAATACACCTACTTGAGCTTAACTGTGTGATCGCAATTCACGAGAACGGGCATTCTCTAGAAAGCTCATGAGCAGATAAGGGAGCATTACCATATAACACTCCGTTTAGGCATGGTTCATTGGTAGCCTAGTACCAGTTGAGACTTCAAGTGAATTCAAGGCATAGTCCATTCATCAGTTGTGAGAAGATAAATCTTGTCATTCTAGGTGCAAGTTCAATTCAACCCGTACATGACTTACACTAAAAGACTGGTATATTAACAGTACTTCAGCACAATATCTTTGTCATCTGTTTACTTCTTGCTTTGGAATTGGTGGGAGATTGTTAGAAATTGGCTCATTTATTTATGGCCCATTTCCTTAATTCCAAAGCATGCATGGTTTAGTACCATATTGCTAAGGAAAGGTGAGGAAGATCGATTTATAAGGTAGAGTCCTCACCACTCCTTGAATATGAATAGAGATGGTATGACGAGGGTTCTGTCTAGTCACACGCGCGCAGCGTATTTTCGCGTGAAAATCGCGTGACTTGTGACGCGCGACCGTGCGGTGACGTGGGGCGCCACTTGGCAGACCAAGTCCATCTTTATTTTTTGCTGAACCCTGCACCTCACTCTCTCTGTTTGAATGAGATTCAAACTTTTGAATTTGAGGCTTAATTGGGTTTTGATGACAGGCAGTTACCAGTGGGTAAATCACTGGTTAAATATTATCAGTTACCAGTGAATTATTGAGCTGTGAGCAGTTACCAGTGAATTATTTCAGTTCAATGGAGTAGTTACTAGAGAATAATTTGCATATCTTTATATACCTAGAGACGTCCAAGGTATAGAGGTTAGAATCTCTCACTGCCAGCATCTCTTACTTCCACCAACTTGTGCTGTTGTATTGCGTCGTCTGGACTTCGCCAACCATTCTTCTCGGCGTGCACCTGGAAGGAGGTAGAGCGGTTATCTTTGAACCATTGCCGCAGAGAGTACCTGCACGGGGCGGCAATAAGGTTTCTGGGCAGCGCATTTGCGCGACCGCTCCTGCACTGTGTCATTTACGTTCTGCACTGCATCAAGCCTGCGCTGCTTCCTGTTCTTCTTCAGGCTAACAAGTAAGTCGTTCGCGCACACTACGATTTTGTTACTATATTTGTCTTGAGTATTTTCTGAAGTATGATGAGTAGCCTGCTGTTAGTAAGTAAGTTTTGCATCACTAGTTTATTGTATTTGTCTCCTCATAAACTTTGGAATTAAAATATTGCACACATTTGTAATAGTATTATTTAATGATGTTTTAAAAATGGTAGAGTGGAAAATCAATGTGGTACATAATTAAATGATGAAAATGTTGAATTATTATAACAGTGTATGATTTTTTCCATAGTGAATATCCTACTTTGAATTTGAATTTTTTAATGGTAGTCAGCTGAGATTATCATTTATAACATAAATTGTATTGTAGGTGTCTTTGATATTGAAATTACGAAGTGATATTGCTTAATAGTTGTCTCTAACTAGAATAATAGAGGCACATGCATTGGTCTATCATGCAATATTTTGGAGTTTATCTGGGTTTTATAGTTACAATCTTAATGCAATTCTATCTCGATTGTGCATAATTGAAGATGATTATCCTTAAAGGAACTAAGGCGATTGGATTCAATGAGAAATCTATATTTAGGTGCTTGTGGAATTAACTATGAATGGTATTACTTTTGTGAAGAATTTTTGCTAGTGCATTAAATGATTTGTGTAGTAGAGTTTCTCTAGATTTGTAGGGATGTTGCAATAAACTTTGAAGCCGTCAATTTAAAAGAAATGTCTATGGTATGTGATGTTTTGGAATTTTATGATTCAAGAGAAAACTATGCTTAGAATTCAAGAGTGACACACTTTTCTAGGGGTAGTGAAATATCCTCAGTTTCTTGTTTGATTTATGTGTTTATGTCTGAAGTCATTTGTAAAGTGAAGTGGTTTCATGGTGGTATGTATGACCCTTTTGTTTTTTTAGAAATTACTCAGTTTCCTGTTATTTTGGGCATTTGAGTAATTTTTCCTTCGGCTTGTGTGGTTTTTCTATGCAAACCGCTTATTTGGGAAATGGAATAGTTTCTTAGTGAATATTTAATTTTCAAAGTGGACTCTTTTGAAAGAGAGTTGATTTAGTGAATGTTGTATGAACTTCTCCACATGTTAAAGATATGCTTCCTGCAAAGAGAAGTGATCATGTGAGAGATAAAGGAAGAGTTCTTTGTGTCAATGAGAAATAGTGCATTTGCGCTTTTTTGTGCCTTGAAAAGAAAAGATGACCTTTGGTATTCAGGAGTTCGTTTTGGATTCCTTTTTGTGAGGCGGGTTTGTACGTGGATGTTTATTGAAGTGTTTCAATTCTTGTGAGAAGAATGGGTAGAGGTAGAATTCAAGAACGAATTCTTTTAAGGAGGGGAGAATACAAAATCCCAACTTAAATATGTAAATTAGTTAATAAAAGATTAAATAGTTGGTGCAATTTAGGCCCAATAGGCCGTTAGTGGCTAATCTCCTTCGATTCTAACCCTATTTAGCCAGGCCTATTTAAGCCATGCCCTTAGCCCTGCTTTGATGCACCTATGCGCCATCTTCCTTGTGTGCATGCAACCACCACCCTTGCTTTCCAATCTACCGCTGCCCTTGTTCTGTGTTCGTGCTCCTGCACGGACGCATGCATGCGCACTGGCCGCTGTCGTTGCATGCTGGTTGTGCTGTTGCTGTTGGTCGATTTGGTCGTCCATCCTGCTGTGATTGTGGGTAGTTTACAGAGTAACTACGCGACAGAGTAGTTGTTGCACTGCCAACAGTTGGTTCTTTTCTTGCCTCGATGGCCATGCTACACACTAGCTCTGCCTCCACATATAGCATTAGCAGCATTGGCTTGCCACACGTGAACCTCTAGCCTCCCATGCACGTGTTTGTGGCCAGGGCTGCCACTATTTATTGCCATTGTTGCTTGTTGCCTATTTCAGTTTGCTGATCCGAAGCACCTGCTGCATGGTGTGCTTCTATGCTGCTGCTTCATGAGGAGAAGAGGAGGATGAGCTCATCGGCTCATCATCTTCAGCATTCACATTTAGGTAAAGATACAAAATCCTCAGTTCTCACATTTTTAATGTTGTGCGTAGATTGGTACCAGTAGATACGATAGATCATGCTTGGGAAGTCAAAAAGGCCCATTTAGTAGATTAATTTCGTGACCAGAGTATTGGACTAGTTTTTGGATACTGTATATGCATAATATTAAAATGTGATATACTAGAGAGTTGTTTATAATTTTAATACCTTTCCAATGAATATACATTTGCAAAGTTGGGTTCCGTAGTCTGGGAGTAATGCTAATCGTAAATCTGCTATTTCGAAAAACGTCATGCTGGATGGTGTCACAATAATTCATAGATTAAAAAATAGTAGATGGCAAATTGGTTTGAGGTCACGCTAGTTTTGGTTAGGAAGGAAGGGAGGTGTTAGAGATGAGTTTTGAGTACCGTTGTTCGTTAGGATTTGCTGTTGGAATTGTGGGCAAGTTTTAGCATAGTTGCATCCTATTTCATAACTTTCATATAATATAAAAAGTTGTAGACAATTCTTTAAGGTTTTCATAGAGTACAAGAACATTGGATTTGATTGAGCTGATTAGGAGTTATGGATTCAGGAAGACTGTTGTCCAGAAATTGGTTCCTGCTGGACACAGTCATGGAAAACTACAATTTGGGTCTAGTGGATGGCCGAATTAAGTTATGAGCATAACTAAAGGAAGGCATATAACTTTCTTTAGATTTTATAAGCAGTATGGTTTGCTATGGTTGGATGGGTAAAGCAATAGACATGAAATTGCTAAACCTACTATCCAGTAAGATAATTGAACGGTTATCTAGGTTAAAAATGAAGAGTTAAATGGATTAATCAGGGTTTGTGGCCATCTAAGATAGTGCAGAAAATTTTGTGTAGCTTCCAGAATATATATGGTTTTACAATGTTAGGGCCTCTGAGTCGAGAGTTATGGTATTTTTATTGCCGGGACAATGGGAGAAGATTGTCCAGTAAAGAAGGGGTGATTAGCTTGGGAAAACATGTAGAAGAGACATTACATATTTTGATGTTTATGTACCATTGTGGTATATTGTTGAAATTAGATATTTACTGTCAGGGGAGTAACTTCAAGATTGATGTCATCTTCACATCAATTCATCCCTCATGGTTAGAAAAAGGCAAGTACATGGTAGAATAGTAACACGGGTTGTTTGTACTTACTGTTTTATGTTAATACAGTACGTAACATGCCAATTTACATGTTTACACTTATTTTCTATAATTCTCATATGATTATGGATTAAATGATGATAATAATAAATGGTTAATGTTGATAAACGATTAATAATTGAAAGAATCATTACATTTGCATAATGAGCATTCATACTGAAAAGAGGTGATCTATGTGACCCTCTAGAGCCTACTTTGTGTGGGCGACCCATGAGAGAGAGTAGAGTAAGACCTACTTTGGTAGGCACTTTACGAGAGTGGAGATGAGGTCCAAGAAAAAAATAGGCTTGTGGTCCTTACATGAAAGAGGGCAGGCTTGAGCGTGCATCAATGGGTGTAACACTCTGCTATACCACTATATGCGAAAGAGAAGTTGAGACATGTGCACAAGCATTGCATTACATGCCATCAATGGAAGTGACGAGATATTCATAAATGCTTAATGTTATGGTTACATGGTTAATGTGAATAACATGAAAGGGTGTGTATTTGCCATACTTATGATCATCTACATTACTTCAATGTTCAAAATGAGTTAATAAATTATGAATTAAGATGGTGATACATATATGTTGATGTTTACTACTTTATTATATGCTTGCTGAGTCTTTGGAGTCACCCTTGCTTTATTATTTTTAGGTGATTGTGGTAGGCGACATGCATGGATGGAACAGCGTGGTCGAAATACTATGATCGAACCACGTGGTCAAAATATCACAATGATTGAACCATGTGGTTGAAATATGGGCATCGACCAACGTGGTCACGATATGGGTATCGACCAACGTGGTCAGAATATGCGTATCGACCAATGTGGTCGAAATATGAGTATCGACTAACGTGATCGAAATATGAGTATCGACCAAAATATGAGTATCAACCATCGTGATCAAAACATGAGTATCAACCATTATAGTCGTGATATGGGTATCGACCAAATTGGTCGAGATATGAGTATCAACCAACGTGGTTGACATATGTGCATCGACCAACGTGGTCAAAATACCGTCGTGGTCGAAATATAAGTATTGACTAATGTGGTCGACACATGAGTATCGACCATCGTGGTTGAAAAATGAGTATCGACCAACGTGGTCGAAACATGAGTATCGACCAACGTAGTTGTGATATGGGTATCAACCAAAGTGGTCGAAATATGAGTATCGACCAACGTGGTCGAAACAAGAGTACCGACCATCATGGTTGCGATATGGGTATCGACCAACGTGGTCAAAATATGAGTATCGACCAACGTGGTCAAAATATGCGTATCGACCAACATGATCGAAATATGAGTATTGACCATCGTTGTTGAAATATGATGGTTATCCAATGTGGTCGAAGTATTATAGCCGATTGAGTATTGTTCATTACGAGTGTTGTTCATTTTCTAGTACTGTCAAGACTTCTGCTTGTTTTCGACCACTTTACCTCTGATCACTCGCTAGTTGTTTTGACCACTTTGAAGCAGTCTAGACCACATGAAGGAGACTACGACCACTCAATGTTGGACTTTGACATTGGAAACGACTGCTTCGCTCCAACCATGAATCAACGGTCATAAAATGGGTCTCCCTTCGGACTTCTCTGATCGCACATGAGTTGCCGATCGAACTAGTCCGAACTTTTTTGTCACCGATCGGATGGTCCGCACATTTTCATCGCCGATTGGACGGTCTGAACATCTTCGATGCAGATCAGACTGGTCCGATCGTCTTCTCTTCACACCCTAGGCGATGATTTCGATAGCTAATATAGAATCTTTAGTGGTGCTCAAATCGCTGCACCTTTTATCAACCTTTGTTTTTCGTGGTCACTTCTCTAGATGAACATCATCATACATTGAACTTTATCTCTGCCCCAAGACATCATGCTCGTAAGAAACTGGTTATTTATCATTCGACTTGCAGTCTTATCTTTTTATTTTGTAAGCACCCCCTTTCTTACGGAAGTGCTTGTTTCTACGCATGGGTGCATTGGCTTCGCATGATGCATGCTTACGAGTGCTATTAGATCCAGGTGCATGCCTTGAGAGTCATTTACACGCGAGTGAGCGCGTGGTTTAGTACTCATTGAAAATAACAACATGATCGTCCAACGTGGTCAAAATACGATGGTCGACCAACGTAGTAGAAATATTTTGGTCGACCAGCGTGGTCGAGATATCATGGTTGACCAGTATGGTTGAGATATCATGGTCGACCAGCGTAGTCAAAATATTTTGGTCGAGTAGTGTGCTCGAGATATCATGGTCGGCCAGCGTAGTCGAAAATGTTTTGGTCGACCAGCATAGTCAAAATATCATGGTCAATCAGCATAGTCGAAATATTTTGGTTGACCAGCATAGTCGAAATGTTTTGGTTGACCAGTGTGGTCAAGATATCATGATCGACCAGCGTGGTTGAATGTATTGGTCGACCAGTCTATATGCTAACTGATATGTTAGTGTGTTGGTGTGGACAGTAACGGTGGAGGTGATGGTGGCGGATAAGCTGGAGGTAATGACGGATCCAATGGTTATAGCACTGGTGGCACTAGTTCTTGTGTTAGCTATCAAATCAGCTCTGCAAATGCAAATACTAACGGCAACCATTGTGGCCAAGGTAGGGTTCAGAATGGTGGGAGCGGTGCGGTGTAGGCGGTGGATCTAGGTATAGTGATGCACACCATTAAAATAACTCTGTGGGTTCCGAGTTTATTACGGTGGCTTACAAGTTGCAACTGCCGTGGAGTATATGTCGTTTCTTTATCTCTGTCTGAATGTTTCTTTGATTTAAGCACATGCATGATGCATGAATAACTCCTCGCTTGTGTTACTACTACTTACGCACCTACGAATAACACGTTATGACTTACAAAATATTAATGAAAATTTCACAGATTAAATTTTATGTGCATGAAAATTGTTGCTAGCTAGTCTTATACCGAAATTGTGAGTCCTTTCCCGTTGGAGTGACTTGCGTTCTTCCACCTTGAGAACTATGGCTAGCAAGAGTTGAGTGACAGGAGAATTTGATTTCCATGTTTGGAGTGATTCAGATAATGTTTGCATGGTTAAGGAATGGAGTTATACACAGGTGGTGGGATAGTGCAGTTGGATTAATTCGTCTTGCATATGGATGATGCTAAGGCCCTGTTCTTTTTAATTTTTAAAAGCTGCTTTTCGATTTTTCTACAGTAACTATATTTTAAACGGAGTATCTTTTTAAGATAAGATTTACTAATTAATTGTAGTACATACTGTACCGACTTCATTTATATCGACAAAAACCACACATAAGTTTCTGTTACTCTGTAATCTCTCGTACAAACAGTCCAAAAGTCACAAGCCGCTGCCAAAAGCTATAAGATTCAGCCAAAAAGAACAGGTCCTTTGTTTCTTAATTTGGTTGCTTGTACGAGGTGGTTCGGGATTTTGTTTTGTAGCATGTATATGTTGAGGTAGGATGAAAAAAAAGATGTCCTTTGTTTGTTTGCTTGCCTATACAAAATATATATAGTATGGGATTTTTTGGTGTTCTATTGGTTGTAACCGATGACTTTTAGCTGAAATAAATAGTAATGACCCGTGATCCTCTGTATTATCTCGAAGCGAGACGGGAGCAAGCGAAATAGAAAAGCCACTTCAAATAACCAGTTGTTTGTATTGGCTTCTGACTTTTCTAAATAGAAGCTAATACGACCCCCCTATAAGGTTTCATGTTTATTTTTTTATGGTGTATGGGTGGTAAGACAAGGTTGAATCTGAATAAGATGGTATATGATATAGAGCCCATTCTAGTGTTTGGTTGGTGAGATACAGTGGCGGAGTAAGGATTTAGTTACGCCTAGGGCTCAGTGGTGAAATGGTCTAGGCTATCTGGATTGGACTATGAAAATATTACCTAAGTTAGACTGAATTTACCCGAACTGTACACTAGATATTTTTTCACGCCTCGAACTAAAGTCTACCCTGTCCGAGGTGTGACTCCGCCCCTGGTGAGATAGTATCAACTCAATAATACAGCCTGGTAGAATATTCCTCTTTACGTCGTACCGCGAGATACCAGTTTTTTTCCGAACGAACTCGTACAACATTACTAATTGCGTATGGTTAGTGGCGATTAGTGATGATAAGTGGAACTTAAGTTATGTTTAACTATCATTAGCTATTATTAGTGGTAATTCGTGATGATTAGAGGTAACTAGTGATGACTTAGGTTGTGTTTAACTATAATTAGTGATGATTAGTGCTAATTATTCCAGTTTATTGATCATTATAAACATAAAAAAAGTTATGTAAGAAAAAAGTTATACACATGGTGCATAGCATTCAAGCAATTAAACGCCATTTCAACCATCCTGATCAAACCATACAAACAACCAAACATAATCTCGTAACATCCTGTAACTCAACCAAATAATCTACGGGCACTTTGCAGCACTGTTCTGGCAATGAAATGAACATCTGGACAGGAAAATAACATTTTCGAGAATGTTGATTGTGCAGAGTACACATGCTCTTGAATTGAGTACATATTGACAGATAGTACACAGAAAGTAGAAGCATACGAGGATAGCACATTGATTCCATATTCTTGACACCACTTTGTAAGAAAAATATGACAACTGAAGTAGAATGAAGGCATCTTTACATCCTATAAATGTAGTAATATGCTTTGGCTAACTTGACTTTTCTCTACAACATATTCACTGATGATAAGCAATTATGGGACAGAGCTGTTTTTGCATCTTTTTTAGAACAGAGTAGTGTTTGTGTCAACAAGTTCAGAAATCGTATACCCCAACGACCAAGGACCCTTCCACAAAGCATGTTGAAGAAGAGCCGCAGTACAAGGATGGTCTGGCCATTTTTTTGAAAAATCTGACAGGTCTCCGCCCGCTAACAGCGACTGGCACTAACAGAGGCGACGGAAGTGGCGCGAATCAGCACAAAGTTCAATTTTTTAGTGGCACACCCGGGACGTAGGTAACTTTTGAATTTTTTATACGGATAATCCATTTTTTATTCGAAATTACAGAAATATACCCGTGGGAAAAATTTTTACAAAAATAGGCTCAAGTCGCCCAATGGTAAAGCGACTGGAGCCTATCGCCCAACCAGAAGCCGACTCTATCCATGTCGCTCTACCATCGGGCGATTGTATCCAGTCGCCCTCCCATTGGGCGACTTTCATGCAGTCGCCCAATGGTAGAGCGACAAGGATCAAACTTTCGCCAAAAATAGTGAAAATTGGTGGAGCTATTCTTCATACATCCAAAAGCCTTCAGAAAAAATTTTGACCAATTTCGGATACGGGATCAAAAGTTATAGCAGTTTCAATCGAGTCTATGTACCGAACGTTCTACGGTCCAGCAGATTTTTTTACCAGTTTAAGTGCAGTCGCCCAATGGGAGGGCGACTGGATGCAGTCGCCCAATGGTAGAGCGATAGGGACAGAGTCGGCTTCTGGTTGGGCGATAGGCTCCAGTCGCCCTCCCATTGGGCGACTTGAGCCTATTTTTGTAAAAAATTTCTTGCGGGTATATTTCTGTAATTTCGAATAAGAAATGGATTATTCGTACAAAAAACTCGGTAACTTTTAGTGGCTTATAAGGAATTTTCACTCTTAAATATTATGTTCATTTCACATCCTTTATGAATGTAGATGCCCCAGACCTGGTTTCTTTAAATCAGGGTGATTGCATCATCTCTTGTGTTTTTAGAGATTTGAGCAAAAAACTTTTCCCCATAGAAATACATTTTGTAGGGTGGTACGGCTGTTCAGAGTGAACTTGCCCGTCTCCTCATGACCTGCCGCAACTCAACATGTCGGGCCTGTTTGGTTGCTCAGATCTGGTTGAACCAGTGGACGGATCTGAGGTTTCCTTGTTTGGTTGCACAGTCATTGGGTTCAACGACTCTGCTCATGCAAGATTCCCCATGACCGAGCTCGAGAAAGCGTGGGAATCGGGCGTTTACAGGTAGCAGAGCTCGCGGGATGCGGTGATTAGTCGATTGATGATGTTATTAGTGTATATTAGTAAATATCAAGTATTATTAACGTGTTTTGAAGAAGTTTAAGATATAATAAGATACGAACATCTCATATACCATATCTTCATAATCATAATCATAATCTTATATTATTTTTATCTCATGCAACATATCTTCGTACAGACAACCAAACAATATCTCTTCTCAGCCAGACTCTACTCGTACGTGAACCAAACACGACAGCGTTGCATGCGCTCAACCTGTCCCACGAGAGCCTGGCTCTCAGATACAAGTTAGGCTCTACTCATACGTGAACCAAACAGACCCGTCGTTTTGTCCAGTGCTGCATAGGCAGTCAACAAGACAAAACTTGCAACATGAATACTCGTGCAAATCAGAAATGGAATACTACAAAAAAGCGACGAGTTGCAACATGAAAACTAACGGTGGATGTTATGAAACAATCCAGCCTGCGTAACTTTGAGATAAAATCAGAAGCATCATTCTGCTGTCCGTTGTGCTGTGCATGGCCTACAGGCTGCTGGTTTATTTGAGAACTCCCATGATTATCAGCTATTCAAACAGAATCTCCTGTTTGCAAGCTATATCCATGTGCTCCCAATCATGTGCTAAGGGTCAGGGGAAACATGAAAACGCATGTCTCCTGAAGTAATTTGTAAACAATTCCCTCATTCTTTCAATCTTCATTTATCCATCAAGTTTCATATACTTGAAATGAGTTGCGGACGTCTTTGTTGGCCGGCAGTACAAGCGGTGTGGGACCAGACCAGCATGCGTGCCAACCAAGCCACAGACCGTGGGAGATGCCACACAAGATCAGGAGAATCAGAACAATTAGGAAGATCATTTACGATTGGTTAGGCTTCCTTTGTTAGAGATAAATTCCTTAGCTTGCAATCCATCCATAATATAAGGATGGGGAATTGACACGTTACGCAAGAAAGAAATCTTCCTCTACCTGTAATCTTGCCTTGCCCCTGCGCTTTCTCTTATCTTCCCCGCTACAAGCGCCGCCATTATCGTACAAGCGCCGCCATCGTCGTACGCCTTCACCACAGCACCACCGCGCCGGAGATCCCTCCATCCGCTCCACCCATCACTCACCACTCCAACCTCTGCTCACATCCCGTACACATCAAATGGCATATTTAAAAATGGAGTTATGTCAATACAGCATGTAATCTGAAGGAAACGCAGAACCCTGCAACCGGCTCTTTGATTTCTGCAAGCATAAAATCAACGCAATCAGACTTTCTTGAGCTTTCACTTTTTCCTCCCTTCAAACAAGTTATAGTCTCATATAAATAAGTCGGGATGGCCGCAACTCTTTCCATGTTTCTTCATGTGTGTCGCAGAACTTGCATATCAATAGATGGCTCTAAGCATGTCGATAACAACAAAACGACATGCAAGACTACCATACGGACAAAGAAAGTATTTTTATACAAGCAAAACAGAGCAGAATCAAACTTGCAATGGCATAGTAGAAGTATGTGATTTCATTATTTCATTTTTTTAGTAAACTGTACGGAACCCACATGTCACTTTGACATTTTGCAAAACACCTATTAATGTTTAAAAGTTGATATTTCTTGTAAAAAAGGTATAAAGTTGACAGAGGTAATACATGTGGGTAAGTTCTCCTTCTTCGGGCCAATATCTCTGAAAAGTTTATGTGGATGTCCGGTCTATTTTTTTTACCAAGGATCTGATTTCTGATCAGTTGCAACTAACAAGTAGAATTTGAAGTCCTGCAATAACCTGACAGTTACAACCGGTTGCCAAAAATCCTGGCCAGGTCCCCATTTTTTCCAAAAACTGGGCGAGTTGCATTTGAATTTAAATTTGGAGTGTTTCCTTTGAAGTCTGTAAAATTGCCGCAAAAGGATAATTAGATGAGATGAAAACTCCCAAAAACTTGTAGAGAAGAAAGTTCTCTGACCTTTCAGAGCGCTAATTTTTCCAATATGCAATCCCGTAATTACCTAAAGAAACCTCTCCCATGTAGGCAGACAAAGTGACCATTTCAACACACCCTGTGATCCAGCGCCCCGCATCAGAACTCTCTCCACTCTGCCAAACAAATGCTCTCTGTTATGTACCTTATCAAAACAAGATATGTGCATGCGTAAACAAACAGTTCCAGGAATTCATGCACATGAGAAACATACGTTAGAAGTGTTATGCTTGTGGGCATCACATTGGCACCTTGCATGTATGAGACAGGGCAGGAGCTCGGCCCATGCATTGGACAGAGGAACAGAGACACCTTGCATGTGTGAGATCCAAGCAGCAAAAGGATTCACACAGCTTGGGCTGTGAAGGCTGTGAAGGACACAATGTTCCAAATCTTCACCCCAAGTTGGTGGCAACCTAGAATACCAAAAAAGCAAAGAATTGAATGTTCCCGTGATGCAGGTAACTATGTTTAGGCTCCAGCAAAACTAAGATTTCATGCCTCTGCACTGTTAACATGAAAATGGTTATAGATGAGCTATGGAGAGATGACATACAGCACTTCAATTCAGTCCACCTAGTACATGGTTGAGCTGAACAAACCACAGGAAAATTTCATCAACAAACAGTGCTCTTGCATATCCAAGCAACATATAATCTTCATAACTATTTTGTCCAGAAAAATTGAGCACACATGTATGCCTTGGAGTTGTGTCATGGCAATAAGCTGTTGTAGAAAATTGTGCAAGCAGCAGTATATAGAAGATGCAAAGCAATGAATAGCTTCCTTCAATACATCAATGAACAATGGAACATCACCAATAGTCACCACAGGAGCATGTTCCCTCCTCAAAATGATGAAAGCGGTTGATGTCCCTCACAATGATTTCTTTTTTGACTATTTTGGATATCACCTTAAATATGGTATGGCAGTCCAAGCAGGAACGCAAATTCTTCATTATCCGAATTGGATGTCCAGGAGGTGTCATTACAAGCCCATATGCTAAAGCCAACCTCTCACAATGCACCCACAACATGCGAGCCTTTTGTTCCTCATCTACATCATGCAACACTACATTAATATCAGGAATATAACCTTCCCTAGTGGCCTTCAGGTTTAGCCATTCTAGCATTGCGTTTATCACTCGCATATCTGGATGGTTTGCTGAACCCACTGAAAAGGCATGAACTTCACCCTTGATCTCAACCCAACTAAGACCAGGCTCCTTCCTTACACCCATATTCCTCATTGATTTCCTCAAATGAGCAACTTGATCCAAACTTCCAGCTGCAGCATACATATTTGATAGCAAAACATAGGTTGTCTCGTCTTGTGGTTCAATCTCAAGTACCTTCTCTGCAGAAAATCTCCCCAGAGCCACATTTTTATGGACTATACAGGAGCTAAGTAACGCACGCCAAACCATAGCAGATGGTGCTGAAGGGATATCTCCAATAAACTTTAGAGCATCATGTAGACGGCCAGCCCGTCCTAGAAGCCTAACAATGCAAGTGTAATGCTCCATGGATGGTTCGATGCCATGATCAATCCTCATAGAATCAAACAGAGAGAGTCCTTGATTCACTAAACCCGTGCTACTGCAGACAGACAGAAGAGCAACAAAGGTGATATCATTGGCTTTAATACTACTCTTATTCATCCTGTCAAAAAGTTCTAGGGCATATGTAGCATGTCCATGAAGAGCATATCCTGAGATTACGGCATTCCATGAAATTACATCACACTCTTTCAGAGTTTCAAATATCTTGTGAGCATCCCTGATGCATCCACACTTAGCATATGTATCAATCAGTGAATTGCTTACAATGGTGTCATTATTGAATGTGGATTTCTCAATCAAACAGTGAACCTGACCAGCATGTTTAATGGATGCTGTGCCCGCACAAGCCCGGAGCACACTGGAGTATGTGACTTGAGTTGAAGGCATTCGAGCAGCACGCATATCTCGGAATACACTCAAAGCATCTTCTCCAAAACCAAATTGGCTGAAGCCAACAATAATTGTGTTCCAGCTCACCTCATTGGCATCCCGCAGTGATGAGAAGATCTCAAGTGAGCTTTCTATGTCACTGCACTTGGCATAGAGATCCATTAGTGCATTTCCAACAAATAGCTCAGACTCATGACCTATCTTTATAGCATGGTTATGAATTTGTTTCCCTAGATCCAAGAGGGCCATATTAGCACAAGCTTGCAGAACACTAGACAAACTAAATTCATTGGGCATCACAGAAGACCGCATCATTCTGAGGTACAGCTCAAAGGCCTGCTCGTTCTGATTGCTCTGTGCGTACTGGGATATCATCAAACTCCAAAGTATCACATCATCATGGGGAACCATCTCGAAAGCCAAGCGAGCATCCTCAATGTCCCCGCATTTGGCATACATATCAAGCAAAGCACCACAAACATGACGCTCAGCATCATAAAGTGTTTTTACTGAGCAGCCATGGATACCCTTGCCTAGCACAACTGACGACAAGCAAACCGCAGCCTTGAGCACACTTGTAAGTGCAAATGGGTTAGGTTTAGAACCCGCCACCCTCATCATGGAGAAAACCTGAAGCGCGTTCTCTGGACAGTCATTTTCAGAATAGCAAGAAACCATCGCAGTCCAAGCAACAACATCCTTACGCGTGATCCCATCAAACACGCGCATCGCATCGCTGACAACTCCGCACAGGGAGTAGGCATGGATTAGTGCTGACCCGACAAAGGCATTCCGGTCATGGCCCAGCTTGCACACGCAGGCATGCACACCCTGGGCAAGCCAGGGCTCGTCCATAGCAGTAACCAGCTTCAGCACCGTGGTGAGCACGAACTGGTTCACCTCGTGCCCCTCCCTCTGAAGCCTCCGAAACAGCGCCGTGGACTCCCCAAACTCTCCCCGCTGCGCGTGGCCCTGGACGAGCGTGACGAAGGACACCATATTCCGCTCCGGCATTCCGTCGAACACCCTGTGCGCGCCAGCGAGGTGCCCGAGCTTCGCATAGAAGTTGAGCAGGATGTTGGCGCAGAAGAGGTCGAGCCGCGCCACGCCGCCGCACCGCACAACGTGGCCGTGCACGGCGCGGCCGCCGCGGGCGTCGCCGCGCGCGATGCAGCCCTGCAGGAGCCTGGCGCACGCGAAAGAGTCGACACTGGGGAGGGCGAGCGAGCTGAGCTCGTCCTCCAGCCACTGCAGCGCCGCGTTGGCCGCGAGGTCGCGGCGGGGCGGCGGATTGGGGCTGGAGAAGGCGGGAAGGAGGCGGCGGTTCAGTCGTCGGATCATCCGGCGGCGAGGGCAGCAGCAGCGCGGCCAATTTGATTTTCGTCGGCTAAGCCGGATGCTTCCATAAGACCATGACTGGCTGAGATAAACGTCCAAGATGCGGGCACAAACCACCGCTGCAAGTCGGTGACGCCGCAAACCACCGCTGCAGCGGACACAGGATGCGGGCGGCGGCCGTGGCGGAAGAAAACTGGTCTGGATTGGAGCCGCGCGTGCCCAGGGCAGTGCAGAAGAACAGCGGCTATGCTGCCCAGCAGCTGAGGGGATCGGCGCCGGCGGCCGGGAAGAAGAATTTGTGGGGAAGCGAAATACTACGGAGTACAGGCTACGCTTGTTGTATTGTATTTGTAGAGCAATCAGGGCCTTCCGGTCAAATTTTTAACGGATCATATTGATTGTTGAAATATCAGTACTACATTACCAATTGTTCCAATGATAATTAATTATATTTGCTATCCCAAAGAAATTTGTGCATTTCTCTAGTGACTATGGCATGTTGATATTGCTTATGCTTATGGTTTCTGCTTTTAAAAATAGAAGTCGGTAGTAGCACTTTAGTTTCTATAAACCATACTATTCGTTTTAATATATTGTAATATATTTTGTACTTTATTTATATCGTTATTCCGTAAGTTGTATGACGGTTCGAATGTTACAGTGACTTCTATTACACCGTCTTTCTTACATAATACACTATTATTCTTCAGCCACTACTATTCATCGATCGCTTCTACCGACCACTACTATTTATCAGCTGTAACAAAAAAAAACCATCAACACAAGCTATTATAAACAAAATGCTTGGTCTTTTTTTAGACTGTAAGAGCTACTTATGTTTGTTTTTATCGAACACACAAATTTGATGATTGGTAAAAATAAATTATGAAACTTAAAATGTTTAGTGTATATTTCTTTTTAAATTTTGATGTGCTACACTCTCTTATATGTACTTACTAATATAATATAATATAATATAATATAATATAATATAATATAATATAATATAATATAATATAATATAATATAATATAATATAATATAATATAATATAATATAATATAATATAATATAATATAAAAAGCACGATTTTTTTAAATAAGTCAGGAATTACTCCCACTTCTCCCGATGCCGCCACCACATCTCCCCGCCCCGCCCGCTGCCGCCGCTCATTCTTCCCGCCCACCCGCGGCTCTTTCTTCCTGGCCACCCGGCGGACCTCAAGAAGGAGATCAAGAAGCTACAGCGGTACAGGGGCAAGAAGGTGAGCCCACGAGCTTCCGCGCCGTTGTAGCCCTTAGCTTCTAGTTTATGTATACGTTGTAGATGTCATTTTCTTGATCTTAGTAAAAATGTTGAGGGGTCTTCACGTCTCCTCTGCAGATCTTTCAGAGTTTGCAACTTTTGTGTTGTCTGATCCAGCTCATCCTCGAAGGAAGAAATCAAGGCAGTATTGGACGAAAGTTTTTCTCAGCCTCTCTCGATAAATATCTTCTCTTTCTCTATGCTAACACAGTAACTCAACGGAGGCTCGTATTGCAGCCAGATCAGTTGTAGTTGTATTTAGGTTTGCTCTTGCCTGCTCAAGTTCCATTGAGACTTGTGAAACGGTGAAGAAAGAGAGAGGTTGGGAGAATTGCCATACAAAGAGGTGTTGCTTTTCTGTGTATTTATAGATATACATATCGTTGATTATAACCGGATTACATGGGGAGATAACAGCAAACCAATTAGTAAGATATCAATCTTATCTATACAAGGAAGCTATCTTATCTATACAAGGAAACTAGCCAAATGGTAGGTGCTGGAGTCACGGGGCAGGCGTGGTCGTAGGCGATACGCTCGGCGGTACTCGATATCTCTAACATCCCCCGCAGTCGAATAATGGGGAGGCTGAATGGTGAGACTGGAGCGAAACTCCTCGAAGGTCTTTGTTGGGAGTCCTTTGGTCATCGCATCGGCGAACCGTAGTGTCGTCGGAACGTGAAGAACGTGCACTTGACCGAGGGCGACCTTCTCTTGGACGAAGTGGATGTCGATCTCGATATGCTTGGTCCGCCGGTGTTTTACCGGGTTGGCAGACATGTAGATGGCACTGACGTTGTCACAGACAACCGTGGTGGAGGACATGGTGAGTGGTGGGGCACAAGGAGAAGTTGGCATAGCCAGACACACTCAGCTACGGCATGAGCAATGGCTCGATACTCAGCCTCGCATTGGAGCGCGAGATAGTGGCCTGCTGTTTAGACTACCATGAAACCAAGTTATCGTTGAGGTAGACGCAGAAACCAGATGTCCAGCGGCGTGAGTTGGGGCAGCCAGCAGTCTGCATTGGAATACGCCATGAGGGAGTTTGTCAGAGAGGTGTGCAGGTGTAATCCATAGTCTAAGGTGCCCTTCACATAGCGCAAGATGCACTTAATGAGGGCCAGGTGAGGATCACGAGGAGTATGTATATGAAGGCAGACTTGCTGAACAGTGTAGGCGATGTCAGGATGGGTGAGTGTCAGATACTACAAGGCATCAGCCAGACTCCAATACTCAGTGCGGTCGGAAAGCGTGAAACCAGCAAAAGCAAAGAGTTTGGAGTTGGTGTCGACGGTGGTGGCAACTGGATGGCAGTCCGTCATGCCTACGCGCTGGAGAAGCTCGGATGCATATTTGCATTGAGAAAGGAATAGGCCGGCAAGTGATCGAGTGATGGAGATGCCCAAGAAGAAATGTAGGTTGCCAAGGTCGGTAATCAAGAACTCGGTGTGAAGTGATCAAGTGAGTGCTGAAAGTAGTCCATCGGTGGAGGTGGTGAGGATGATGTCGTCAACGTACAGTAGAAGATAGGCCATGTCATTGCTGTGCTTGAGGATGAATAGCGAAGTGTCAGAGACGGATGGAATGAATCCAATGGTGCGGATGTAGGATGTGAAACGCTAGTACCATGCATGAGAGGCTTGTTTCAATCCATACAAGGACTTATGGAGCTGGCAGACATAGTCGGGGTGGTAGGGATCAACAAATCCGAATGGTTGTTGACAGTAGATGATCTCCTCGAGGTGGCCGTGGAGAAAGGCATTCCTAACGTCGAGTTATCGAATGGGTCATGAGTGAGAGGCCGCAAGGCTAGAACCATGCGAATGGTGGCCAGCTTGATGGCGGGGCTGAAAGTCTCATCGAAGTCAATGCCGGGTTGTTGAGAAAACCCACGCACGACCCATCGAGCTTTGTAGCGAGCGAGGGTACTATGGGAGGGAACTTATGTTTGAAAATCTACTTCTCGGAGACGATGTTAGCGCCTGGTGGGGGAGGCACAAGAGACCAAGTGTGGTTGTCCTGTAGGGCCTTGTGCTCCTCGGCCATAGCGTTGTGCTAGTGTTCAACTTGTAGGGCCGACTAGTACATTTTCAGCACCAATGAGATGGATGAGTGCTCTCCAAGAAGATTGAGTTTTTGTACAAGAAGCACAATACTGGATTTCGCACGATTGACCATCAGGTGAGGTCCGGGAGCCGGTTGAGGAACCACATTAGTGAGGGTGCAAGAGAAGTCTGCACCGTGGAGCTCAACGTGGGCGAGGCGATCACGGTCATCGTGGTCGTAGGCATGGTCATAGGCGCGGTCGAAGGCGTGGTCGTAGACACGGTTGAAGGTGCAATTGGAAGCGCAGTCGGAGGTGCGGTCGTAGATGTGGTCATAGGCATGGTCATAGGCACAGTTGTAGACGTGGTCGTAGGCGCGGTCATAGCCATGGTCGTAGACATGGTCGTAGGCGCGACCACAGGAGCCAAGAGTGACGAGGACCCTGAGGAGGCAGAGCGGCTGACAAGATCAGTAGCTCAAGACAGCCCTAGTGAGGTGGGGGCAAGCGAGGTGTCAGCTAGTGGACATGTTCCTATAGAAGCAAACGGAAAAATGGCTTCATTGAATATGACATGGCATGAGTTGATGACCTGGTGGGTAGCGAGGTCAAGGCAGTGGTACCCTTTGTGGAAGGATAGGTAACCGAGAAAGACACAAGCCACAGATCGAGGAGAAATTTTGTGTTTGGCTATAACGAAAATATTGGGGTAACATTGACAACCAAAAATCCGTAAGTGATGATAGGATGGGGTTGTGTTATAAAGCCGCTAGTAGGGAATGTCAAGAGAGATGGACTAAGATGGCCAGCGGTTAAGAAGGTGCGTCGCAGCAGTGAGGGCCTCGGCCTAGTTGGAGGGTGGCATGGATGCTTGGAATAGCAGGGTACATACTACGTCGTTCATGGTGCGAATGGCACATTCAACTTTGCCGTTCTGAGAGGAGGTGTATGGGCAGGATTGGCAGAGGTGGATCCCATGCTGGCGTAAAGAATTGGTGGAGACAGAGTTTACAAGTTCACGCCCATTGTCGGTTTGGATGGAACGAAGTTGTGAGTTGAGCTGAGTTCGTACTGGAGCAACAAAAGCTAGAAGAAGTGGTGTGGCCTTAGATTTTTTACGAATAGGATAAGTCCGCATAAAATGTGAAAATCATCTGTAATGAGTAAGTAGTATTTATAGCCGGAAATACTCGATACAGGGGATTTCCAAACATCACAATGAATCAACTCAAAGGGTGCAACAGTAGTAGAACTAGATCGAAAGAATGGTAAGCAAACATGTTTGCCAAGTTGACAAGCATGACAAAGGGCACTGTTATTTTTGATGCAAGGAATAGAATATTGTTGGTGAAGGATGAACGTGGAGTTGTAGCCTAGGTGTCCAAGACGGCGGTGCCATAGGTCCGATGGAGCCGTTGTTGTGAGGAACGCAATGGGGCTCGGGACATTGCTGCAGGGATGGATGGTGTAAAGATCACCTGGACTATTGCAACAAAGCGCCTCTATCCGAGTGTGAAGGTCCTTGACAAACAAACCAGAATGATCAAACTTGATGGAACACGAATTATCATGTGTGAATTTCCAAACAAAAATAAGATTTTTTAGCAAAGTTAGGGACTGCTAGAACATCATGGAGATGAAAAGAGGAGGAAGGTGTGGTAAGTGTGGTATGACCTGTGTGTGTGATCGGTACAGGGGAACCATTGCCGATAGTGATGGAAGAGGAGGAACGGAAGGGTAGGAGGAAAGTAGTATACCAGCACCGGAGTCCATGACCCAGTCATTGGAGATAGCCATGTTGTTCATGGCGGCGAGAAAATCGGCCTGGTCCCATGACGGTGGTCCAGCACTAGGCGTCGGGGAGGGCGAGGGCAAACACAGAGTATGCTTGTTGTGCATTGGGGCCTAGGCCGAGGAGACCTTGTCCGCTACCATTGCCACCAGATGATGGGCACCACGACCCAGCCCATGGCTGGTTTGTAGGGGGCCATAAACCGAGAACGTACACCCAGCTGCCCGACCGAGTACTGATCAGAGCCATGGGTTTTGTTAGGGGCACTGCGGCTGGATTGGGAGGAGTTGCGTCGCTGTTGCCCTTCTTGTTTCGCCAGCGGCGGCCACCGTTGCTGTTCTTCCCATAGGAGAGGTTCGAACGTCCACCGTTGCCGACGTTGGAGCCGACAGCAACAAGAGCAGTTTTGATGGCTACCTTGGTGTTGTTAGTGGATTATGTCTTGTCGAGGAGGAGGAGTGAAAAAGCGCGAAGGAGGGGAACAACGCCAGCATGGGATCAATGTCCCTGTGGTCTTGAAGCGCGGATTGAGACCGCGAAGCATGTTGAGGATGAGTGCCTTGTCAGACATAGGCTGACCAACATCACACAAGGAATCAACAAGTGTCTTAAGGTGTTGGCAGTAGGCCGTGATGGACATGTCGCCTTGAACAATCGACCGAAATTCGGCCTCGATGAAGACGGTGTGGCTCTTCTTGTTGTCGCGGAACAACTCTTCGATGGCAGTCCAAGCATGGACGGCCGACTTGTCGGGCTCCATGATGATCTGACAAATGTCGCTGGAGATGCACCATAGATCCAGGAGACTACGCCGTAGGCCTGATAGGTCCACTCGACCGAAGGCACGGCCGGCGGTGGGTCACGGATGTGGTAGAGGAGGCCGAATTTGCTGAGGAACATGGTGAAGAAGTTCTGCCACGTCACGTAATTAGATGCCTTGAAGTCGAGGGTCACAGGGATATGCGTTTTCACACTAGCCATGTGAACAATAGCTGAAACGTAGGAAGGGGCAGTGGTGGAGGTGTTGGTGGTGTTAGAGATATATGTATAGTTGTTATTCCCCATCGTTATGAGGGGTTCTTTGCATATTTGTCACATATACTTTGTGTAAATATACCGGCCCATTGGCCTCATATGAATACAAGCGCTATTCATAACATGGTATCAGAGCCAAAACTAGGGTTTTGGCTTACCTAGGGTTCCGCCGCCGTCGCCGCCTCCCGCGCTCCGTCGGCCCGCCGACTTCGCCTCCGCTTCCGCTCCGCCCGGTGGTGTCGCTCTGCCGGTGGTCGCCGCCTCCGCGCTCGTCGGCCCGCCGACTCGCCTCGCCGCCGCCGCCGCGGCGTCTCCCCGTTCGGCCTCGTCGCTCGGCCGCTTCTCTCCGCCGCCGCCGCTGCTCCTCGCCGCTCTGCTGCCGTCGCGATCTCGGCCGAGGTCGCGCCTCCGCCTCCGCCGGCACCGCCAGGGCCGACTCCTCCTCGGCATCCTCGGCTCCACCGCTCCTCTCGGCGGCGGCCGTCAAGTCTCCGTGGTCGCCGCCTCCGTCCGGCGCTGCGCCGCCGGCCCGCGCGTGTGCCCGGTGTCCGCCGCCGGTCCGGCCGCCCTCGGCCGGTGCCGCCTCGCCGTCGCCGCCTCGGCGCCGCCGGCGACCGCCCGCCTCGGCCGGCGCTGCCCGCGCGCGCGCCTCCGCTTCTCGCCGCGCCGCTGCCGCCGTCGCAGGCCGCCTCCGATCTAGGGTGGTTCGGCTCTCTTCGTTCGGCTCGGTCGGTTTGTAAACCGACCAAGAAAAGAAAAAGCAAAAAAAAAACGTCGTTCTAACCGCCGCGCCGTCGGCGCCGCTGTTAGACCGTTGCCTTTTGTCGCCGCGCCGTCGGCGCCGCCTACCAATGGGCACCGTTTCCCTCCTCGCTGCCGGTGATCTTTGATGGTGTTAATTACACCGACTTGTGTCTCACATGCGCATCCACATGCGTGGTCTTCGTCTCGGGCGTCCTCTCGGCGATGTCACCGCCCGCTTTGCCCTATTCCTCCGACGGAGCCTCGCTGTGGCATTGCCTTCGACAATGATAAGGCTGCTGCTGAGGCCGCCGCCTCGGCGATGATGAAGCCGTCTGCCTACCACGAGGCTTTGGATTTCTACAAGGATCGTCGACCGTCTACACTCGGTGGTACGATGGCGGCGCTCGGCCGCTTCTGTCTTCATCGCCGATGTCGGCCTCGATTTTCTTACGAGGTTGTGGGACTCCTTCGGCTTTTCGGATGTGGACTCATCTTCGCCGGCGCTACGAGTTACGCGCAGAGGAGACTCGTTTGAGTGGTGCTGGTCCGATGCCACTCCCTCTCGTGCTCGCCGCTCGTCGCTGCTACATCGCCTCCTCGGCTACCACAGGTGGTGGTGGCCGTCCTCCGTCTGGAGGTGGCCGTCCTCACTGCTTCTATCTGCGACAAGGATGGCCACACCTGCGTCCCGATGCTACAAGAAGAAGCGGCATCTTTCACGCCGTTCTTCTCACGGCACTAGTGCTTCTCGACGGCGTCGCTCGACTTCTTCAAGCAGCTTCTCTCACCGAGCGGAGATAGCGGACCGACGCCTACTTGCCGCTTGTGTTCTCCTCGACGAGTTCTGCAGTTCGCTCATCGACTCTTCGCACCGAGAGACCACCTCCTACACGATCAGCACATCCCGTGGATTCTTGATTCGGAGCATCTTTTCACATGACTCCGATCCTTCCACTCTGTCTTCTATTACACCTCTTGATTATCCTATCGGTGTTCTTACTGCGATGGTACATCTCTTCTCGCTCTGCAGTCGAGGATCTCTTAGCAACTCATCCTTTCATGTTCCTTCATTGCTCATGTTCCTCGCCTTACCTACTGACTTCTTTCTCGCGGGCGATTCGACCTTGGTTATCGGGTCATTCTCGACTCGACTCTTGTTGTGTTCGGATCGCCACACGGAGCTCGGTTGGTTCGGCCTGGCGCCGTGACTCACGGCGTCTCTGGGAGTTTGACTGCTTCACCTTCCTTCCGCCGCCACCACCGCCGCCGCCTCTCCGCCGCCGCTTCGTCTACCGGCTCTTTCCAGCAGTGGCATCACCGTCTTGGCCATCTGTGTGGATCCCGTCTGTCGTCCTTAGTTCGTCGTGGTCTTCTGGGGTCTGTCTCAGGAGACGTATCTTTAGATTGTCAGGGCTGTAAGTTAGGTAAACAGATTCAGCTTCCCTATCCTCATAGTGAGTCTGTGTCTCAGCGTCCTTTTGATCTTGTTCATTCGGGACGTTTGGGGTCCGCTCCTTTGTTTCGAAAGGGGGTCATCGTTATTATATTATTTTTATAGATGATTTCTCTCGCCACACTTGGATATATTTCATGTCCTCTCGTAGTGAGGCCTTGCCTATCTATAAACAATTTGCCACTATGATACACACTCAGTTCTCCACTCCTATTTGTGTCCTTCGTGCTGACTCTGCTGGCGAGTACCTCTCTCGTCACCTGCGCAGCTTCCTTGCTGAGCAGGGCACTCTTGCTTAGTTCTCTTGTCCTGGTGCTCATGCTCAGAATGGTGTCGCTGAGCGCAAGCATCGGCACCTCCTTGAGACGGCTCGTGCTCTGATGATCGCCGCCTCTATTCCACCTCACTTTTGGGCCGAGGCTGTTTCCACTGCCACCTATCTCGTCAACATCCAGCCCTCTTCTGCTCTTCAGGGAGCGATCCCTGTTGAGCGTCTCTGTGGTCTTCTTCCTGACTACTCTACCCTTCATATGTTTGGCTGCGTTTGCTACGTTCTCCTCGTCCCTCGAGAACGCACCAAACTGACCGCTCAGTCTGTTGAGTGTGTCTTTTTGGGATACAGTGCCGAGCACAAGGGTTATCGGTGCTGGGATCCTGTTGGTCGTCGGATGCGGGTTTCTCGGGATGTGACTTTCGACGAGTCTCGTCCATTCTACCCACGTCCTGCCTCTCCTTCGGCTTCCTCTGTGGAGTCTCTATCTTTCTTGACCTTTCCAGATACACCTATATCTGTTTTGCCCTCGTCCACCTGTCCCACTGAGTCTCCACATATTCCCCCTGTGGCCTCTCCGCCGTTGTCGCCGCCTGTGTCGTCTCCTACGACTCCGCAGGCTCCTCCCACTACAGTACCTTCTCCCCTTCTCTTCTACACTCGTCGACCTCGTATTGAGGATCTTCCAGATGAGCCATCTTCTCCTGATGTTCCATCTTCTTCTGATGCTCCATCTTCCCCTGATGGGTCATCTTCTCCTCGCTACGCTCTCCGCGATCGTCAGTCGATTCGGCCTCCTGCCCGTTTTGCCTTTGCTGGCGCAGCTACTCGTGAGCCTGTCTCCTACCGGGATGCTGTTACTCACCCTGAGTGGCAGCTTGCCATGGCCGAGGAGATTGCTGCCCTCGAGCGCACTGGTACTTGGGATCTTGTTCCTTTTCCATCTCATTCTCGTCCCATCACATGTAAGTGGGTCTATAAGATTAAGACTCGCTCTGATGGCTCTCTTGAGCGCTATAAGGCGCGTCTTGTTGCTCGTGGCTTCCAGCAGGAGCATGGTGTTGACTACGACGAGACTTTTGCTCCTGTGGCCCACATGACCACTGTTCGCACTCTTCTTTCGGTGGCGTCTGTTCGCCATCGGTCCTGCTTTCGGCTTGATGTCAAGAATGCCTTCCTTAATGGCGAGTTGCGTGAGGAGGTCTACATGCATCCGCCACCTGGGTATTCTGTTCCTGAGGGCATGGTCTGTCGCCTTCGTCGCTCTCTCTATGGCCTTAAGCAAGCCCCTCGTGCTTGGTTTGAGCGCTTCTCCTCTGTGGTCACTAGTGCTGGTTTTTCAGCTAGTGATCATGATCCTGCGCTCTTTGTGCACACTTCGTCTCGTGGTCGGACTCTTCTTCTCCTGTATGTTGATGATATGATCATTACGGGAGATGATTCTGAGTACATAGCCTTTGTCAAGGCTTGTCTTAGTGAGCAGTTCCTTATGTCGGATCTTGGTCCTCTTCGTTACTTCCTTGGGATTGAGGTTACTTCCACTCCAGATGGTTTCTTTATGTCCCAAGAGAAATATATTCAGGATCTTCTTGATCGCGCCTCTCTCATCGATCAGATCGTTGAGACTCCCATGGAGCTCAATGTTCACCTCCGACTCTCGATGGCGAGCCTCTTTACGATCCGACTCGCTATCGTCATCTTGTTGGGAGTCTTGTCTATCTTGTCATTACTCGTCCGGATATCACTTATCCAGTTCATATTCGAGTCGGTTGTTTCAGCTCCCACTCGGGTTCACTACAGCCACCTTCTTCGAGTTCTGCGATACCTTCGTGGGACTATCTCTCGCCGTCTCTTCTTTCCACGATCCATTCATTACAGCTTCAGAGCCTATTCGGATGCTACTTGGGCGGTGATCCTCCGATCGCGGTCTATCTCTCGCCATCTTGTGTTTTTCTTGGTGGTTCTCTTATTGCACGGAAGACGAAGAAACAGCATCGCAGTGTCCCGCTCGAGTGCAGAGGCCGAGTTGTGAGCTATGGCTCTCTTGACAGCAGAGATTACTTGGCTACGGTGGCTACTTGAGGATTTTGGTGTTTCGTCACTACACCGACCCTCTCTTGTCGAGCAATGCAGTGCTATCGGTATTGCAGTGATCCCGTGAAGCATGAGCTCACCAAGCACATTGGTGTTGATGCTTCTTTCACGAGGACTTGTGTGCATGATCAAGTGATTACTCTTCAGTATGTGCCTTCGGAGCTTCAAATAGCGGATTTCTTCACGAAGGCCCAAACTCGAGCACAGCATGGCTTCTACCTCTCCAAACTCAGTGTTGTTGATCCACCATGAGTTTGAGGGGGGGTGTTAGAGATATATGTATAGTTGTTATTCCCCATTGTTATGAGGGGTTCTTTGCATATTTGTCACATGTACTTTGTGTATATATACCGGCCCATTGGCCTCATATGAATACAAGCGCTATTCATAACAGGTGGCACCGGCGATGTTGGTGGACAGGGCGTCGACGAGTGCAGAAGCTAGGGGTGGCTTGGAGGTAGACATGGTGTGTGGCGGGAAAGATCAACGTGGCATGAAGAAGAAGATCAGAACGAGCTCTGATCCCATGTGAAACGGTGAAGAAAGAGAGAGGTTGGGAGAATCGTCACACACAGAGGCGTTGCTTTCCTGTGTATTTATAGATGTACATATCGTTTATTACAGCCGGATTACGGGAAGATAACAGCTAAATCAATTAGTAAGATGGTAATCTTATCTAAACAAGCAATCTATCTTATATGTAAGGAAACTAGCCAAACGGCAAGTGCTGGAGTCACGGGGGCAAGCATGGTCACAGGCGATACGCTCGGTGATACTCGATGTCGCTAACAAGACTGAACCTGAAGGCTGTTGTGGATGTTCGTCTAGGCCTTCCACATCCACGTCCGTAATAATATTTTCAGGTTGCTGCTCTTTACATTCTGCCACATGAAGTTCAGTTTCCTCATGAGACTTCGCAGCTGCAGGAGATGTTTATTACCTGGGAGAATGCTCCCTTAAATTTATTACCTGGGAGATGATTTAGATGATAGACCGTTAAGTGCTTAGCTGCTTCGGCAATCAGTTGTATATGCATTACGTGGTCTGAGAGGTAGGGTGAAAAGCTATGTGGTGTTGCTGTCAATATGCCTCCCCGGTCTTTTTGCTGTTTTTGTCGTCAGTAGCTGTGTTGTCGTATAGCTTCTTTTGTAGCAATGATGTTCGTGCAGTTAAGATGAGCTCATGAGCATGCTGATTTTGTCGTTAGTAGGTTTTCTATTATCGCCATTGTCGGTGAGTCCATTCATGAGCTAGTCTCCAGTAGATGCCACTTGCAATGCTGCCTGACTTGTCATATTGCTCCGTCTTGTGCGATGGCTTTTATGACTATTCTTGACATAGTTTGTCAGTTTGTTTTTGGGTGCTTCATTCATGGTATGCGTGGTATATTGCAGTTAGCATCAATCAGATTGTGAGGAAGAGGTGAGTGTCAGTCTGATTGTTTATTATACATCAGTTGTTGTGTCAATCAACCTCTTTTCTGATTTAGCATACTTGATGTAGTACTAATCATCACTCTGAATCGTCATGTCTATAATTTCGAACAGAGTCAAAAGCTAATCAACCTCTTTTCTGATTTAGCATACTTGATGTACTAACTTCCAGCTTGTATTGAACACCACTGCACTGAATTAAAGAACCCATTGGATAACATAGTAAAATTTATGGTAATCTGAACATATCAAAACTTTACTGATACTCAATGATCAAAACAGGGGATCACGTTTCAAGTAAAATGTCTACTACCACTTGACGAACTCTCACTGTTTTACCTCTCCAGCGTTCAGCTGTACTGCAGATTAAACAGGAAAGTTACACCGTTCAGATGCTCGAATGAAATTCAGGCTGATATCCAAAAGGCAGAGAGTATTTTACAATGCATGCGCCGCTGAATCTAATCAGCTAGGCATGGACAGGTGTAGTTCTCGGCAGCTTGGTTCGTGAGCCCCCACGAGCCGGCTTGAGCCATGTGCCGAGCCGAGCCTCTATTCTGGCTCAGTTCCTTAACGAACCAAGCCGTACTCCGTACGAGTTTGGCTGAGCCGGCTCAGCTCATTTCCTTCCTTACTCCCTCCCATGCCTAGGGGAGTAGCAAGCGGGTGTGGCGAGCAGCGCCAAAACAAATTAAGACTCCATTTCAAATAGCTTTAGCTTCTGTATATTTAAGTCAAAAGTCATTTGAAACATGTTGCCTTCTAATTTCGGTTTATTTCAGTTTTTTTTCTTTTTCTTTTTTATTTTTTAATTAAATGACTAAAAAAACTAACTACCGCTATAGTACAATTTTGATCAAAAAGTTCAAACTCTTTAAAGTGGCCCATCAATCCAGAACTCAACCGCCAACACCGCGTTGCTTACCCTGCCGCCCCGGCGCCATCATCGCTCCATCCCAAACGCGAGTCATGAGGTTTGCACACTTGTGCTTTCTTTTGCCATTTATTCTGCTACCACTACCATTGCGTGGTTCCTCTCCTAGCACACCTCCAAGCTTGTAGTTCAATGGTTGCATGCTGTATTGCTGTGATTGACCCATTGCGTATATGTACATTGGAAGCTCCCATCAATGTGCGTGTACTTTTTTGTGTATGTTTGCTTGGAAACTTCTTGCTACTTAACTGGGGCTAAGGTTGGGTATTTTTAGGCCCTGTTTGGTACAGCTTCACCAACAGCTTCATGAGCTGTTGTGAGTTGTTTTTTTGCCAAATATCTTTTTTGCAAACAGCTTCATGGATGAAGCTCCTTAAATCATACTCTCACAAGGGAATGGGGTGGGGTGAAGATGAAAATAGTAGCTTTTCACAGTTCTCTCCCTCAAGCTCGCAGTTCTAGAAACCCACTGCCCTTGTAGTTGACAGAAATTACAGCACTTTGCCACTGGGTCCCTACGCCTGTTTCCTCTCCTCCCGTTCGCACTTCTCTACCGTTTGCACTGATTTTAATTTTTTTATTATTTTAATTCATACTCATTCAAATATATTATTTTTTTAATTCATATGACCATATACAAATATACAACTCCAAATGTTAGAACAAGTCAGGTAGACAGGGGCATCTTGGACAATTGCCCTCTCTCAGCCATGCATGAAGCTGTTGGTGAAGCTGTTTTGCCAAACAGTTTTCCAAAATAGCTTTAGCTTCACCGGTGAAGCTGCTCGTGAAGCTGAAACAAAAAAAACAGCTTCACTAGTGAAGCTGAGCTGTGCCAAACGAGGCCTTACTAATATAAAAGAACTAGTTGATAGTGGTGGTTTGTCTGCCACCCCTAACAGGTGGGTCCAACTTTCGTACCCGCAATCAATTTGCTCGCGTGCAACCCTATAAAACCCCTCCCCTCCCTCCCTCGTTTCCACGCCGCCCATGGCAGCGTCGGAGCCTTGCAGACTCCTCCCCTCTCAAATCTAGGCCCAAGTGGCTATTCCTTCACTAAATCTGATGGTGCATCAGTGAATTCTTCCCCAAATATGGTGAGGCCAGCAACGGCTTCTCCCACAAATCCAACAGCCGAGCAACGGTAGAGGAAGGGGCAAGGGGGAGAGAGAGAGAGAAAGAGAGATAGGGGAAGCAGATATGGTTGGCGGTGAAGTCGTATTGTGCCACTACCCTGCTAAATGCCCCTATCACGCATGACCCCTCTGACGAGTAGCTGCCTCGCTGTACCCGCCCCCCCTCTTTTCGTTATATTAAGGTGATGGGCCAGAGGCGTCGCTTCCCATTGCCGAAGGCGACGACAAAGAAGAGGAGGATGTTGCGGGGAGCACTCCAGTGAGGTGGAGACGCGTAGGGAGGTTGAGGAGGCACGGTGAAGGGACGAAGGGGGAGAAAGCACCATGGAGAATGACGATGGCACGGTGGAACTCCAGCGGGCCTTGCTAGCACCGATGGTAGGGTAGCGGCATATGAGGCAAGGAGATGGTGGTGGTAGGATTGGATGAGGAACAAATCGAGTGAGGGGATCAATTCAGTGTTAGGGACGAAGTAGTGTTATAGACTGGGGAGAAGGGCAGTCGTTGGATAAGATCCAACATCTTAAAAATTGACCAATTTGGAGGAAGAAAACAATTGAATGTGCTATAAACAAACCTTTATTTATCCATAGCAATGCATGGGCATTCGTCTAGCTACCTGAACACTTGTGATGTTAGTGCATGTTGATTGCTCAAAGAAACTTTTCTCTTTTTTCCCCTTTTTTGCGAGGGACAAAGAAAGAATTTTTTTGCTCGCATATTGTTCGACAAAATGGCTCTATGGTTGTAGTATTGTAATTCTGAGAAAGTTAATTCGAATTTTCATAAAAGAATAGGGTTTGGGTTGTAGGGACAAAACATTTGATAAAATATTTTTGTGATTCCAGCATGTAGATTAGTTTCACAAGCAAAAGAAAGAATACTTTTGATGTGAATGATTTGATCATGTTTCAGCTTCATCTATTTGTTGCGATGCATTTTTTCCTTCTATCGTTTATCTACATCAGAATTTGTATTATGAATCGTCTCTGCATTGATTGTAAACACAATACTGTCTCTTTCAAGTTGAGTTCGGGTTCAAGATTGAATATCCCTAGGACATAAACGGAAAATGGTTTTGATATTTTGAGTGCAACATGCACACTTTATTATTGTTTTTAGATAACTGCTTTTTACTATTATATTTTCTGTAACAAAATATACATGTATGCTCTCTTTTTTTAGCGACGTGGATTCCATGTGCATACTGACTAGTGATATGAAAGTTTTCTTCTATCCAGTAAGTCATAAATTGATTTGCTTTTAGAATGGTAACATCATTGAAGATCTGCAAGATTTTTGGGTGCGGTATATGCTGACTTGAACGCCCCATGCCTGCCAAAGGTAACAGTTTTTATTTGGATTTGCTATATAAACAACTATTTTTTGTAACATTTTTCACTGTTGGATATGCATAGGTTTCTGAAGTTAACTGGCCAAATATCTAGTGAAAATCTGCTAAGTATTCAAAACCCAAGAAACTAGGCATAGAAGTTTTTAAAAAATGGTATACAAATTATCAGATATATCAGGAAGCATGTTATATCTTTGCAAAATTTCAAAATTAAACTCAATTGTAAGTCGATGGGATCACTGTTGATGAGTACTTTTTTTATTTGATCAAACCTTATTTGACATCCAAGTAGGAGACTGTTGCGTTATCATTTCCTTCTTTATCCTATTATAGAGGATGGACATTATGGGAATATGGGTGGTTAATAATGCTGGTTAATTTTCGAAAGAGGTAGTTATAATTTAGGTGAGATTATATTACCGTACATATAGTTTCTAATTTAGACTTAATTATATATTTTGTTCAATATAAATTTATTTAAAATATGCATTGCACATGCAAGATTACTAGTTCCTCCAAAAAAAGAAGTTTGCACATAAGAAAAGACGGGAGAAGTAGAGGGGCAAAATGGTCCATAGTGGCAAAATTATGAAGCATTCAAACCTTTGAAGTGGCAAAAGATTGGTTGCGATCTATAAGATATCATTTCATGAAATGCCATTATTTTGGGTGGCATATAATTGATTATCCCATTTGTTCTGCTGAACACACGTACAGTTGCATGTAGTTTTCTGTAATTTATGCTCTCGACTCTCGGGCGTTTGTGTGCATTAGCCGGATTTATGTTTCTACGACTGTTTGCCCAGCGAGTCGAGAGTTTTAAAGTTTCGGATCGTCACTCCCTGACACACGAGTCGCATCCACCCTTGTATGCTCACAACTGCTACGGGTCTGTTCGGCAGCGAGGAAGCCGGCCGGCTTTTCGCAGCCGCTATAGTACCTAACTTTTAAATAAAGTATTTTCTCAAGACGGAGTCTACAAGTTAAACGTAGTACACGTTAAAAACCCAACATCTGTACCAGTCAAAATCGTAAGTGAGTATCGATCTCTCCGTAATCTGTACCGTAAACAGCTAAAATTTAAAAATTTTAACCAAAAGTCATAAGCCACAGCTAAAAAGAACAGACCATCCAATGACTTGAAGATCTGACCACCTTAGAGCAGTCTCAATGGGTGATTTCTATAGCATTAAATAAGGTGCCAAGTAGACAAAATGCTGATGTGTCATTGGAGTTAAGGAGGATAGATAAGGAAATGGTTTCTTATACAAGAAACCATGTCTACACAGGAACCAAGATAGAAAGAGCTGTGATAGGTAGATGATAGGAGAGAGAAGATAGATGATTGGATGAAAATTTTATTTGTAGAAATTATCTATTGGGAGTATAGTTTCTATGAGTAATGTCTACATTAATTAGCAAGTATAGAAACTATCTTATAGTTTTTGCATTGGGAGTGCCCTTAGGCACCACATCCTCCATCGAAAAGGTGCCTACCACAACTTAACATTCCCATGAAAAAGAGGACTACTAAAGTTTGCCTCCTATCCTAGACATGAACTAGATTGATGCATTAAGCACATTTGCTAATTCAACACTGCCAAGCCATATTACAAAGACGAATGATCTCTTTGCAATCACAAATTGATATCAGACCCTTGAAAAGATAACGGGGTTTGGAATGCTGTAATATTCTTAACACCCCGTTTGGCTGCCTAGAATTGAATTTAGTTCATTCGATTGGATTCTAAGTGGTGATCGGTTCAGCTGAAAAGCTCATGGCTGAAAACACTGTAGCTGGCTAAAAAAACAGTGTAGCTGACAGATGCTTATTTAGCATAATTAAATTTAAAAAAATTTAAAAATATAAAAAATATGTTAGCCCATTACATATAATACAAACAAATACGGAAAAAAAAGAACCGGCAAAAAAGCTCAACAAAAAGCCAAAAGTTCAGAAAAAGACGAAACTTATGAATAGTGAAAAATAAGCCAGAAGCTAGAAGCCGAAGCCGAGTTGATCAGGGCCTAAGTTAAAATTGAATTTGATTCAAGCCAATTCAAAATCCAATTTTCCTATTTGGCTGTGATTTTGAATTCTACAAGGCTGTAAGGCCCACCTGTGTACCTAGGTTCGCCAATGTGCACAAAGTAGTTTCTCTATATGCTAAATCATCTTTAATAAATTTAAGATAATTTTGTGAAAAAAATTATAGTGTGAACGTAAGATTCAAATTCCAAATGCTGAACTTTTACGAAATCATTCTCTACACGGCTATGGGGCCATCTTTGCACCTAGGTCTGCCAATGTGTGCAAATTAACTTCTCTATACATTGAATCATTTTCAATAAATTTTAATAATTTTATGAAAGTTTTATAGTGTCAACGTAAGGTTGAAAATTTAATTACCGAACTTTTTCTTAAATTTGTAGATTGAATTCTATATAAATGACAAGTTGTAAGTTGAGAACTGCTTCTAACTCTATCATGTTTCTTGCAATTGGCTTTGGAATCATCATTTCAATTCTAGGTGGTAGCCACATAGCTACATCCTTGGAATTACATTTTAATTCCATATTCCAATACGTGGGAGCCAAACAGGGTGTGAGGTTAAAAGGAAAAGAAAGAAAAAAAAAAAGAGGTGGCCGAGGCTGACTCAGAGCAGGCGCATAAGAGGGGAAGAAGGGATGTTGATTCCAAATAGAAAAAAAGGGCCAAACCCTACCTGGCCGCTGCCTCTGCATTTTTGCTCTAGCTTCACCCAAGCCGCCGCCGGTTGCCGCACCGCTGCGCCCCCGACATGCCCAAGCTGTTGCCAATGTGCGCTGCTGCTAGTGGCTGCCGCTGCTGCCATAAGCTGCTGAAGCAAGGGCAGGACAGAGAAGGGAAGGGCGGAGGAGGAGAAAGGGAGGAGGAGAGAGAGGGAGGGTTTCACGATCGCATCGTTCCCGTCGTCCGATTCCTAGGTAACTACCCATTATCCATCACACGTTATCATATTGGCAGTACATGAATTCCTTGTGATATTTTGGCTGCGTTAGATGCAATAAGGAAAATCGGATTACTCTGTTCTGTTTTCTATAGATTGAACTGAAGACAGAAATTTGCATTGTGGTTTTGGGGTCCTCATAGGTTTCTCCAGGAAATTTACATAACATGAAAGTTGTAGGGAATTGTCTAAACTTTCCGTAGAGTGCTAGATCATTAAATTTGGTTGGGTAGATTGGAAGTTATGATTTTGGGAAACCCGCTATTCTATAATTGGTTAGCAACAGTTGTTTTTTTGTAGCGAATTAAGAACTAATAATGGCCAAATTAAATTATGGTGATAACTACATAGACTGTGGTTTCTAAAAGTGGTATTATATGCTATGTTTCGTGCTACAGAAAAATAGTTATGAAATTATGAAGCTTGCTATCTAGAATTATAATAGAATAGCCTTCGGAGCTGAAAACGAAAGCCTAGATGAGTTAATCTTAAAATCTTGATAACTAGAGAAATGTGACAAATTTCTTCTATTTCCAGAACTAGATTGTAAGTTATGCTCATTTAAACGCAGGGACAACAAGTTGAATAATCGGGGGAAATGGGAGTGTTGTAGGGGTGGCCCCCATCTAAGCCCAGCAAGCCTGTTAGGAGGTTGTAAGGCTAAAAATGGAACACGTATAATGACAAAAGTGCCCTGAGGGAATACTCAAATGTAAGGTTACTATTGTAAAAACACTCCCCATGTGGGTATATATATACGATATCGGCCATGGGGGAAACCCTAAGCACTTGCTCACCTAACTGATGTGCATCATATTTGAAGTATAATTCCATATCATATTCCTGCTGTTAGTAGCGAATATTGGCCATAATATCACTGATCTTATATATATTTGCCTCTTCTTTGGACTGTTTACCTGGTTTTATGAATTGCTTGTAGGTCGGCGCGAACCAGGTGCAAACTTCGCAGAGAATCAGAATGGGAAGGAGCAATGGTTGCAAATCAGCAGAAGGAGGAGGACTAGAGTGCAAAAATGTCAGCAAACCCTAACTCCACCGGGCGCCCGTGAACTGAAACCCTAGCCCAGCAGCAAAGGGGGGCGCCGCAACTATTTAAGCCAGCAGCAAGGGGGGAACCGGGAGGACGAGAAGCCAAACCCTAGCCGCAATACACTAAAGCCGCCACCCATCCTCTTCCCATCGAGAGCCAGCCGCCCCATACCACACCTCTCCACCGCCTCCCAGCCAGAGCACACCCATCTCCTCACGCCGCCACCAGAACCCGAGCTCTCACGATCTCCCACAACCGACCGCCCTACTCCTCTCCTCACCGAGCAGCACCACCGATCCTTCTTCCACCTCCAAGACCTAGCCGCACTACTCCATCGCCTCCATTAGCCCGAATCCCATTCGCTCATCTCCCCTTTTCCAAACGCCCCCCTCATGGCCGAATCATTCTTCTGCTGAACCCATGCCGAACCTGGAAACGGGAGGAGGAAGAAGCTAGGCGCCAGATCCGCTCCTCCTTGCGTGGGATCTTCTTGGTCCTAGCTGGATCTGCTATGTCTTCAACATCTTCGGTCCCAGATCTGCAACCTCTTCAACTACTCTGGCCGGATCTGCTCTCCCACGGCCGGATCTGCTTCTCCTACGGTGGCTGGCGCGGATCTGCTACCTCTACACGGTGCCGGCTACATCTGCTTCTTCTACACGGCTGGATCTGTTGCTCCTCGCCCGGATCTGCTTCCCTCTACCTGCTTCCTCTACGGATCTCGTCATCAACTTCATCATCTACTATTCTGGGTTGTAACATCTCACAATCTTCGTTTTAAAATACTGCAATACTTTCTTGTGATGCTTGTTTGGTATATCTGTGACGTGCATGAGATGTTATTTGTGAATCTGTGATGCTTATGTGTTGGCTGAATGATATGCATGTGCTATAATTCCGCAGATCTGTATGCTTGTAGTATTGATATTGTTCTTGTTTACCTGAGATGATTATGTGGAGGATATCTGCTGGGTTTAGATCTGTGATTCGCACCTGATGCTCAAGTGGTTTTACATCAGTTCTTGATTTTGCTAGTAGTTTAAATATTTTGCTATTTAGATGATGTTATCTTTCTTTTAGATTTAATCTTCCAGTTAGGGTTAATATTGTGCTTACTGTTTTGCTAGGATCTGTTAGTAGAAAAGTAAAAAAATAGTCTAGATGTGTTGTCTTACTGTTGCTCATGTAATGGATGCACTATCTTGTTCTCTGAAGTAGCTTAGTTTGCTTAATAGATGCTTTGCTGGATTCATTTTCATTTCGTTGAATCTGTGTTTTGATTGTTGAGTGATAGTTTTAGCAGTAGCTTCTTCTTCGGTAGTTTCTCCAGTGTCCCCTTTTCTCTTCCAAATCCCCTTTCTACGTCTCCCTCTCTCTGTAGATCTCTATCTTCTAAGCAGTCTCTCTTGTCTGTCTAGCATGCTCTTCTTCTGTAATTGCTTCCTCTCTTCTCTCTGCTGTGTGAATCCTCCAGATCTCTTCTCTTTTCTCTTCCAATCTAAATCATAGTTTTCTTCCCCTTCTGCAGTCCTAGCCGACTCGCAACCTTATGCTCTCTCTCTCTCTCCCTCTCTTTCCCCTTATGCTCTTCCTCTTTTAATCTCTAGCTAGTCTTTCTTCTTTCTCGGTAGAATTAGCTCTCTGTCCCTTCATTTCATTTCCCTCTCATCCTTTCTAATTCTTAGTTTTCTTGCTCTTCTATAGACCTTTCTTTACTCTTTTCTCTTCTCTAGTCTTTCTTTCCTCGTGCTTTTTTTCTGTCAGTTATTCTCTTCTCTAGTCAGTTAGTCTCCTGCTCTATCTATCTTCTTATCTCTTTCTTTACCCTTCCCTTCCTGCAGCAAGTCTAGTCTACTTCTAGCCTTATTCTTTCTTTTCTCTCTCATTATCGTTTACCTTAGCTCTTCCTCTCCTACCTCTAACTAATCTTTCTTCTGTCTCACTCTCCCTTAGTAAAGTCAGTCCCTAAGGATTCTCTTTTATTTTCTCCTTTCAGTCCAGTACTTTTCATTCTCGGTTCCTCAATCTTTTCCTTTCTCTCCTGACCTCTTAGCAGTAGTTAGTTTAGTTCTTCTTCTTTCCCTTTTATTCCCAGTTCGTGCGATTTAGCTTTAGTTTAGTGTCCTATCACCGGTACTCTAGTCCCTGTGGAGGACACGACATTTGCTGCTATCTTAGCGGCAGCCCGTTCACTTGCGGGTGTGCAGTTTTGCACGATCACTAACTCTCCACTACTATACTCTCTCTCTGTTTGGTCTGTAGCCACAACAGTTGGCGCCGTCTGTGTGGAGGATTAGAGCAAGCCTCAAGATCCGAAGAAGGAAGGCACCAAAGAAAGCTTCATCGTTGGCGGCGAAAAAGAGGAAGGCGGGAGCGACGGAGTCTAGCGTCAACGCCAGGGCTTCGGCGTCGGCAGTCGCGGGCGCGACAGTCGCGAACATCGGCGTTCACGGCACGACGCTCGAACCCGCCACGACGACCGACCACACCACCACTGCCACGACAGTCGACCCCGCCACCACCGTTGCGACGACGGACCCCGCGGAGAACGCCCTGCTGACGGCTCTCAGCGCGTTTCAGTGGGAGTTGGCGGATCTCCGCGGGGCCGTGCAGGACATGCAAGAGGCTCGGAGTCGGCAGACCTCGCTGGCGGGTGTGACGGAGCCCACGCCGGAGCGGACAGATAGCCGCGACGCCCCCACGGCCAGCCGTGTCCCGCTGCGACGCGTAGACCCGGAGTCCCCGCTCTCCGTAGCCCTGCAGCATGCAGCATGGCCGGAGGACTTCAATTTCCCAAGCGCCATCGAGCCGTACAAAGGTGATACGGACCCGCGGGAGTTCGCGCGTGTGTACGAAACCGCATCGAAGCTACCGACGGAGACGACACCACGAAGGCAAAGGGGCTCCCCCTCGCGTTGCAGGGAGTGGCGCTCTCTTGGTTCTTCACTATCGTGCCAAACTCCATCTACGCGTGGGAGTAGATCCGCGAACGACTCTACAACTTCCAAGGGAACTACGCCGAGCGCGTCGACGCGGATCAGCTCTTTGCGGTCAAGCAAAAACCCTCAGAGAAGCTCCGGGACTACTTCAAGCGCTTCGCGAAGGTACGTTGCCAGGTCAAGGATGTCAATGAGACAACCATCATCAACGCAGCAGTGCAGGGTCTTCGTCCAGGGCCGCTGGCCGAATACAACGCGCGGAAGCCAATCAAGGCGGTGACGAAGCTCTTTGATAAGATGGAAGAGTATGCACGGGCGGAGGAGGATGCGCAAAGGCGTGAGGGCGACAACTCCGACCCCATTCAAGCGGAGGAGTGGTCGTAGAAAGGAAGCGCGACGAAGGGCCCCTCCACAGGAAAGCGCAAGCAAAAGTCCATGGAGGACGCCCCTGAATGCAGCAACGCTGGGGAGCATGAGAGCTCGTCAAGCGGTAGGCGCAAGCCCCGACGTAATCAGCGCAGGTCCCAGAAGGCTCGTCACGTCCTCGACATAGAAGGCGCCCCCCGGGAACCTACCCCCACCCCGCGTGGGAATGGCCGGGGAGGCCGGAGATGGGGGCGCAGGGGCGGCCACGACGAGAGACCGCGCGCGGAGCAGGAAATCTTGGACTACGGCAGGTGGTGCGAAGTGCACGGCTACGGCGACCATATCACGCGGGCATGTACTGCGGTCATGGAGCTGCGGCAGGCAGCAGCCAGAACCCGGGCCTTGGAAGTGTGGCCCCCCGCCGTAGCCCACGTACAGCAGCCACAGGAAAGCCCCCACGAACTGCGGCTATAGAGGGGGCCTGGCACCGCATCATGAGCGTCATCACTGGAGGCTCCTCGTCGGGAACCTTCTCGGTGTGACCACCTCCAGGGATGCCGCACCACAGCATCGCCTTCACACCAGCCGACGCTCAGGGTGTGGAGTTCCCCCACCAAGATCTCCTAGTCATCCAGGCCGACATGGCGGGCTGCGACGTCAGGCGCATCCTGATTGATGGGGGTAGCTCCGCAAACATTCTGTTCATGGAGGCTCTCGACCGCATGGGAATCCCTCGGAGTCGCTTGGGGCCATCGATGACCTCGCTCCAAGGTTTCGGAGGCCAACCACTGAAGGCCTTGGGTCAGGTATGTCTCCAAGTTTCCTTGCGTCAGGTCGACAACGCCAGGAGCGAGGACATCGTCTTTGACGTTGTAGACATCCCGCACCCGTACAACGCCATACTGGGCCGACCCGTCATCAACTCCTTCGAGGCGGTCCCGCACTATGCCTTCTTGTGTATGAAGCTCCTGGGCCCGCGGGGTGTTATCACTATCTTCGGCGACCAGGACCTCGCCAGGCGCGTAGAGGCCGGCGCCAGGGCTCCGCACCACAAGGTGCACGTCATCACCAACAAACTCAAGGCGGACACGCCGTCCGCTCTGGGGTGGACACCAAAGCCTCAACCGGAGGGCGGGGTCAAAAGGGTACCTCTCCAAGCGGAGGAGCAATTTGTGTCCATTGGCGAAGGCCTCCCTCCGGAGGTGGAGCAAGACTTGCTCCAGGTTCTCCGGAGCAACGCCGACGTCTTCGCATGGTCCCCGGAGGACATCAAGGGCGTGGACCGTGCCCTCATCGAGCACAACCTGGCGGTCTACCCCGACGTCAAGTCGGTCAAGCAGAAGCTTCGGCGTATGTCTATGGATCGGCAGCAAGCGGCCAAGGTGAAAGTAGCGAAGCTTCTCCAGGCTGGGGTTATCCGCGAAGTTCAACATCCGGATTGGCTTGCCAATCCGGTGCTGGTCAAGAAGGCTAGCGACACTTGGCGTATGTGCATCGACTTCACCGCCCTCAACAAGGCATGCCCAAAGGATGACTACCCTTTGCCACGTATAGATCAACTGGTCGATGCCACCGCAGGGTGCGAGCTCTTGAGTTTCCTGGACGCTTACTCCGGCTACCATCAGATCTACATGGCCAAAGACAACGAGGACAAAACCAACTTCATTACGCCGGTTGGGACTTTCTGCTTCGTTGGGATGCCCTTCGGGTTGAAGAACGCGGGCGCAACCTTCACCCGCCTCATCGCGCTGGCGCTAGCCGCTCAACTTGGGAGGAACGTGGAGGCCTACGTCGACGACGTGGTAGTGAAAACCAGGCAGCTCGCCTTCCACGGTTGGGATCTCCAGGAGACCTTCGACAACCTCAGGAAGGCGAGCATCAAGATCAACCCGGACAAGTGTGTCTTCGGCGTGCAAGCGGGCAAACTCTTGGGCTTCCTTGTATCCGGACGGGGCATCCAGGCGAATCCCGACAAAGTCGACGCTATCCTGGCTATGGAGCCGCCCAAGACGACAGGGAGGTCCAGAGGCTTGCCGGCCGCATGGCTGCTCTGAGCCGCTTCCTGTCTAGGGCAGCGGAGCGGGGCTTTCCATTTTTCAAGACCCTCCGCGGCTGCGACGGGTTCCACTGGGATGGTGATTGCGCGAGGGCCTTCGACGACCTCAAGAGACATCTCGCAAGCCTCCCCACTCTAGTCGCCCTGACGCCAGAGGCTCCCCTCCTACTCTATCTCGCCGCTTCGGCGACGGCGGTCAGCGCTGTCCTTGTCCTGGAAGAAGGCGCCCTCCAGCGCCTTGTGTACTTCGTCTCCGAAGCCCTTTAGGGCGCTAAGACGCGGTATACGGAGCTCGAGAAGCTTGCCTACACGCTGGTTATAGCCTCGAGAAAACTCCAACATTATTTCCTAGCCCATCCAATCACGGTGCCATCTTCGTTCCCCTTGGCGGAGATGCTGCACAATAAAGAGTTCCACAGGGCGAATCGACAAGTGGGCAGCCGAGCTCACCCCCTTCTTCTTAACATATGCCTCGAGAACAACAATCAAGTCCTAGGTCCTTGCAGACTTCCTTGCGGAGTGGACCCCGTCGGCTCAGCCCGCCCAGTAGCCGAAAGACCCGGTGTGGACGCTCAACACTGACAGAGCCTACGGCGTGGCGGGCACGGGCGTGGGGGCGGTGGTTACCACGCCTGAGGGGCACCGCCTGCTGTACTCGGCGCGGCTCGCGTTTCCCACCACCAACAACACAGTTGAGTACGAGGTATTACTCTTTGGCCTCGCGAAGCTTAAAGCATTGGGCGTGCGGCGAGTCCTTGTCTGCACCGACTCGCGGCTGGTGGCGGGCCACGTGGACAAGTCGTACCAGGCCAAGGACCCGGAGTTAGCCAAGTACCTGGCAGCCGTAAGAGCCAAGGAGCGACACTTTTTGGGTGTCACGGTGAAAGACATCCCTCGGGCGGACAATGAGCAAGCCGACGTCCTTGCAAAGGCCGCCAGCCAGCAGCTCCCAACTCCCGAGGGGGCATTCTATGAGATCCTACTAACGGCCGCCATCGCGCAAGACAACCGCGACGTAGCCATCGTTCACCAGATCACCCAGTAAGGTGACTGGCGGGAGCCCATCTTTGGTTTCTTGTAGGGCATTGTAGAGTCGGACGACCCCGTCGAGATCCGGCTCCTGCAGCATCGCGCCAGATCCTTCCAGGTGCTCGACGGGGTGCTCTACAAAAAAGGAGTCTGCGCACCGCTCTTGCAGTGCCTCTCATGCGAAGAAGGAAAGAAACTCCTTGCGGAAATTCATGTGGGACTCTGTGCTCACACCTCGCGCCGAGGTCGCTAGTCGGTAAGGCATTCAGGCAAGGCTTTTACTGGCCAACTGCCATCGCCGACGCCCAGGAGCTCGTGCGCCGATGTTAAGGCTGCCAATGGATGGGACGGGTCATTCGCAGGCCTCCGACGAGCCTCAACCCCATTCCCCCGGTATGGCCGCTGGTACGATGGGGCATCGATGTTGTAGGACCACTTCCCCGGGCCCCAAGCGACCTGTGGTTCGCAGTTGTCGATTTGGAATATTTCTCCAGGTGGCCAGAGGCTGTAGCTCTAGCCAAAATAACCTCGGCGGCCATGCAGCGTATTCTTTGGCAGAACATCATATGTCGCTTTGGCGTACCCAGGGAGCTCACCGTCGACAACGGCTTGTAGTTCGACGTTGCCCTGTTCAAGGACTTCTACGATGACATGGGCATCACACTCCGGTTCGCTTTGGTCGGGCACCCGCAATCTAACGGAGCGGTCGAGCGGGCAAACGGCGCCATCTCCGCCGGAGTCAAGAAACGCCTTGTAGGGCTGCCAAAGGGCAAGTGGCTGGGCGGGCTCCACAACGTCCTCTGGTCCCTCCGCACAACGGTGACGCGACCAACGGGATTCACGCCGTTCAAGCTCCTCTTCGGCGATGAAGCAATGACGCTGAGGAAATCAAGGCCGGATCGAGAAGAGTCCTCGTCCAAGCGCCCGAAGAAGAGCGCCAATTGTCTCTGGACCTTCTCGATGGGGAGCGAGTAAGTGCAACTTAGCACGTCATAAAGTACGCATGGCAGATGGTGCGCACTCGTAATCGCTCCATATACCCACGAGAATTCCAGCCTGGGGACCTCGTCCTTAAAATGGCGCTCCACGCGGAGACGGACGGCAAGTTGGAATCCAAGTGGGAAGGCCCATACATCGTTACAGAAGCTCTGCAGAAGGGAGCATACCGTCTTGCCACGTTAGAAGGGCAGACACTTCGCCATACATGGAACGCAGACAGGCTATGGCGGTACTATGTCTAGAGCAGAAGGGGGAGCATGTAGCAACATTGGCACCTTACCCATTGTAAGACGCTCGCCCGCGCAAACGGGAGATTAACAAAGCCGACCTTCCGCCAAGCTTCCATCTTGGTCTACCGCCTCCGCACGCACTCTACGGAGTATAAATAAGACGTAGCGTAAGACGTAGCATCGAGGTTCACCTCCGCACGCACTCTATGGAGTATAAATAAGACGTAGCGTCGAGGTCCGCCTCCGCACGCACTCTACAGAGTATAAATAAGACGTAGCCTTGAGGTCCGCCTCCGCACGCACTCTACGGAGTATAAATAAGACGTAGCGTCGAGGTCCGCCTCCGCACGCACTCTACAGAGTATAAATAAGACGTAGCCTCGAGGTCCGCTTCCGCACGCACTCTACGGAGTATAAATAAGACGTAGCGTCGAGGTCCACCTCCGCACGCACTCTACAGAGTATAAATAAGACGCAGCGGGGGGACGCCTCCGCGCGCACTCTACGGAGTATAAATAAGACGCAGTGTTGAGGCATACCTCCGTGCGTACTCTACGGAGTATAAATAAGACGCGGATGATGTCCCTGCGCACTCTACTGAGTATAAACAAGACGCGGATATCCCCGCGCACGTGCGGGCATTGCCCTCGCACGTACTCTTCGAAGTATAAATAAGACGTGGTAGATGTTCCCACGCACTCTACTGAGTATAAACAAGATGCGGATGTCCCCGCGCACGTGCGGGCATTGCCCTCGCACGTACTCTTCGGAGTATAAATAAGACGTGGTAGATGTTCGCACGCACTCTGCGGATTATAAAAAAGACTCGCGCGTCTACCTCGACTAGGCGCCAGCTCCGCTGCCACCACTTCGGAGGGTAAGGGACGGAGCGCTTGCGCGTCTATCTTGACTAGGCGCCACTCGGCGCCACCCTTCGAAGGGTAGCTGGGCGCGTCGTCTACCTCGACTACGAGCGCGTAGGGGTGGAAAAAAAGCTCGTTAGTGGGCTCGTTGGCTCGGTTCAAAATTGCTTCAATTATACTTGCTAATTGGTTAAACATTAAAATGAGTTGATTTCAAATGAATTTGAATTTTGGTCAAACTCGGCTCGGCTCGGCTCGTTAGCTCGCTTCTAAAAATACTTTTAAATTATTCGAAAATGATATTAAATCAAAATATACCAATTTTAGAAAAAGCTCGATAAGCGGCGCTCGATATCCACCTAGGCGCGCGTAATCTCGACTAGGCGCTAACTCACCACCACCACGGAAGGTAGGGGACGGAGCGTTCGTGCATCTACTTCGGCGACTATCGATAAGCGGAGCAAGGTCGAGCGTGAGTGGCTTTAGGTTATGGTTTATTTAGTTTGATTGCTGCTGAGTGGCTTTAGGATGTAGAATTGTTGGATAATTGTAGCAACCTAGGCTCTGTGTTAAGCTAGGTGTTAGACAGAGTACGCACTTGTCCTTGTTTGGACTTTGGAGGAGAAATCAAAGAAATTATTTCTAAACAATAAAATCTCGTTTCCTTTCATATCTATCTTTAGCTTCTGACAGCGATATTTCCTACAAAACGACGATTTCAGCATTATCGCATCACGAAGCCAAACCACATTTTTCCCCTTATAATATGATCAGCCAATGAAACATTGCCAAAATTTCACAGAGCTGTGCTGCAAACTCACGACTGGTACAAATACAATTGAGACAACGACTACAGCTCACGACTGATACAAATACAATTGAGGCAACGACTACAATTTTCTATCTCCTGAAATGTACATTGACAACATTTGGTTGCCTATATGTCTGCTGAATCGAAAGTGCAAGCGGGAAAAATGGGTGAAACAAGAAGGAAGATATTCTTTTCACCCTGCTGTCAGAAGCATCAGAATCTGAACCTACAGAGTAGCAAAAGATATATTTATGTGAAGTTGCCAAAAAAACCTACCGGTCCTTCAATAAAAAATCTACAAGAACAAACTTGTTTTGCCCCCTTACAGAAAAGCAAGTATTATACTTTTTTTTTCTTTTGGTAGCCTGAAATTGATAATATATTCCAAAATTGTTACTCAGATATGTTGATCTACATCTTGTCTTACTATGTGTGGCCTTCATGATTGTACTATTATGGAGATGGTTTCGTTTCATGACTAGCTCTTCTCGATAATTGTATGCGGATACAGGTTCAAGTTGATATAGTTCCACACAGGCTAGCTCTAGAATCTAGATGTTTGGTCACAGAAATGGATCAAATTCGAGACTTACCTGGTTTGATCTTAAATTTGACAACATTTGGTTGTCTCACTGATATAAATTTTATTGGATGCTCTGTGCAATGCCTATGCCGATCAATCCCTGAAATCAGCTGCAAACAAGGAAGCAAAGCAATATTAAAAATTAAATAACAGTAAGGAAAATATTGCTTTCATGCAGTTGAGTATGACAACCAAACAGGCAAGGAGATGATTAGAACTTAGAAGGCTCATGGAATGGCATAAAAATAATAAAAAATAGTGCAATTGCAAAATGTCTAATGCTCGTTGCTGTCAGCCTGTCATCACTGTGGAACCCCTCGTACTGCAAAGGTTAGTTTTGCGTGATACTAAATAAATAAAATATAAATTGAACTGAAGGTAATTTTCATCATAGCTATGTACATTGTTGTAAGAACCTTGTACTAAATGTATACAAAAAAGGAGATCTTAACCCTTGGTAAACTCCCACACCCAATCTAACCATTGATCTACACTGTTCAACCAAAGTTAGTACACACTTAATAGACAAAAGATTGCATGTAATGTATATTCAATCCCTATCAAAACAACCATGGTTATTAAGGCATCGCCTAATCGTCGATTAGGTATCAAGGTGCTCGGGTACTGCCCGGGGGGGTGGAAGCCAGGGAAAAGGTTATCAAAGGTGGTGGAGCATCGGTCCGAGGTCAGGGGCGGCAGATCTGACTCCAAGGCCACCTCTTTGCTGTCGCCGCCGGCTTGCTGTCGTGGAGTCCACACTGTTGCCGTTGGAGTTTGGCCCATTGCTACCGAATCTGGTTGCAGATCATTGTCACTGCTGCTGTTGTTTCTCCCCGTAGCCGTCGCCATCTCTGGCAGCGGTGACCAGTGAGCGGCGAGGTCAAGCTCCGGCGGCGGTGGCTAGTGCCGTGCTGGCTTTGCCCTGTTCTGGCGGCTACTAGTCTTCTGGTGGTTGGCAGCTGGCTCTTTAGGGCACACAAAGCATGAGTGAGTGGGTGAGGTGAGTTAGGATGATGGGCTTTGTGGGTTAGGTGGCCTGGTTGATTCTTTTTTTTTTCCCTTTCCTCATTTCCTTTGCCTATTTCATCCTCTATTGCTGCTATATTCTGCTTCATATGACGTCACTTCACCACACGCCTAGGCGTCCAGGCGGTGGTCTGGCGCCTCACCTCGCCTTATCGCCTTGATAACCATGAAAACAACTTCCATCAAAAGACAGCCATCTTAGTGCGGCACTAACATGCAACATCAATACCCAAATTACTAATATGCTAGTAGTCAACATCATTTCCATGGTCGACAGGAGCCCCCTAACAATCTGTGAGACGCGTCATAGTATCTACTTGCAGTGACAATGTGATTATATTATATGACAGCCACATGAGTCACACCATACAAGATCCATTTTTAAGTATTAATCAACTTGTTGAAGTCACATGTTTTAATACTAGCATTTTAAACTAGAAAATCTTTTCTATAAGAGGTGGCATTCTCCTCCTTAGAGCTCTGTGCATTTAATCTCTCTTTTCTTATATTTGATTCACAAAGGTTAGAAGCTATATATATCATATACACTTGTAGGCAGCAATAGCAACCAGGCTATATAGAATTTCCTGGCGATAGCATACAAGAGTCACTGGCTGCATGCGATCTCTGAGATCAGATTTGAATTAAGACCAATGTAACAATGCCAAATGTTCTTTTAGACATTCCAGTTAATAATGTGTGTTCCCTGAACAATTTCCAACTGTGATCGTATTAACTGCTTGAATAAGTTTATACCTAATATATGTCAAGCAGAAAAGGGTTGGTGACTTCAGTGTGTAGTTTTAAACTTGAATACAGGGCACAAAATTATATGAGTGATATTCAACCCAGAAACTAGCCAGATTGGAACATATCAACTACTTTAGAGTGTATAGTTCAAACAAGTTGTAGAACAAACCTTCTCATCATACCGAAAAAGCGATAGGTCAAAGTATGGTGAAGGACTTTGTGATTGGCAAATGTAAGGTAATGACGCCATCATCTTTTTCGCAAACTGCCAAATATAAAACAAGTTGTATTAGCCAAAAGCTTCAGTATCACATATTCTAACAAAAGAAACTAATTATTCACACACTAGTTAACAGATGCCTTGTGCCTAAAAAAATGAATACAAAAAATATCTAACAAATGTATATATCAAGAAATACCATGAGCATCAAGTAGTAGTTTCGCCCCTCTGGTTTTCCTTCAGAAAGGTAACATACATTCTAAAATTTTCACAAGCAAACCATCTGTGCTAGAATTCATATAAGCTGACATGTAACTAAAAAAGGCATTACTGGAAGACAGGCTCAAGGCTAAAAAAACAAGGTTTGACTTTTTTGGTTAATACAGGGCTACCATCCTGTCCCTGACATCCCATATAACAGCTTAATTGACTCCAAAAAAGATGATTAGATCATAAATCTTTTGGTTCAGTGATCAACTAAGAAAAACATTTCATCAATAAAATTGCTGTACTGACATCTTGGCCTCTAACTATTATATGTACCTTATATCAGAGAAAACTTAATTTTATTATGTATTTAAAATCAGAACACATATCTTCATAGCTCAGTAAATTTTTTTGTGGGAAGTGTGGAGATTCTTTCTTTAATAAATTGAAATTTGAATACAGTTGACAATCGGTGCATCATCCTTGGCAAGTAAGCCATTTAGCATGACAACATGCACACATCTTGTGCAAACATTCAAAATGGAACCAAGAACTAAAATGGTTTACGAAAAAATGGATCACACTCCTTGTGTTACCAACATTACCTGTGATGAGCTGCTTGCTTTGTTTTTAATTGTGCGAAGCTGATCAAGAGCATGAACGTTGTTGGAATGCGACGAGATAAAATTTCCATGCAAAGAGTTTTGTGGATTTGCGTGGAAATGGTCATAAAAATGTTCAAACAATGAATACAGCTCCTCCGAAGAATTCTGCTGACAAATTATATAATAAGCTCAACACAAGAAAAGAAATAACTTCAAAGAAGAACAACAATATCTGTTTTGGCGATGATAGGTAGTTAGGTACCTGATAGAGTGAAACAATATTTGTCGTCTCCATGTTGTACACAGCAAAAATGCTAAATTTTGATCAGTGCTTGAGAAACCTATAGAAACAGAAAAGTATTTGAAAATAGATGACTACAATATATGCATAACCTACTTGGTAAGATGTCTGGAAAAAATGGATTTACCCCTCCATCCACACTACCAAACTTGATAAATAGGTGATGGCGATCCAAAAATTGTACCTGTTCAACTATCATGTTATAAGCACCTCTTGCAAAACTTTTTTGATAGAAAACGATATGTTTAGTAAACAACACAGGCCCTGTCATCAAGGTTATGCTTTTGCCGAGAGCTAGCTAAAATGATCTATATTAATTGTAAGTAAAGAATTAAAACTTTTCAACTAACCAAAAAAAGGAAAAGAGTACAAAGTAAAATAAATAACAGCAAAGGGAATATTGTAGGTACCTTCCATATGATAAGATCCACATAGTCTTGAAAGTGAAAATATAACTTCTTCAAATGCTGGACCCTCTGCAAACAAAAATCACTACTTCAAACAAGTGGAGATAAAATATCTTTTCTACACAACAAAACATGATTGCAAAGACAGCACCACCACCGAAGAAGGAATGAGCAATTAAGAATGATTTTATTTCAACATTTCATAATATGCAATAATCACTATACATGAGAAGGAAAGTAAAGGGTAGAAATGCTTCAGCAGTGGACACGAGAAATTAGGGATAATTTAAACAAGAAATATAACTTTCCTTAATTATTCAAAATAACGATATCAACCTGAGAATAAGTCCATGATTTAGAATGCGATGCACACTTCAATATCACACATTATAGCAAATGGATGAACTAGATAAGATAGCTAACCAAAGTCTGATCATGTTCCTCATTCCAAGTCTTGCGAAAAATAAATGACAGCAACCGTTGCTTGATGCCAGGAAGAAAAGAACCCCCCTGTGCAGCCTGCAGGCATCAAGTCCATTAACAACTCCATAGTTCATATATGAATTCATCATTTAACTTTATCATGTATAACCGTATAAGCTTAACATAAGACTATTTTTACTAATATTGTTCAAGGATAACAGATTGTAATCAAGAAGATTTACCTACAATCTGAAGAGTCTCTTTGTTGAAACAAGAATGAAGTGGGTAAAACAAAGGGCCAAAGTGAATATGTATTCACAGAATCAGTAGAGCTAAGGAATGAAGGAACAAATAAATGAAAAATTAAAGAAATATTTTAAGAAAGATATGGTAAAATATATATCAATTATGCATGGTTCGTATGGCGTCCACTAGGCGACGCCTAGGCGTCGCCTAGTCGTCCGAGCGCTGGCGGAATGGTGGCGTCGTGCTCGCCGCGTCCTCCTCGCATATGGCGTCGCCTCGCGGCAAAAGGCGTCGCCAAGGCGTCGGTTTGGCTGAGGCGGACACCGTGGGACCGAAAGGCACGGGAAAGAGCGGCGCGTACACCTCCCGCCAAAGGCTCGCGGCAGTTGAGAGAGGGAGAGGGAGAGGGAGAGGGAAAGGAAGGAGAGAGGGAGAGAGAAGAGGGCGGCGGCGCACCTGAAATCCGGTGGCGGCGGCGGCGCCCACCTGCGACTCCCGCCCGTCGCGCGACTCCCGCCCGTCGCGACCGACTCCGCCCATCCGTGAGGAGAGAGAGAGAGGCGGCGGGCGGCGCAACTGAAATCTGGCGGTGGCGGCTGCGCTGCCTGCGACGGCCCGTCCGCGCGTCCCCGCAGTCCGCGACTCCCGCCCCGTCCGCGACCGACTCTTGCCCCGTCCGCGCGACTCCCGCCCGTCCGCGACTCCCGCCCCGTCCGCCACCGACTCCCGCCCCATCCGTGACCGCGCAGGTATGTCCTCCCCTCTGCCTCCTCTGTAGTCTGCCCTTCCTCCCCTCCTCCTTCCTCCGCGCCGCGGCTCTGCTGATCTGCTCTTCCTCCCCCTCCTTCCTCCGCGCCACGGCTCTGCTCTTCCTCCCCCTCCTTCTGCTCTGCTTTGTATTACATGTACATGTATTGGTTGTCTGCTACTGCTAGTATTTTTTATACTTGCCATTGCCAACTTGCTAATTTTGTACTGCCTAGTGCTCTGCTCACTATCACTGCTAGTAGGTTCGAGCCTCAAAATGCTGTCATACTGTTTGTGGCCAAATATGCAAAATATATCTGGGTAGCAACTAGAACTAGGTAGTAGTCAAAATTTGCCTTTCACAGGTTGTCAAAAGTGCCGGCAGCTACATCAGAATGCACCTAGAATCTTGGATGCTTACATATCTATTTTTCTAGCAGTGAAAAGTTCAGCCTCTTGCGGCTGATACCTTAAAACAGATTTGGTGTTTTTGATACCTTAAAAGAATCTTGGATGCTTACATGAGGATGAATGTATGATCTCCCTCTTGGTTCTTTGTATGCAGCACAAGCCAAATGGAAAGCATGGCAAGTCCACCTTCTGTCAACAATGCCAATTACGATCACTATTATCTATTGCCACTATTATCTAAATCTAAGTTTATGGACTGATCACTGATGTAATGGTGATATATTGATATTTGCTTGCCGCTGTTGCTAAATTCCTTATTGTATATGCAGCTTGCTGTTTGGGAGAAGAAAGGAGAGTTCAGATCATCAAAAGGTATTTCACTTGAATGCTTTATCCATATTTCATCTCATTACAAAGTATTTCTGTTACATAATTATATTAATGAGTCACACATGTTGAAACTTGTCAGGGGCTGTATGGTACATGGAACAAGGCAACTGAAAACAGGAGGATCACTACTACATGGTCTCCAGAATTGGCAGCAAAAATGTATGTATCAGTGTATGTTTGTGCTGTTGCATGGTAGGTTAGGGTATGTGTATGGCGTCGCCTCGCCGCACGCCTTATTCGCCTAGGCGTCCGGAAGGGGGTGGGTCGCCGCACCTCGCCTTACCGCCTTAATAACCTTGCAATTATGTCTATCAAGGAAGCTTGCATAAGTACTGCATGTACATAGTGATAAAACTTCCGCATAACAGACAACAACAAAACAATAAAAGGCCATCATAAGCAAATAAATAATCAAATATTTCAGCACAAAGGGACTTCTGGACAAATGCAGGCACATCCATATTCCCCAACCACAAGTCATACAGGGTACAAGTTTTACACAATCATAACTGCAAACAAATGCTGCGTGTTGCAGTTGTGAAGGAAGGTCAACTTGATTAATTGAATCAATTCAGTCTGAAGAATATTTTCAACTGCAGTTTCAGTTGATTTTTCTGCAGGCAATTTAAATAATTCAAATCAGTGGTTATTGAACTATTGATTCTTTATCTAGTGAGTAGTTACCCATCAAAACTGGACAAAATGCTCTCTTCCTTCTGTACATCATCTCCTGATGGCTTTCATAACTTGTGTCTAGCAACCACTCCGTCTCTCAAGCATTACTGTCACCAATATGACAATCTAGTCATTCAGCCAGCTGCACTTTGGATTTCTCTATTCTAATCTGGTAACTTGACAGTTAACACAAACACATCTACTATCCTGTCGGTCTAGTTACTACACTTAGACAGCATCTCATTGATCCTTATTGGTGCATGATTTTGAAACCTTATTGGTGCATGATTTTGAATAAAAGAACAATATATAGAGCCTAAAATAACATAAGGGGAAAAACAACTCAGTTTTCTGTTTTAGATTTTCATTATGTTTCTAATACAAATTTAGTGCCTTGAATACTTCAGAAATAATAATACTTAGTTTGGTGCAATCACCACCGATCTGGTTCCAGATAAGCTATGGTGGCCAGTACCAACAGACCTCCAAATAATCTAGATTGGTAATTTGAGATGATGAATTTTAAAAACTCAACTGTAACCCAGGCATATTTGTAATGTATTGTTGGATATATTAAACCAGATGTCTGACGAACCGTGTGTTATGTTCTAAACACGTTTTCAATGAAATATTAATAAGAATATGTAAAGACAGGTTACTATGTAGGTATTGCAAACCTGAACCAAAAAAATGAGAAAAATGAATGTAAACTAATAGATCCAACAATCTTGCAGTATAAAGATTTGCAGGTACCTGGCCATGCGAATGAAGGAATAGTTCATCATCTTCCCGGCAAAATGCACCAATTTTGCGTACCTCAACAAGGTTGCCTGAATCTCGGATCTGTAGGATATGTATTGTTTGATATCGAAGAGAGAAAATGCAAAGAAGATCCTCATACAAGTAAGCACCAATACTATGAGCCAGATTGATAAAATCATTGTAGAAAGCCTTCTCGTCTAGAATTGCACCATCTTCTAGCCTGGTAACACAAACACAGAAGTCCTAATTCACCCAAACAAAGGAAAGAATGGTTACAAAATATATTGTAATTTAGAACTAAAAATCGCATTCCACTCAGTCAAGATAATTGTACCTCACAAGATAGAAAGTTATTTTCTCAATTGATGGCACCCCGTGAATTGCACCCTCAGTGGCACTTGAATCATTATTCTGGACAGTTGATGTTGCAAATAGGCCATATTGATGGCATTCCATGTAAAGGAAAAAGTCCTTACAAATGTACTCATTGCTGGATGCAAGTGAAATTGAGTAGAGCTGCTTAAAGAAGCTATCAAATTTCTTTGCTTTGACCGGAAGATCGTGAGAATCACATTCTTCATTGCATGAAAACGTCAACCAGATGGGACGGTACACTATCAAATCTAGGTGGTTGCAGCTAAAAGCCACAAGATACTTGCCATCATCAGTAAATTTGCGAAATGAATAATCTGGGCAATCTATGTCGTATATAGTGTAACTTGGAACCAAATTTTCATAGAACTGCCTGACAGTGTTAACCTGCCAACAATAGAAAAGGGAAGAACAACAAAGACAACTCAGTTCTTCTTAAATAGCAAGAAGCAAGTTCTAGAAATTATATGACATCACAATTCAAATTGAATAGTATGCTGAATCCACCTAATTATGTGTTTGTTTCAGCAGTCATTACAGCAAACACAACACGAAATGTCTTCCACAAGTACAGAAACAAGTGTGAACTGCATGTACATAATGAAATCATATGTACTATATGTCATTATTATAGATTTATGAACTTTCAATTTGGACAGTTATGTTCCCAAACTTAGGTAACGGATATTTTTATTTTTTTACAAAAAGTATCACCACTACAGCAAATGTGCATGTATTAGGGACACAAAAAATCATAAATTTAAAAACATTATATAAATTATTTGTAGATGCTAAAATTTCACATTAGGCAATTGTTCCCTTGTTTGTTGATAGGGGGTACGCGCTCCCTAAGGAATTATTCCAAAAAAAAAGTTTTCAATGAGGAAGTTCAAAAATATTTGGCACTATTTCATACGTTTGGTTTCAAGTTTGATATCATACTACATTTGTTCTCTATTTGCTAGCATAAAATATTAGCTAAGTCACTTTGCCATGCATCACTTTTATAAACCATAGTGATAAAACAATCTTGTATAATCATTATTGCACTAATATATCATTAGAATAATTGGACAAGGATAGCATAAAGAGACAACTTTCAAGCTAACCCAGATCCAATTCATCACTTCATTGCATATAATCCTAAAATTGGCAAGGCTGGTGGGAAGTTGCCAATTAACAAGCATTTTGAAGCATTGCCTAGCATTGAGAAGACATGATTTGACCTGCTTTTTTTCAACATTTCACCACTTGTGAACTACTAGTTCTTTACAAGCGTGGCAATAATATTTCACCAGCTACGTCATCACGTGGCATCTGGGTGTGCTAATACCAGGGGGTGGCTTCACTGCTTCAGGGTTTAGGGTTTCTCTGTAGAGTGCCAACTCTAGACTCTAGACAATCACACGAAAAAAAGGGAAAGAAGAAGATATGGCAAATATCCTCTCCGTAACCCCCATCCTATAGAATAGACATCACCAGTTGAGAACATTATAACCCCAAAATGGAGCCTCCGCCCACCCAAGCCTGCATAGGGACAAAAGCTAATCACATAACCTGGAATTCCAAAGAGCAACCACAACCCTCCCCTGCCCTAGGCTGCATTCGACCGTCCCCCACGCGCCCACCGCATGAGCGCACAGCACCACCAACCAGACGCCACGAGAACCGAACCGGAGCGGAGCGCGAAGCGGGAGGGAGGAGGAGGAGGCGTACGGTTGCGCCGGGGCGCGGGGAGAGGAACTGGCGGTCGAAGACCCTGGAGGCGAGGTTGCTGCTGCGGAAGAAGCCCACCATCACGGCGCCGCCCGTGGCCGCCGCCGGCGCGGCAGCATCGCACGCGCGCGAGGTGGGAAGGAGGAGGAAGAGGAGGAGGAGATCGGCGGGGGGAGCCGAGCCGCCCAGCTCGATCGGGCCGTGTGGATTTCGGTTCCTCGCCGGTATGGTGCGGAGCTGCAGGGCGTGGGGATCTTTGCTTGTGGTGGTGAATTTTTTGGGGGGGAGGGGAGAGTGACGACGCGTGTGGAGCGGAGGGTGGTAACGTGGTCTGGGGATGTGAGGCCAGTGGGGACACGAGGGGTTATACCTCCTCTGACACCGGAATAAATGGCGGTTGTACGCACTTTGTGCCGCGGCCTGGCTGCAAGGCTGTTCAGCAGCATATTTTGGTCTCTTTTTTAATTTTTAAAAACTGTTTTTCGATTTTTATATTAACTTTTAGATGAGATATTTTTTAAAACAGAATACATAAATTAATTATAGTACATATTTAGCGATTTGATTTATATAACATAAAATCATACGCGAGTTCCTTTTACTTCGACTCTCTCTCACAAACAGTCTTAAAACTATAAGCCGCAGCTGAAAAGCACAGGCCCTTTAGCTCAATGAGTACGGTACTTTTAACCAAAACTTACATTGTCTATTCAGTAAATACCATATTCTTCAAAATATTGTTCGATATCGATGAATACCAAACCATTTTGGTATGATATCCGCAAATACCATATTTATCAATATTAATATGAATTACGAAAGAATGAGTCAGCTTTTGAGTGTTAATAACGAATTAAAAGATGACAACTTTGACAAATGAGGGAACCTTTCGTAGTTCCATCCATGTTCGGATGTTCCAGATTAAAAATTCTAGCACGCTAATCTTTGAGAAAAAATTTCTAGCATGCTACAAGTCTACAACTGACAACCATGCCTGAAGCCTAGCGATACAACACTCCGAAAAGAACTACCGGCACAATAATACACCTGAAGCAAACATGAAGGTTGCAAGGCTTGCGTGTGGGACGGTGGCACTACTTACGGACAGTAACTAGAACTAACCATAATATTTAACGAACACAAGTAAATCCGGGATGGTTACTATAAGTCAAATGGCATGCATCTAGTAATGCGGGAGTAGACTACCATATATGATGGATGAGGCCCCATATAGGGTGAATAAGCGCTTTTACAATTTTTTTTGGTTAAATCATAAATCATCTAATTGTACCAACAATCTAAGTCAATACAAAGGTTTGCAATCCTAAAATAACAAGCAATCAATATCTCTACTCCTTAAAAATGTAAGTTAGTGGTCGTCGGTCCGTTCTCCCTCCTCTCTTCTCATATGTCCGATCAAAGATCAGCCATCCAGATCCGTATGTAGGTAGTTCTTTCGCTCCTCGTAGAAAAGGTCAATCCGACGCGTGGGCCGTGCTCCTCCTCTTCTCTTCCCCCGCATCCTCCGCCTCCCGCAACCACTCCACCTCCTGCAACCGCCGCCTCCTTCTCTCCCCCGAACCCTCATGCCGCGCCTCCTCCTCTTCAGCGCCGCTACTAATTCCTTCCTCACACGGCAGCGTTTGGTCGTAGTCCCTCAACTTCCCTTAGTAGGGCCGCATCTCCCCGTCGTCATCTCCCCAACGCATTCGCCCACCGCCTCCTCTCCCCATCTGCCCATCTCCGCCTCCCCACCTCCACCTCGTGCAACTGCCACCTCCTTCTCTCCCCCGATCCCTCGTGTTGCACCTCCTCCTCCTTGGCGTTGCCACCAATTCCTTCCCCCACATGGCAGTGTCTGGTCGCAGTCCCCCAACTTCCTCCAACGGCGCTGCATCTCCCCGTCGTCGCCTCCCCAACGGTCACCACCTTCCCAACGCATTCGCCCACCGCCTCCTCTCCCCATATGCCCGCCACCACCTCCCCACCTCCACCTCCCACAATCATCGCCTCCTTCTCTCCCCAAACCCTCGTGCCGTGCCTCCTCCCCCTCCTCGGCGCTACCACTAATTCCATCTCCCATCGCCCCTCCAACCAGCGACACGACGCTCGGCAATAGCGGCCGGTGGATCGGAGAGAAGGGCGCTCAGCGATAGCAGCCGGTGGATCAGATAGAAGGGTGCTCGACGATGGCGGCGGTGGCTTCGTCTTCCTACGCCCGCCTACATGGCTCTCCCCCCGCCGCCACCGCCCAGCAGTCGCTTACCCGGTGAGCCTCTCTACCTCCTCCTACTCTTCGCTCGAAGCCCATCGCACTGTCTAGCGATTTTGGTCTCCTAAGCTGATCGTCGAAGTTGGTGCTATGGTCGAAGGGGGTTGTGGTAGTCGAGGGGCTGTGGTCAAAGTCGAAGCTGTAGTCAAATAGGGCTGTGGCTGAAGTAAAAAATCAGTCGTTGAAGTTGAAGTCATGGTCGAAGGGGCGGTGGTCGAAGTCGAAGAGTCATGGTCGAAGTCAAAGGGTCATGGTCGAAGTCCAAGCCGTGGTCGAAGTCGAAGGGTCATGGACGAAGTTGGTCCGCGGTCGAAGTCGAATGGTCGTGGTCGAAGTTAGGCCATAGTCGAAGTCGAAGGGTCACGGTCGATGTCCAAGTCGTGGTCGAAGGGGACAATGGTCGAAAGGGGCAGTGGTCGAAGTTGAAGGGCCGTGAACAAAGTCAGTCCACAATCAAAGTCGAAGGATCGTGGTCGACGTCGGGGCCATGGTTGAAGGGGGCTGTGGTTGAGGGCCGTGGCCGAAGTCAAAGATTGGTGGTCATAGTCGAAGGGGACGATGGTCGAAAGGGGAAGTGGTCGACGTCGAAGGGCTGTGGTTGTCGAAGGGCTGTGGTCAAAGGAGACAGTAGTCGAAGTTGAAGCCGTGGTCGACGTCAAAGGGCCATGGTTGAAGAGGATAGTGGTCAACATCGAAGGGCCATGGTCGAAGGGGATAGTGGTTGAAGGGGATGGTGGTCGAAGGAGGAAGTGGTTGACGTCGAAGGGCCGTGGTCGTTGAAGGGTCGTGGTCGAAGGGGACAGTGGTCGAAGGGGCCAGTGGTCGAATTTGAAGATCCATGGTCGAAGTTGAAGATCCGTGGGCAAAGTCAAAGCCGTGATCGAAGGGGGCCGTGGTCGAAAGGGGAAGTGGTCAACTCAAAGGGCCGTGGTCGAAGGGGACAATGGTCGAAAGGGGCGATGGTTGAAGGAGGAAGTGGTCGACGTCGAAGGGCCGTGGTCATCAAAGGGTCATGGTCAAAGGGGATAGTGGTCGAAGTCACAGATCCGTGGTTGAAGTCGCAGATCCGTGGTCGAAGACAAAGCCATGGTCGAAGGGGGTCGTGGTCGAAAGGGGAATTAGTCGACATCGAAGGGTCGTGGTCAAAGGGGACAGTGATCGAAGGGGGCAATGGTCAAAGTCGAAGATTCTTGGTCGGAGTCGAAGCCGTGGTCAAAGGGGAAAGCAGTCGGCGTCGAATGGCCATAGTCGTTGAAGGGCCGTGGTCGAAGGGGACAGTGGTTGAGGGGGCAGTGGTCGAAGTCGAAGATCTATCGTCATTGTCGAAGCCGTGGTCGAAGAGGGAAGTGGTTGACATTGAAGGGCCGTGGTCGAAGGAGACAGTGGTTGAAGGGGGGCAGTGCTCGAAGTCGAAGGGGGCAGTGGTTGAAGTTGCGGTCATGGTCGTAGTCTAGCACCCGTGGACGTGGTCATAGTGGTCATGGTCGTAGTCGTAGCACCACCCCGGAGGGCACCTGCTGGTTCGTCCATAACCTCTGCTGCTACGAGTTCCCTCTGCAGTTCGATATCCCCATCGCCTACCCCTAGGTTACACTCGAGATCGAGCTCCCCACCCTCGACGGCAAGACCCACAAGGTCTCATACTCCCCATAGATTATAACATACTTTTGGCCATGACGTGTGATCGACGGCTTCCGATTTATAACCACGAACGTTGGTCGATGTGTTTCGACTTACGACCACGAGATGTGATCGATGTCTTCTGACTTACGAACATGAGCGCTGGTCGAAGTAGAAAATCTGTGGTCGAAGTTGAAGCCGTGGTCGAAGGGGGCCATGGTCGAAGGGGGAAGGGTCGACATTGAAGGGTCGTGGTCAAAGGGGATAGTGTTGAAGGGGGCAGTGGTCGAAGTCGGGGTTGAGCAGGTCAAGCGGGCCAAGCAGGCTGGCACCGGTAGTCGGGTGACAGGGCACAAGCACACCAGAGGCCTACCAACAACGACAACTAGCGAGGGTCGACTGCTCCCAGCCTATGATCACGCGCGTTGGTCGACGGCTTCTAACTTACGACCATGAGGTGTGATCGATGACTTCTAATTTATAACCATGAGCACTAGTTGATGTGTTCGGACTTACAACCACGAGATGTGGTCGATGTCTTCCAACTTACGACCATGAGCGTTGGTCGATGTGTTCCGACTTACGACCACGAGGTGTTCTCGATGGCTTCTGACTTGACCACGAACGATGGTCATCGGCTTCCGACGTAGGACCATGAGCCATTGTCGAAGTCTCCCGATTTAGGACCATGATGGATCGTCGATCGCTGCCAATTTACGACCACCAGCGATGGTCGACCGCTCCTGACCTATGATCATGCATGATGGTCGACGGCTTCCGACTTATGACGACGAGGTGTGCTCAAGGGTTCTCGACCTATGACCCCGAGGTGTGGTCGATATCTTCCGACTTATGTGAAGGAACGCGCGTAGGCTACGATAGCAGAAAATAAAAAATTTCTACCACGCACACCAGGACATCATGCTAAGGAGGGATCAAAGATCGTTACCACTAGACGCGCAACGCAGCGGAAGAAGAGTTGAAGAAGCCGATCCAACCACGCGCGTCGAGGTAGTAGTGGAAGTAGCCGATCGTCCCGAACAAATCGTCTCCTCCACGCGATCAACCACACCACGAGCAGATCCAATCTGTAGTTTGTTGATGCCGATCAACGCCGCAACGAGCAATGCCTCCACCGGTATCCACACGTCCGGGTGAACGCCGATCGTGAGTGTACCAAAGACTCGCGAGCGGCTAGGGTTTGGCTCGGGAGGTGGCGGCTAGGGTTTTGCTCGGGAGGAGCAGAGCGTGTGTCCTCACCCCGCCTCCAAATATATAGACCTCCTCACTTGGGCCTCGTGGACCGAGGCCCAATAGGAGTCTATCCGGATCTCTATCCGAATTGAGCCCACATCCGAATCACATTGAATTAGTGTTCCAACCCGTTAAGTGTGTGACCAGAGGTTCACGTATACTTGGTCGCGACCGGAAACACCTTTCCGGTCACCTCATTAATAGCGGCCTCTAGCAAGACATATTAACCCCAAAGTATATGTAAAGATCATATCACTGAACTCGTAATGTTCTCATGTACGAATCCTTTGCCTCACGATATAGATTAAGCTCAAGGCGAGACTGTGTCATCCTCTTAATAGCTCAATCACTCTCTCGATTCCGTGATGGATTATAAACTTGTGATTGACTCCTCAATCACATTGGCATGGCCATGCACTTTCATAATCCATTACATCGAGGGCCCAGATATCTCTCCTATAAGGAGGGGCAAATTCTATCTTGATCATTCACATCCCACTACATGTTTCATAGCAAACCCAAGACTATTTTTATGACTACCCGATTCACGGAGTAGTGGTTAGTAGTCCCAAAATAGGCTACTACGCATGTTGGGAACCATGATGATCTCAAGTATAAGGATTCTACATAAATGATGCTTGAGACCAACTAATGACACATGGAATCTCTGCGGTGTCTCATGGTGGGTCTATCCAACATATGTTCACTAACACATGTCCATATTATTGATTTGGTATCTCCATACCATGATCCATGAGACATGATCATCAATCAATACATATGCTGATCTTTGAATCATATTTGTTCCTCATATGATATATGATCAGGGATCATTTAGAAATAGCAACATTTTGGCATTAAGAGTCTCATGAATAAGTCACATACTCATTGATCAATAATGATAATGTCTATTTCAAGGAACAAAGCAATGTATCATAAACATAGTATGTGATATATTCAACATCTCCATGTTGCCTCTAGGGCATATCACCAACAGTATGGCCATGAGGTGTGATCGATGGCCTCCAACTTACTTGATGGATTTAAAAACTTTTAGAATATGTTTGTATGCAAATTCTAAAAAATTTTACCACCCGTGAGTTTTAAAACATGTAGTATGATAAATTTTAAAAATCTGTAGCAACGCACAGGCATTCAACTAGTAATTTTAGAAATATAAACTGTAAGAGTGTGAATGAGCACAATAAAGCAAACTGCAATTGATATGGTCTCTTTTTATTGTGGTATTCGAAGATTTACCGTCTCCTCTAGTTCACATTAAGGTAAGCTCAAATAAATTAAATCAGCTCCACAAATTAAACTAAACATCTCAAGTTCACTAGTGGTAGCTCTTTCCCTTCTGGGTAGGTGAGCTCTGATCTTCACAACACACCGGACCTTCTCACAAGCTTCTTAGGAAAATCATCAGACCATGACTCCTCTACGTCGTCTAGGAGTCGCCAACCTCCAAAAATAACAAGCTATGCCCCTTTCTTAACTCTCACCAAGTGCAACATATGCATAGATACTTAATCCACCTCTGCATACAAAACATGCTATTAGAGACATTTCTTCTTACTCATAAGGTATAACACATGCACAATTCAAAGAAGTTTGTACTACCTCAAAAGAGTGAAATAGGATGCATCAACTTTACTCCCAACTGACAATGGTGGGTATTTATAGCCCACACACATAAAATTAGCCGTTGGAACAAGATTTTTAGAATTAGCCTAGACCAGTTTGATTGCCGACATATGGTCGGTCAGTCCCCCACTACAACAGTTAGAAAACTAGCTATTATAGACCAGGTCGATCAGACTGCCCACATAGGGTCCGATCAGACCTTGGGGTCTAGTCAAACTGCTCAAACAACATCAGTCAGCCCGCTAGGCCAAACCTTAAGATGCACCAAAAACATGCTCTCTAGAAAAATGTACCTGTTGCATAGCCCAGTCGGACCGCTCCACTGGTCAGACAGCCAACACATGGCTGGTCAGACCGCTCACATAGATCCAGCAGACTGACCTAAAATTTCCAGCAAAAATAGGGATGTATATTCTTCAACAAATTTATAAGCATGATTCACAACAGTTGCAAAATGCATTCGTTCACTTTAGTGCCATGACACAAGGTTTAGGGACATGGACTCAAACCGTTTGCAAACTCATTCACAAAATTAAATAACATGCTACAAGGATTATACAAAAGCTTCAACTATTTACAAAATTTAGCATCAAGCCACAAATGTTTAAGGAACATGGACTCAAATAGTTTGCAAAACACATTCATAAACTTAAGTCACATATTATAAAACTTATGCATAAGTTTTAACAATTTGCAAACCTTAGCATCATGCCACAAGGAGTAGGTGCATGGACTTCAACCATTTACAACACATATTTACACACTTTAGTTACATGCTACAAAGATTAGATATGCATGAGCCTCAACTATTTGCAAAATACATTTGCAAACAATAGCATCATGCCATGAAGAACTAGAGCAAGTGGGATTGAGCTATCAACACATGATAAAAACTCAAGTTACTAGATAAGACCACTCTTAATAATATGAGAACTTACACTAGTAACTGTCTCTTAACCAAACATCAAGACCGGTAAAGACTACGTTTGCCTTGTGCATCCTCTTGAAATTTGATGATGAATATCTTCCCTTCAAGTCTGGGTTCTTGTCTTAATATGCATCAACACATGATGCATCCTCTTGACTTGATGACCATCAACACATGATGTCATCCTTTATCTCCAAACCTTGACTTGATGACAATCAATACATAATGTTAACCAAGGTCTTCATCATCATGGGACCTTACCTATTTCACAAACTCAATGAAAAATGTTAGCCCCACAAACGGTTGACATAAATTACCAAAACTCACCATTAACACTTAATGATGAGGCTATATTCTTTAGACAAAACCACGCATCGCAACCTACTCGAGGAACTGATACTGTCACCCCAATGGAAGCAAAACTATCGTGCATTTTCCACGCACACTCCCACTCCCCCGACAACCAATGATTGTAGAGAAGGGTTTTAATTTTTTTGTCTCTTCGATTTTCCCATAGTTTTTACTAGAATTACCGAATACAAAAACTATGACAAATCATTAGACATTGTTAAAGTCAGATGAAATGAACCTAGTAAGTGTTTTCAAGGGTTTAGAATATGATTTTGCCCCTTTGGTGTGCTCTTTCAAATAATGAGGTCAGTTATTTACTTCATTTCACTTGGTGTGACTTATAAGATGGTTTACTGTCCACGTATGTGTAATATCTCTACTCATGAGTTAGCAAAGTATGATTCAAGTTTAGGACTAGATCTGTGTATATGACTAGACATTTTTCCTAACTTTGTAGCCTATTTGGTGTCCAACACATATTAACCTATAACAAGATGTCATTTTTATTAAAGTGGAAAGTATTGAATCACTACTCTACATTCAGATCTAGATACATGATCGTAGTACACAAGTCGTGGATGCCCACACAAAAAAAGCCAGCCATAGAAATTCACCTTACTTCCTCATTCGCTTCTCATTTCCTACCATGAGACCGTCCCTCCCCATCATATGTTGCATTCTCCGTGCTACTCGGCTCCTCCCATTCCTTCCTCCTCATCCTCTAGTGAAAGCATTTAGGCCCTTAAAAATGGTTTTGATAATTAATGACGATATGTGAATATGGGATTGACATATTTATTGAGTGTTTAAAAGGTATAGTCCCTATGATGAACATGACAACCTAGAAATGCATGCTAAAGGTCAACATGAGGATCAAAATGGTCCAAGACAATGATATAAATAGTTTAGGATCTCTTTTCTGTTTTACCGATCTTAAAAGAAAGGATGAAAGACCGGGTTATAGGACCGCTAACTTAACAGCATATTCTTGTACCATTTGGATCAATTTAGGATTATGCATGCACTTAAAATTAAAATTGATAGCCAACTGTGCATTGTCAGGAAATTTGATGGTACCGGAGTTTACATGGTGGAACTACCACTAAGCGATACGACCACACCTCCTGAGCGGTACTACCAAAACCCAAAAGTACCAAAAAGTTAGTGGTACGTTTTTTCCATAGAGCACCCTTGGAAACACTTAGTTTCTCTGCAAAACGGAAGTACTGGAGTTTCAACGGTGGAACTACTGCAGAGCGGTATGACCGCAACTCCTGAGCGGTACTACTAGAACCTAGAAGTTTCAAAAATTCAAGCGGTACGTTTTTTCAGAGAGCACCAAGTTTTGGCCCCGAGACAAACAAAAGTACTGTGCTAGAAAATCGGAACTACCGAATATCAGAACTACCATGATTACAACGTCAGTAGTACCGCACCAACTTTCAACTGCTAGTTCAGGGACTCTAATATAGCCATTACTATTGCGTGAGAGCAGGTGCGGTAGTACCGAAAATTGTACTATGGTACCACCGCTCGTCTTGAATTTTTCAGAAATGAGCTTGCAACGGCTATATTTGGTTGGTGGGGGTATAAATACTCCCTACTTGCTCAAGGATAGAGCTAGACACTTCATTGCAACATTCTTGAGCATAGAGCATTCGCTCCACACCTCATTTACTCTTGTTCCATTCATTTGAGGTAGTTGAGCTGAAGTAAGTGTTTTCATCTTAGATTGATCATTTGGTACTTGATCGCTGTCAAGCGAACCTTTGGTTTGTTACTCTTGGTATTTGTCGACACCTAGACGGTCTTGGTGGGAGATTACAATGTGACCTCTTCAAGAAGATTGTGAAGAGGCCCAACGCTAACTTGTGAATGGTTGGTGCTCACCATCACCGGTGCGGAGGAAGAGCAACCACTAGTGGATTGAGGAGTTGAGGTTTAATCATGGAGCCAGTCCAAGTCGTTTGGGCTTTTCTCAACATAGACTAGTAAAGACTGTAAGTCTTCGACACCACGGAAAATCTTCCTTTGTCATTTGGTTATTTCTTTGTCTTTACTTTCTGCACATATATTTCTAGCATATTGTGATTATTGGGATTGTCATATTTAGTTGTTCTAGATATATACTTGTAGAGATTTATGCTTGCGGTGCCTTAGCTATACTAGAATTGTATAGGTTTGAATTGCTTTGAAATCTTGCCTAGCTATAAATTATGGTAATTAGGGCCTGTTCGGCGAGTCAAAAGCCGGCCAGCTTTTGGCTTTTGCTACAGTACCTAACTTTCAAACGGAGTATTTTCTCAAGACGGGATCTACAAGTTAAACGATCTACACGTTAAAAGCCTAACATTTGTACCAGCCAAAATCACAAGTGAGTATCTGTCTCTCCGTAGTATGTACCCTAAATAGCCAAAATTCAAAAATTTCAGCAAAAAACCACAAGCCGTAGCCAAAAAGAACAGGCCCTTAGTGATTTTTTAGAATCTCCTATTCACTCCTCTCTAGTCGATTTTTCTTGATCCTACACTTACCCTCTCACTCCAACCCTATTCTATAGTATGCTCCTTCCCCCCTCTCTCATCATCTCACTCCTCATCTTGTATGACTTGAAGGTGCTGAATGTCAACCCTAAATTACATAAATACATCCATATTTGCTTGGTAATTATAGGCCAGCGATTTTCTTTAGATCCTAGTTTAATGGAATTTCAATGTTCCATCTTCTTTTTTGGACTTGGGGCTTTACCTGCTTGGGCCTAGCCATCTTTGGTCTAAGGGCACTCCTAATACTCCACCTGTACAATGATTATAGCCAATAATTAGCTATGTACATAGAACAAGGGATGATGTTGCAAAGAGTTAAAAGAAGAAAGATGAAAGCAATGTCTTTCATGAGATATGGCTTGAGTACACAAATCAACAAGGAAGACATGGTTAAAACATGCATTGGGAGGAGGATTGTGTCTAGAATATTAAATAGGTGGGATGGATGAGAGAATATGGAAGAGAGAAAGGTGGGAGAAGATGTAAATTTATTGGGTATGTTTTTTAGCTATGACTTATGATTTTTGGCCATAGTGTGATCGTTTATATGAACGAACTAAATGCCGATAAATTTCTTCAAAAATGTTGTCTTGATAAGCATCTTCCAAACAACAACAGAGGAACTATCTCATTTATTTATTTAAAAAAGATAAACCATAACATATAAACTAAAAAGAAGAGAGCCATTAATTAGGCCCATCAGTAGATATATACATTAAGTAAGTTATGTTGTAGTTCTTTCTAAATGACGTGAAGGGCATGGCAACTTCTGTGTCAGGAATGCCCTAACTGCGCAGACAACGCAGGCGAAGGAACAGCAAGCAATAGCAAGGCCAACCCCTCATGTAGTCGTGCCCCGTGGCTAGCTAATAGCTACCCGTTCCCCACTCCGCTCTCTCCCGCCGCCTCCGTCCCCTCCCCTTTGTTGACATGCATTCCATTGTGCGAGAAGAATCACTTGATGATCATCAAATTCCATTTCTAAGCTCAATTTTACTCAGTAGGTAGCATAGCTAGCTTAGATATTTGCAGGATAGCTCATATTACTATTTTTTCTTCTTCAATTTCTTGATACATTTTATTATTGTTTGTCCTATCTTTGTGGAAAGGTGTGATGCTCACTAGTTCGATGATTTAGATTCCCTTTTCCCAATATTTGAACTATTTATTTGGTAATATTTTGAGGATTTTTATGGAGCAAACAAGTGCTTGTTGATGGACTTGCGAATTCTATTTGGACCTAGATAATATGAGTAATTTAAATATCTTAGGTTTGGTTGTTGCACCACATTGACATTAAGCTTTGAACATGTATGAAGTACTTTCACATTCATTCTAACTTGTTGAGCTGAGGACTTGAACAAGACATGCTTTGACTTTGATTTGGCACCACTAATTGGATCGCATTTTGCAATGCCTCACATGATGACGGGCTTCTTTCTACAAGTTTGTTCCTCATTAGCTAGGCTCTGATGGTTAACACTTGATTTGGTGAGCACTAAGCACCTTCCCAATTATGGTCATGGCTCGATGATCTACTCAGAGAACTAGAATCATCTGATTATATATCCTTTAAATAGCCAGATTATCTTTCTGTGTCATGAATCTGATTGGACTAATTGTTTGGAAAATTCTTACTAGAATTTCCTGATCGAAAATGCGTGTTATGCCTGATAAAAAAAATTAGTTGGACACACCAAATGGGGTGGGCTGCAACACTTCATTTCTTGAGTAAGATTGTGAGAGACCATGTGAAGGGCACCCCATGGTTGTGATGAGTAATTGACTCTTGTTCTAGGAAGATTGAGTTTAGTTTTTGAGGTTTGTGCTAGTTCTGCATTGTCGTAGCTGGCGAAGTGTTACTGCGACTATCACGACCACGTTGGTCGTGGTCGAAAGTCATGCGCGACCGGTTACGACCACTTTGGGCGTGATCGAAGGTCACCCGAGGTCTCGACCACTTTGGCCATGGTCGAAGGGCACCAGAAGCGATCGACCACGTTTGGCGTGGTCGAGGGCGATCGACCACGTTTGGCGTGATCGTAGGTCTCGAGGAAGTTTAAGACTGGTTTTGCCTTAGTCGTATCTTGGTCATGGTCGAAATGACTCGTGCGACCATGTTGCGGCAGATTGGAACCTAGCGAGATGTCTATGACCACGTTGTGCGCTATCGGAAGCCAACCAGAACCATTTACGACCACGTTGCCAGCGTATCGACCATTTTGGGCTTGGTCGAAGGTCATTCGGTCGCGTTTACGATCACGTTGGCGTGTCGAATACACCGACCCGCGTTGTAGTGAAGCCGCGATCGGTCGGCACTCAAATCTCGACCACGTGAGTAGTCGGCACTCTACGACTATGTTATTGAGAGCGATCCGCGTGGTCGGACGTGCTTGCACGCATTGGAATCGGTCGTATGACCTGCGGACTTGACCATTTGAGCTGGAAATTGGTCGTAGGGCTTTGTGATGAAGTCGGGGACCTTGTGCATTTGTTGGTTTATCTTTTCGATTGGTCGAACGACTTTGGTTGAAGTCGTAGATTTTGAGCGCAAAGCCGTGCGAGTTGTGGGTGGTCGTAGCAAGTTAGCGATGATCGAGACTCATCGTATCTGGTCGTTTGGCTTGATTTTGTGGTCGCTTGTCGTGTGCATTCATTGTTCTCTTTTTCCGTCCGGTCGTAGGTGGTATACGACTTGGTAAGAGTATGTTTTGAGTTCTGGCTACGCTCAAGTGATTGGATACTATTGTGAGCCGTGCTATGTAATGGTTTGCTTGTTCGTGATGGTTTGCGGGACCTTGAGACTAGTCGTGGCGAGGCATGGAGGGCCGAGACTAGGCACGCAGCGGCTTGAGGTCAAGAGCGCCGAAGTCTTTGAAGGCGACGAGGTCCGTGAGGTGGTTACAAGTCGAGGAGATGAGGAACCGAGCCGAGCCGCCAGAGGACCTTGGAGACAAGTCTTGATGAGGCTTGGAGTGGTCGGGACTAGACATGGGGATGTCGAGGTCCGAACGACCGGGGAAGCCGAAGGAGACCTAGTCTTGCGAGGTGGTTGCAAGCTTGGACGACAAGGCGGGAGGAAGCTTCCGGGAAGGCGGTGGAGTGGCATTTTGGAGAAATGCGAAAGTCGCAAAGGGAAGTCGTGTCTCTCGCCAATGCACAGAGTTGTTGGCGCTAACGGCAAAGCAAAGGAGCCGTTGGGTGTAACGGTAAAGCAACTGGAGCTCGTTCTCGCTAGTGGGTAAAGTGAGTTGAAAACCCGGTGTTAGGTGGGGATTTGCGGGTTTCCTCTTCGTGTGTGTGTGTGTGGCTATAAATAGAGAGGGTAGAGCTCGGGTACTTGTGAGATTCGATCCCAGAGTTGCTCTGTTCTTTCTTTGTTATTTGTGAGTGTGTGGGTTCTCGGGATGGAGCAAGTGTGCTCATGTATCTCCCGGTTGGAGTGGTCAGAGAAACCTCCATTATCAATCATTCATCTCTCTTCCTCTATTTGTTTTCTGGTCTTGAGATGTTGTGATTGACTTGTTTGCGATCTGTTTGAGAGCTTGGACTTCTTGCTATCCTTTTCTCTCTCTCTCTTCTTCGTGAGTTTGCTTTCGGTCTTTGTGTGCTTTGATTAGCTCAGGCGGGAATGTCTCAAGGCCACTTGGCGATTCATTCCAGAGCAGAGTCGAATTAGAAGTTCTCTTTAATGGATGATTGTGCGCTCGAGTCCTTCATTTCTTGGTTCATCCTCTCGATTATCACTGTTTGATTTCTTTTGTCGGCTCAGCAAGTGTTCGACCACGTGGTGTTCGACCATCCGCTGGCTTATGACCACGTGTGTTCGATCGAAGAAACTAGTTCTTTCGCCCTTTTTGTCGTGTGAGTACTTGGAGAGTTTTTAGAAGGCACCATTCACCCCCTCTCGTTGCCATTTCGGTCCTACAATTGGTATCGAGCAGTTAGCTCTAATCCATAGATCTTAACCGGCCTCAAGAGCCATGGCGACGGACAAGTACTCGACCAAACCTCCCGCCTTTGATGGCACGGATTATCCCTTCGGAAGAGCCGAATGGAAACATACATCCAGGCTCGGGGTATGCCATTTGGCGGAAGGTGAAGGTCGATTCGTTGTTCCCCGCCGATGAGAACATCAATGTGGCAAACATGCCCGATGTTGAGGCAAATGCGAAGGCAAGGAACATCATTATCCAGGGCTTGAGTAAAGCGAAGTTCGATCGCATCTCTCACACGTCGCCCGCAACGACATCCGGGTGACCCTCGATGCATACCATGAGGGCACCACCGGTTAAGACGGTCCGACAGACCGGGCCTGCAAGCGAATACAACAAATTCGAGATGCTTGCGGAGAGTCCTCGGATGAGTGCTTTTCGCGATTTCACAAAATCTTGAGCAACCTCCGAGCGGTTGGTCTTACATACCCGACTTCGATAACGCCACCAAATGCTCGCGCACTCGATCTTCGTGCCGGAAATGAAAGTGACCACCATCAAAGACACGACAGATCTCTCGACCGACTTTGACGCTTGTACTCGCGCCTCAAGACTCACGAGATTGACGTTGTCTCTCGACGGTCGAAGTCATAGTCGATGGCATTGGTCACCAATCCCGTTTCTTCTTCCGGGCCCCCTTCGGATTCTTCTTGCGGTTTCTCTCTTGCTGCTCTCTGTGACATAACTGATGATCAGTTAGAGCAGCTTGCGGATGATCAGCTGGCCCTCCTAGCCCGAAGGTTTTCCCATGCCTACAAGGGTAGGAGAGACAGAAAGAGAGGAGGACCCGTGATTTGCTTCGAGTGTGGTGGCCCCAACCACATTCGGGCAAACTGCCCCAAGCTGGAGAAGGGCAAGAACGACTATGGCGGTTCGGACAAGAACGACTACACCGACAAGAACCGCAACAAGAAGCCTCCAAAGACATCCACAAGGCAAGAAGAAGTTCGCGACTTGGGAAGGCCAAGCTCTTCCACCGCGTCCTCACGGCGTTCGACGACCTCGACCTCGGCGTGGAGGGATGGAGCGGCGACGGACGGGCGCGGTGACCAAGTGCCTAAGGATGGCGGCGACGACTTCTCCGGCATGTGCTTCATGGCCTCGAGGGCGAACTCACGACAAATGAAGTCATCCGACTCGGACGAGGTTCGCCAGGCGTGGAAGGAAAGGTTTGGCTTGTAGACTCGGTTGTTCTTGTCATATGACCGGAGACTCCGCTGGTTTTCTTCCCTTGCCCGTGCTCCGGTGATGAGACGATCACCTTCTGAGACGCTTAAATGCGCCGTCATCGCCAAAGGTACAGTGCATGGATTAATGATTCTTTCATTTTGAAAGATGTTGCCTTGTTAGCAAGCTGCAAGTACAACTTGCTTTCCGTTTCTCGACCCTACTGATGACGGTTTGAGGTGAGTTTCAAGAAATACAATTGTAAAATTCTTGATTCTTCGGGTAGTCCGGTTTATGGATTTCTCATTTTGGGAGGATCTTTCGTATGTTTTTCCGAGTCTTCGGTGATCCTCTCAAGTGTTTAGTTGCTTCGAGTCCCGCGACCTCTCTTTACGCATAGGAGACTTGGTCATATCGGATTTGACCATTTGACCCGAGTTAGCGGCCACGACTCATTCGTGGGGTGCCGGGCTCAAAATGGTCAAAGATCTAGTTTGTGCTCCATGCCGCACGGCAAGATGGTTGCGCTTCTCACCCTCCAACATACAGCATTATGACCGATGCACCGACACTGCTCCACATGGATACAAATGGGACCAAATCGAGTGCAATCAGCAGGAGGAGTGGTATGTTCTTGTCGTAGTCGATGACTTCTCGAGGTATTCTTGGGTGTTTTTCTTAGCCTCGAAGGATGAGACGTTTCGCATTTCGAGGTCTTTTCAAGAGGCTTTCTGCTGAGCTCCCGGGTGCCTTACGAGCGATCCGCGCGTGACAATGCACGGAGTTCAAGAATTCCTACTTTGAGAGTTTCGTGGTGAGGTGTAGAGCACCGTTCTCTTCTCCGCACGCCCCAGTGAGAATGGCGTCGTGGAGAGAAGAACCGCACCTTGGTCGAGATGGCCGGGACGATGCTCGATGAGTACTCTACACCTAGGAAGTTACGGGCTGAGGCTATTGCAACCGCGTGCCATGTTTGAATCGAGTTTTCTTGGGCACTCTTGCACCGCACTTATGAGTTGAGATACCAAGCGAAAGCCCGCGTCTCATTTTCGTGTGTTTGGTTGCAAGTGCTTTATTAAAGTCCGGGAACCTAGATAAGTTCGAGTCACGTTCTTGTGATGGGATCTTTCTAGGTTACTCGCCTTCTTCGCGGGCTTATAGGGTCCAGGCTGCGAAGTCTAGCAAATTGGTAGAGACTCGTGAGGTGACCTTTGCGAGGCCGCCAGGGGACTAGGCCTCGATATCTCGAGTTCTTTAGAATGATCAGAGACCATCTTCGTAGATGACGAGGACGATGGAGATGAGGGTTGTCTACCCGATCCAGCCCCTTATCCACCCCTTGAGGTGCCGTCTTCCACCGCACCTCTAAGTGATCACCATGCCTCAATGCTTCCTCCGAGCTAGTGGCTCTGTTCCTACCTGCCGACCACGAGGTAGAGGCCACTTCTTCATCTCATCCAGACCTCCTGCACATATCCGTAAAAGGCATCCTTCTCGAATGCATGATTGGAGACACATTCGAGTGTTACCCGCCAAAATCGGCTTATCTCACCTGCTGTCTCACTCGCTTTCATTGCCTCCTTTGAGCCCAAGGATGTTTCTCATGCTCTTTCCGACGAGTCTTGGGTCAATGCCATGCATGAGGAGCTAGAAAATTTCGAAAGGAACAAGGTGCAGTCTGCAGCTCGAGCCCCGCGAGGTCACAATGTTATTGGGACTATGTGGTGTTCAAGAACAGCGAGGCGAGGATGGAGTGGTTATTCGAATAAGGCTAGACTGTAGCTCGGGGTTCTCCTCAGTTGAGGGTCTAGATTTCAGAGACCTTTGTCTGTAGCCTGACTTGAGGCCATTAGAATCCCCGCTTGTTTTTGCAGCCTTCTAAGGGTTTCAAGCTCTACTGCATGGACGCCAAGAGTGCCTTCCTTAATGGAGTCATTGAGGAAGAAGTTTACGCTGCAACCTGTGTTTGAGAACCCCAAATACCCACACCATGTCTTCAAGCTTTGAGCGCTGTATGGACTTAAGCAGCCCCGCAGGCATGGTATGAGAGGCTTAAGTCCTACTTGTTGAGTCATGAGTTTGAAATGGGTAAAGTAGGCAAGACCTTGTTCATTAAATGCGTCATGGCAATGACCTTACTCGCTCGTCTCCGATCTATGTCGGCGACATCATCTTTGGCAGCTCTTCTCATACTCTGGTTTCACAGTTCTCGGATGTCATGAGGCAAGGTTTGAGATAGTATGATGGCGGAGTTGACCTTCTTCCTGGTTTCCAAATCA